>CAMAOD020000228.1:260000-752500 GCA_945859595.2 Megachile willughbiella | reverse complement strand
AGACAGAGACAGAGACAGAGACAGAGACAGAGACAGAGACAGAGACAGAGACAGAGACGGAGACAGAGACAGAGACAGAGACAGAGACAGAGACAGAGACAGAGACAGAGACGGAGATAGAGGCAGAGACAGAGACAGAGACAGAGACAGAGACAGAGACAGGGACAGAGACAGAGACAGAGACAGAGACAGAGACAGAGACAGAGACAGCGACAGAGACAGAGACAGCGACAGAGACAGAGACAGAAACAGAGACGGAGACAAAGACCGAGACAGAGGCAGAGACACAGACAGAGACGGAGACAGAGACAGAGACAGAGGCAGGGCAGAGACAGAGGCAGAGACAGAGACAGAAACAGTGACAGAGACATAGACAGAGACAGAGACAGAGACAGAGACAGAGACTGAGACTGAGACAGAGACAGAGACAGAGACAGAGACAGAGACAGAGACAGAGACCGAGACAGAGACAGAAACAGAGACGGAGACAGATACGCGGACAGAGACAGAGGCAGAGACAGACACAGAGAGAGAGGCGGAGACAGAGACAGAGACTGAGACGGAGACAGAGACAGAGACAGAGACAGAGACAGAGACAGAGACGGAGACAAAGACCGAGACGGAGACAGAGGCAGAGACAGAGCCAGGGACAGAGACGGAGACAGAGACAGAGGAAGAGACAGCGACAGAGACAGAGACAGAGACAGAGACAGAGACAGATACAGAGACAGCGACAGGGACAGGGAGAGGGACAGGGACAGAGACAGAGGCAGAGACAGAGGCAGAGACAGAGACAGAGACGGAGACAGAGGCAGAGACAGAGACAGGGACAGAGACAGAGACAGGGACAGAGACAGAGACAGAGACAGATACAGAGACAGCGACAGGGACAGGGAGAGGGACAGGGACAGAGACAGAGGCAGAGACAGAGGCAGAGACAGAGACAGAGACAGAGACAGAGACGGAGACAAAGACCGAGACGGAGACAGAGGCAGAGACAGAGCCAGGGACAGAGACGGAGACATAGACAGAGGAAGAGACAGCGACAGAGACAGAGACAGAGACAGAGGCAGTGACAGAGACAGAGACAGAGACAGAGACAGAGACAGAGACAGAGACAGAGACAGAGACAGAGACGGAGACAGAGACAGAGACAGAGACAGAGACAGAGACAGAGACAGAGACAGAGACGGAGATAGAGGCAGAGACAGAGACAGAGACAGAGACAGAGACAGAGACAGGGACAGAGACAGAGACAGAGACAGAGACAGAGACAGAGACAGAGACAGCGACAGAGACAGAGACAGCGACAGAGACAGAGACAGAAACAGAGACGGAGACAAAGACCGAGACAAAGGCAGAGACACAGACAGAGACGGAGACAGAGACAGAGACAGAGGCAGGGCAGAGACAGAGGCAGAGACAGAGACAGAAACAGTGACAGAGACATAGACAGAGACAGAGACAGAGACAGAGACAGAGACTGAGACTGAGACAGAGACAGAGACAGAGACAGAGACAGAGACAGAGACAGAGACAGAGACAGAGACAGAGACAGAGACAGAGACAGAGACAGGGACAGAGACAGAGACAGAGACAGAGACAGAGACAGAGACGGAGACAGTGACAGAGACAGAGACAGAGACAGAGACGCAAAGACTGAGACAGAGGCAGAGAGAGAGACAGAGACAGAGACAGAGGCATAGACAGAGACAGAGACAGAGACAGAGACAGAGACAGACACGGAGACAGAGACAGAGACAGAGGTAGAGACTGAGACTGAAACAGAGACAGAGACAGAGGCAGGGACAGAGACAGAGACAGAGACAGAGACAGAGACAGAGACAGAGACAGAGACAGTGACAGAGACGGAGACAGAAACAGAGACAGAGACAGAGACAGAGACAGAGGCAGAGCCAGGGACAGAGACAGAGACAGAGACAGAGACAGAGACAGAGACAGCGACAGGGACAGGGAGAGGGACAGGGACAGAGACAGAGGCAGAGACAGAGGCAGAGACAGAGACAGAGACAGAGACAGAGACAGAGACAGAGACAGAGACAGAGACAGAGACAGAGACAGAGACGGAGACAGAGACAGAGACAGAGACAGAGACAGAGACAGAGACAGAGACAGAGACGGAGATAGAGGCAGAGACAGAGACAGAGACAGAGACAGAGACAGAGACAGGGACAGAGACAGAGACAGAGACAGAGACAGAGACAGAGACAGAGACAGCGACAGAGACAGAGACAGCGACAGAGACAGAGACAGAAACAGAGACGGAGACAAAGACCGAGACAGAGGCAGAGACACAGACAGAGACGGAGACAGAGACAGAGACAGAGGCAGGGCAGAGACAGAGGCAGAGACAGAGACAGAAACAGTGACAGAGACATAGACAGAGACAGAGACAGAGACAGAGACAGAGACTGAGACTGAGACAGAGACAGAGACAGAGACAGAGACAGAGACAGAGACAGAGACAGAGACAGAGACAGAGACAGAGACAGGGACAGAGACAGAGACAGAGACAGAGACAGAGACAGAGACGGAGACAGTGACAGAGACAGAGACAGAGACAGAGACGCAAAGACTGAGACAGAGGCAGAGAGAGAGACAGAGACAGAGACAGAGGCATAGACAGAGACAGAGACAGAGACAGAGACAGAGACAGACACGGAGACAGAGACAGAGACAGAGGTAGAGACTGAGACTGAAACAGAGACAGAGACAGAGGCAGGGACAGAGACAGAGACAGAGACAGAGACAGAGACAGAGACAGAGACAGAGACAGTGACAGAGACGGAGACAGAAACAGAGACAGAGACAGAGACAGAGACAGAGGCAGAGCCAGGGACAGAGACAGAGACAGAGACAGAGACAGAGACAGAGACAGCGACAGGGACAGGGAGAGGGACAGGGACAGAGACAGAGGCAGAGACAGAGGCAGAGACAGAGACAGAGACAGAGACAGAGACAGAGACAGAGACAGAGACAGAGACAGAGACAGAGACAGAGACAGAGACAGAGACAGAGACAGAGACAGAGGCAGGGCAGAGACAGAGGCAGAGACAGAGACAGAGACAGAGAGAGAGAGTCAGAGACAGAGACAGAGACAGAGGCAGAGACAGAGACAGATACGCGGACAGAGACAGAGGCAGAGACAGAGACAGAGAGAGAGACGGAGACAGAGACAGAGACTGAGACGGAGACAGAGACAGCGGCATAGACTGGGACGGAGACAGAGACAGAGACACAGACAGAGACAGAGACAGAGACAGAGACAGAGACGGAGACAGAGACAGAGGCAGAGGCAGAGACAATGGCAGAGAGGGAGACAGAGACAGAGACAGATGCAGATACAGACACAGAGACGGAGGCAGAGATAGAGACACAGACAGAGACAGAGACTGAGACAGAGTCAGAGACAGAGACAGAGGCATAGAGACATAGGCACGGAGGCAGGGATGCAGAGACAGAGCCAGGGACAGAGACAGAGACAGAGACTGAGGGAGAGACAGCGACAGAGACAGAGACAGAGACAGAGAAAGAGACAGAGACGGAGACAGAGACAGAGACAGAGACAGAGACAGAGACAGAGACAGAGACAGAGACAGAGACAGAGACAGAGACAGAGACAGAGACAAAGACGGAGACAGAGACAGAGACGGGGACAGAGAGAGAGAGAGGGAGACAGGGACAGAGACAGAGAGAGAGAGAGAGACAGAGACACAGACAGAGGCAGAGACGGAGACAGAGAAAGAGACAGAGACAGAGACAGAGACGGAGACAAAGACCGAGACAGAGGCAGAGACAATGGCAGAGAGGGAGACAGAGACAGAGACAGATGCAGATACAGACACAGAGACGGAGGCGGAGATAGAGACACAGACAGAGACAGAGACTGAGACAGAGACAGAGACAGAGACAGAGACAGAGACAGAGACAGAGACAGAGACAGAGAAAGATACGCGGACAGAGACGGAGACAAAGACCGAGACAGAGACAGAGACGGAGACAGAGGCAGAGACAGAGCCTGGGACAGAGACAGAGACAGAGACAGAGACAGAGACAGAGACAGAGACAGAGACAGAGACAGAGACAGAGACAGAGACAGAGACAGAAACAGAGGCAGAGACAGATACGCGGACAGAGACAGAGGCAGAGACAGAGACAGAGAGAGAGACGGAGACAGAGACAGAGGGAGAGACAGCGACAGCGGCAGAGACAGGGACGGAGACAGAGACAGGGACACAGACACAGACAGAGACAGAGTCAGAGACAGAGACACAGACAGAGACAGAGACGGAGATAGAGACAGAGGCAGAGACAGAGACGGAGACAGAGGCAGAGACAGAGCCAGGGACAGAGACAGAGACAGAGACAGAGACAGAGACAGAGACAGAGACAGAGACGGAGACAGAGACAGAGACAGAGACGGAGACAGAGACAGAGACAGAGACAGAGACAGAGACAGAGACAGAGACAGAGACTGAGCCAGAGACAGAGACATAGACGGAGACAAAGACCGAGACAGAGACAGAAACAGAGACGGAGACAGATACGCGGACAGAGACAGAGGCAGAGACAGACACAGAGAGAGAGGCGGAGACAGAGACAGAGACTGAGACGGAGACAGAGACAGAGACAGAGACAGAGACAGAGACAGAGACAGAGACAGAGACAGAGACAGAGACGGAGACAGAGACAGAGACAGAGACAGAGACAGAGACAGAGTCAGAGACAGAGACAGAGACAGAGACAGAGACAGAGACAGAGACAGAGACCGAGAGAGAGACAGAAACAGAGACAGAGACAGATACGCGGACAGAGTCAGAGGCAGAGACAGAGACAGAGAGAGAGACGGAGACAGAGACAGAGACTGAGACGTAGACAGAGACAGCGGCAGAGACAGGGACGGAGACAGAGACAGAGACACAGACAGAGACAGAGACAGAGACAGAGGCAGAGACAGAGCCAGGGACAGAGGCGGAGACAGAGACAGAGACGGAGATAGAGACAGAGGCAGAGACAGAGACGGAGACAGAGGCAGAGACAGAGCCAGGGACAGAGACAGAGACAGAGACAGAGACTGAGACAGAGACAGAGACGGAGATAGAGACAGAGGCAGAGACAGAGACGGAGACAGAGGCAGAGACAGAGCCAGGGACAGAGACAGAGACAGAGACAGAGGGAGAGACAGCGACATAGACAGAGACAGAGACAGAGACAGACATAGAGACAGAGACAGAGACAGAGACAGAGACAGAGGCAGAGACAGATACGGAGGCAGAGGGAGAGACAGCGACAGAGACAGAGACAGAGACAGAGACAGATACAGAGACAGAGACAGAGACAGAGACAGAGGCAGAGACAGAGACAGAGAGAGAGACGGAGACAGAGACAGAGACTGAGACGGAGACAGAGACAGCGGCAGAGACAGGGACGGAGACAGAGACAGAGACACAGACAGAGACAGAGACAGAGACAGAGGCAGAGACAGAGCCAGAGACAGAGACAGAGACAGAGACAGAGACAGATACGGAGGCAGAGGGAGAGACAGCGACAGAGACAGAGACAGAGACAGAGACAGAGACAGAGAGAGAGACAGAGACAGAGACAGAGACAGAGACAGAGACAGAGACAGAGACAGAGACAGAGACAGAGTCAGAGACAGAGGCAGAGACAGAGACAGAGACAGAGACGGAGACAGAGGCAGAGACAGAGCCATGGACAGAGACAGAGACAGAGACAGAGGGAGAGACAGCGACAGAGACAGAGACAGAGACAGAGACAGAGACAGACACAGAGACAGAGACTGAGACAGAGACAGAGACGGAGATAGAGACAGAGGCAGAGACAGAGACGGAGACAGAGGCAGAGACAGAGCCAGGGACAGAGACAGAGACAGAGACAGAGGGAGAGACAGCGACATAGACAGAGACAGAGACAGAGACAGACATAGAGACAGAGACAGAGACAGAGACAGAGACAGAGGCAGAGACAGATACGGAGGCAGAGGGAGAGACAGCGACAGAGACAGAGACAGAGACAGAGACAGATACAGAGACAGAGACAGAGACAGAGACAGAGGCAGAGACAGAGACAGAGAGAGAGACGGAGACAGAGACAGAGACTGAGACGGAGACAGAGACAGCGGCAGAGACAGGGACGGAGACAGAGACAGAGACACAGACAGAGACAGAGACAGAGACAGAGGCAGAGACAGAGCCAGGGACAGAGGCGGAGACAGAGACAGAGGGAGCGACCGCGACAGAGACAGAGACAGAGACAGAGACAGAGACAGATAGGCGGACAGAGACAGAGGCAGAGACAGAGACAGAGAGAGAGACGGAGACAGAGACTGAGACTGAGACGGAGACAGAGACAGCGGCAGAGACAGGGACGGAGACAGAGACAGAGACAGAGAAAGAGACAGAGTCAGAGACAGACATAGAGACAGAGACAGAGACAGAGACAGAGACAGAGACAGATACGGAGGCAGAGGGAGAGACAGCGACAGAGACAGAGACAGAGACAGAGACAGAGACAGAGAGAGAGACAGAGACAGAGACAGAGACAGAGACAGAGACAGACATAGAGACAGAGACAGAGACAGAGACAGAGACAGAGGCAGAGACAGATACGGAGGCAGAGGGAGAGACAGCGACAGAGACAGAGACAGAGACAGAGACAGATACAGAGACAGAGAGAGAGACAGAGACAGAGACAGAGACAGAGACAGAGACAGAGACAGAGACAGAGACAGAGACAGAGACAGAGACAGAGACAGAGACAGAGACAGAGACAGAGACGGAGACAGAGGCAGAGACAGAGACAGAGGGAGAGACAGCGACAGAGACAGAGACAGAGACAGAGACAGAGACAGAGACAGAGACAGAGACTGAGACAGAGACAGAGACGGAGATAGAGACAGAGGCAGAGACAGAGACGGAGACAGAGGCAGAGACAGAGCCAGGGACAGAGACGGAGACAGAGACAGAGGGAGAGACAGCGACATAGACAGAGACAGAGACAGAGACAGAGACAGAGACAGAGACAGAGACAGAGACAGAGACAGAGACAGAGACAGAGACAGAGACAGAGACAGAGACAGAGACAGAGACAGAGACAGAGACAGAGACAGAGACAGAGACAGAGACAGAGACAGAAACAGAGACAGAAACAGAGACAGAGACAGAGACAGAGACGGAGACAGAGACAGAGACAGAGACAGAGACAGAGACAGAGACAGAAACAGAGACAGAGACAGATACGCGGACAGAGACAGAGGCAGAGACAGAGACAGAGAGAGAGACGGAGACAGAGACAGAGGGAGAGACAGCGACAGCGGCAGAGACAGGGACGGAGACAGAGACAGGGACACAGACACAGACAGAGACAGAGACAGAGACAGAGACACAGACAGAGACAGAGACGGAGATAGAGACAGAGACAGAGACAGAGACGGAGACAGAGGCAGAGACAGAGCCAGGGACAGAGACAGAGACAGAGACAGAGCCAGGTACAGAGACGGGGACAGAGACAGAGGGAGAGACAGCGGCAGAGACAGGGACGGAGACAGAGACAGGGACACAGACACAGACAGAGACAGAGACGTAGGCAGAGGCAGAGACAGAGACAGAGACAGAGACAGAGACAGAGACAGAGACAGAGACAGAGACAGAAACAGAGACAGAGACAGATACGCGGACAGAGACAGATACGCGGACAGAGACAGAGGCAGTGACAGAGACAGAGAGAGAGACGGAGACAGAGACAGAGACTGAGACGGAGACAGAGACAGCGGCAGAGACAGGGACGGAGACAGAGACAGAGACACAGACAGAGACAGAGACAGAGACAGAGACAGAGACAGAGACAGAGACAGAGACAGAGACAGAGACAGAGACAGAGACAGATACGGAGGCAGAGGGAGGGACAGCGACAGAGACAGAGACAGAGACAGAGACAGAGACAGAGAGAGAGACAGAGACAGAGACAGAGACAGAGACAGAGACAGAGACAGAGACAGAGACAGAGACAGAGACAGAGTCAGAGACAGAGACAGAAACAGAGACAGAGACAGAGACGGAGACAGAGGCAGAGACAGAGCCATGGACAGAGACAGAGACAGAGACAGAGGGAGAGACAGCGACAGAGACAGAGACAGAGACAGAGACAGAGACAGACACAGAGACAGAGACTGAGACAGAGACAGAGACGGAGATAGAGACAGAGGCAGAGACAGAGACGGAGACAGAGGCAGAGACAGAGCCAGGGACAGAGACAGAGACAGAGACAGAGGGAGAGACAGCGACATAGACAGAGACAGAGAAAGTGACAGGGACGGAGACAGAGACAGAGACACAGACAGAGACAGAGACAGAGACAGAGGCAGAGACAGAGCCAGGGACAGAGACGGAGACAGAGACAGAGGGAGAGACAGCGACAGAGACAGAGACAGAAACAGAGACAGAGACAGATACGCGGACAGAGAGAGAGGCAGAGACAGAGACAGAGAGAGAGACGGAGACAGAGACAGAGACTGAGACGGAGACAGAGACAGCGGCAGAGACAGGGACGGAGACAGAGACAGAGACACAGACAGAGACAGAGACAGAGACAGAGACAGCGACAGAGACAGAGACAGAGACAGAGAGAGAGACGGAGACAGAGACAGAGACAGAGACAGAGACAGAGACAGAGACAGAGACAGAGACAGAAACAGAGACAGAGACAGATACGCGGACAGAGGCAGAGGCAGTGACAGAGACAGAGAGAGAGACGGAAACAGAGACAGAGACTGAGACGGAGACAGAGACAGCGGCAGAGTCAGGGACGGAGACAGAGACAGAGACACAGACAGAGACAGAGACAGAGACAGAGACAGAGACAGAGACAGAGACAGAGACAGAGACAGAGACAGAGACAGAGACAGAGACAGATACAGAGACAGAGACAGAGACTGTGACTGAGACAGAGACAGAGACTGAGGGAGAGACGGCGACAGAGACAGAGACAGAGACAGAGACAGAGACAGAGACGGAGACAGAGACAGAGACAGAGACAGAGACAGAGACAGAGACAGAGACAGAGACAGAAACAGAGACAGAGACAGATACGGGGACAGAGACAGAGGCAGAGACAGAGCCAGGGACAGAGACGGAGACAGACAAAGAGGGAGAGACAGCGACAGAGACAGAGACAGAGGCAGAGTCAGAGGCAGAGACAGAGACAGAGACAGAGACAGAGACAGAGACAGAGACAGAGTCAGAGACAGAGACACAGACAGAGACAGAGACGGAGATAGAGACAGAGGCAGAGACAGAGACGGAGACAGAGGCAGAGACAGAGCCAGGGACAGAGACAGAGACAGAGACACAGACAGAGACAGAGACAGAGACAGAGGCAGAGACAGAGCCAGGGACAGAGACGGAGACAGAGACAGAGGGAGAGACAGCGACAGAGACAGAGACAGAAACAGAGAGAGAGACAGATACGCGGACAGAGACAGAGGCAGAGACAGAGACAGAGAGAGAGACGGAGACAGAGACAGAGACTGAGACGGAGACAGAGACAGCGGCAGAGACAGGGACGGAGACAGAGACAGAGACACAGACAGAGACAGAGACAGAGACAGAGACTGAGACAGAGACAGAGACATAGACGGAGACAAAGACCGAGACAGAGACAGAAACAGAGACAGAGACAGATACGCGGACAGAGACAGAGACAGAGACAGAGACAGAGACGGAGACAGAGACAGAGAAAGATACGCGGAGAGAGACGGAGACAAAGACCGAGACAGAGACAGAGACGGAGACAGAGGCAGAGACAGAGCCAGGGACAGAGACAGAGACAGAGACAGAGACAGAGACAGAGACAGAGACAGAGACAGAGACAGAGACAGAGACAGAGACAGAGACAGAGACAGAGACAGAAACAGAGACAGAGACAGATACGCGGACAGAGACAGAGACAGAGACAGAGACAGAGGCAGGGCAGAGACAGAGGCAGAGACAGAGACAGAAAGAGTGACAGAGACATAGACAGAGACAGAGACAGAGACAGAGACAGAGACAGAGACTGAGACTGAGACAGAGACAGAGACAGAGACAGAGACAGAGACAGAGACAGAGACAGAGACAGAGACAGAGACAGAGACAGAGACAGAGACAGAGGCAGAGACAGAGACAGAGACAGAGGCAGAGACGGAGATAGAGGCAGAGACAGAGACAGAGACGGAGACAGAGGCAGAGACAGAGCCAGGGACGGAGACAGAGACAGAGACAGAGGGAGAGGCAGCGACAGAGACAGAGATACAGATGAGACAGAGACAGAGACAGAGACAGAGACAGAGACAGAGACACAGACAGAGACAGAGACAGATACGTAGACCGAGACAGAGACAGAGACAGAGACAGAGACAGTGACAGAGACGGAGACAGAGACAGAGGGAGAGACAGCGACAGAGAGAGAGACAGTGACAGAAACGGAGACAGAGACAGAGGGAGAGACAGCGACAGAGAGAGAGACGGAGACAGAGACAGAGACAGATACAGAGACAGAGACAGAGACAGAGACAGAGACAGAGACAGAGACAGGGACAGAGACAGAGACAGAGACAAAGACAGAGACGGAGACAGAGACAGAGACAGACACGGAGACAGAGACAGAGACAGAGGTAGAGACTGACACTGAAACAGAGACAGAGACAGAGACAGAGACAGAGACAGAGACAGCGACAGAGACAGAGACAGAGACAGAGGCAGTGACAGAGACAGAGACAGAGACAGACACAGAGACAGAGACAGAGACAGAGGCAGAGACAGAGACAGAGACAGAGACAGAGACAGAGACAGAGACAGAGACAGAGACAGAGACAGAGACAGAGACAGAGACAGAGACAGAGACAGAGACAGAGACAGAGGCAGGGCAGAGACAGAGGCAGAGACAGAGACAGAAACAGTGACAGAGACAGAGACAGAGACAGAGACAGAGGCAGAGACAGAGACAGAGACAGGGACAGAGACAGAGACAGAGACAGAGACAGAGACAGAGACAGAGACAGAGACAGCGACAGAGACAGAGACGGAGACAGAGGCAGAGACAGAGACAGAGACAGAGACAGAGACAGAGACAGAGACAGAGACAGAGACAGAGACAGAGACGGAGATAGAGGCAGAGACAGAGACAGAGACGGAGACAGAGGCAGAGACAGAGCCAGGGACGGAGACAGAGACAGAGACAGAGGGAGAGACAGCGACAGAGACAGAGATAGAGATGAGACAGAGACAGAGACAGAGACAGAGACAGAGACAGAGACACAGACAGAGACAGAGACAGATACGTAGACCGAGACAGAGACAGAGACAGAGACAGAGACAGTGACAGAGACGGAGACAGAGACAGAGGGAGAGACAGCGACAGAGAGAGAGACAGTGACAGAGACGGAGACAGAGACAGAGGGAGAGACAGCGACAGAGAGAGAGACGGAGACAGAGACAGAGACAGATACAGAGACAGAGACAGAGACAGAGACAGAGACAGAGACAGAGACAGAGACAGAGACAGGGACAGAGACAGAGACAGACACAAAGACAGAGACGGAGACAGAGACAGAGACAGACACGGAGACAGAGACAGAGACAGAGGTAGAGACTGAGACTGAAACAGAGACAGAGACAGAGACAGAGACAGAGACAGAGACAGAGACAGAGACAGAGACAGAGACAGAGACAGAGACAGAGACAGAGACAGAGACAGAGACAGTGACAGAGACTGAGACAGAGGCAGAGACAGGGACAGAGACAGAGACAGAGGCAGGGCCAGGGACAGAGACAGAGACAGAGACATAGACAGAGACAGAGACAGCGACAGGGACAGGGACAGGGAGAGGGACAGGGACAGAGACAGAGGCAGAGACAGAGGCAGAGACAGAGACAGAGACAGAGACAGAGACAGAGACAGAGACAGAGACAGAGACAGAGACAGAGACAGAGACAGAGACAGAGACAGAGACAGAGACAGAGACAGAGACAGAGGCAGGGCAGAGACAGAGGCAGAGACAGAGACAGAAACAGTGACAGAGACATAGACAGAGACAGAGACAGAGACAGAGACAGAGACTGAGACTGAGACAGAGACAGAGACAGAGACAGAGACAGAGACAGAGACAGAGACAGAGACAGAGACAGAGACAGATACAGAGAGAGAGACAGAGACACAGACAGAGACAGAGGTGCAGGAGACAAAGTCGGAGGCAGAGGTACATGAGGCAAAGACGGAGACGAGGACGGAGACAAAGACGGAGACAGAGACAGAGACGGGGACAGAGACAGAGACAGAGGCAGAGACAGAGACACAGACCGAGGAAGACACAGAGACAGATACAGAGAGAGAGACAGAGTCACAGACAGAGACAGAGACAGAGACAGAGAGAGAGAGTCAGAGACAGAGACAGAGACAGAGACAGAGACAGAGACAGAGACAGATACGCGGACAGAGACAGAGGCAGAGACAGAGACAGAGAGAGAGACGGAGACAGAGACAGAGACTGAGACGGAGACAGAGACAGCGGCATAGACAGGGACGGAGACAGAGACAGAGACACAGACAGAGACAGAGACAGAGACAGAGACAGAGACGGAGACAGTGACAGAGGCAGAGACAGAGGCAGAGACAGAGACAGAGACACAGACTGAGACAGAGACAGAGAGAGAGACAGAGACAGAGTCGGAGACAGATACAGAGACAGAGGCATAGACAGAGACGGAGACAGAGTCAGCGACAGGGACAAGGAGAGGGACAGGGACAGAGACAGAAACAGAGACGGAGACAAAGACCGAGACAGAGGCAGAGACACAGACAGAGACAGAGACAGAGACAGAGACAGAGACGGAGACAAAGACCGAGACAGAGGCAGAGACAATGGCAGAGAGGGAGACAGAGACAGAGACAGATGCAGATACAGGCACAGAGACGGAGGCAGAGATAGAGACACAGACAGAGACAGAGACTGAGACAGAGTCAGAGACAGAGACAGAGACATAGAGACATAGGCACGGAGGCAGGGATGCAGAGACAGAGACAAAGAGACCGAGTCAGAGACAGAAACAGAGACAGAGACGGAGACAGGGGCAGAGACAGAGAGAGAGACAGAGACAGAGGCAGTGACAGAGACAGAGACAGAGACGGAGAGAAAGACCGAGACAGAGATAGAGACGGAGACAGACGCAGAGACAGAGCCAGGGACAGAGACGGAGACAGAGACAGAGGAAGAGACAGCGAGAGAGACAGAGACAGAGACAGAGAGTGAGACGGAGACAGAGACAGAGACTGAGACGGAGACAGAGACAGCGGCAGAGACAGGGACGGAGACAGAGACAGAGACACAGACAGAGACAGAGACAGAGAGAGACAGAGACAGAGACAGAGACAGAGACAGAGACAGAGACAGAGACAGAGACAGAGACAGAGACAGAGACAGAGACAGAGACAGAGACAGAGACAGAGACAGAGACAGAGACTGAGACATAGACAGAGACAGAGACGGAGACAGGGGCAGAGACAGAGACGGAGACAGGGGCAGAGACAGAGCCAGGGACAGAGACAGAGACAGAGACTGAGGGAGAGACAGCGACAGAGACAGAGACAGAGACAGAGAAAGAGACAGAGACGGAGACAGAGACAGAGACAGAGACAGAGACAGAGACAGAGACAGAGACAGAGACAGAGACAGAGACAGAGACAGAGACAGAGACAGAGACAGAGACAGAGACAGAGACAGAGACAGAGACAGAGACAGAGACAGAGACAGAGACTGAGACATAGACAGAGACAGAGACGGAGACAGGGGCAGAGACAGAGACGGAGACAGGGGCAGAGACAGAGACAGAGACAGAGACAGAGACAGAGACAGAGGCAGGGCAGAGACAGAGGCAGAGACAGAGACAGAAACAGTGACAGAGACATAGACAGAGACAGAGACAGAGACAGAGACAGAGAGAGAGAGTCAGAGACAGAGACAGAGACAGAGGCAGAGACAGAGACAGATACGCGGACAGAGACAGAGGCAGAGACAGAGACAGAGAGAGAGACGGAGACAGAGACAGAGACTGAGACGGAGACAGAGACAGCGGCATAGACTGGGACGGAGACAGAGACAGAGACACAGACAGAGACAGAGACAGAGACAGAGACAGAGACGGAGACAGAGACAGAGGCAGAGGCAGAGACAATGGCAGAGAGGGAGACAGAGACAGAGACAGATGCAGATACAGACACAGAGACGGAGGCAGAGATAGAGACACAGACAGAGACAGAGACTGAGACAGAGTCAGAGACAGAGACGGAGGCATAGAGACATAGGCACGGAGGCAGGGATGCAGAGACAGAGCCAGGGACAGAGACAGAGACAGAGACTGAGGGAGAGACAGCGACAGAGACAGAGACAGAGACAGAGAAAGAGACAGAGACGGAGACAGAGACAGAGACAGAGACAGAGACAGAGACAGAGACAGAGACAGAGACAGAGACAGAGACAGAGACAGAGACAGAGACAGAGACAGAGACAGAGACAGAGACAGAGACAGAGACAGAGACAGAGACAGAGACAAAGACGGAGACAGAGACAGAGACGGGGACAGAGAGAGAGAGAGGGAGACAGGGACAGAGACAGAGAGAGAGAGAGAGACAGAGACACAGACAGAGGCAGAGACGGAGACAGAGAAAGAGACAGAGACAGAGACAGAGACGGAGACAAAGACCGAGACAGAGGCAGAGACAATGGCAGAGAGGGAGACAGAGACAGAGACAGATGCAGATACAGACACAGAGACGGAGGCGGAGATAGAGACACAGACAGAGACAGAGACTGAGACAGAGACAGAGACAGAGACAGAGACAGAGACAGAGACAGAGACAGAGACAGAGACAGAGAAAGATACGCGGACAGAGACGGAGACAAAGACCGAGACAGAGACAGAGACGGAGACAGAGGCAGAGACAGAGCCAGGGACAGAGACAGAGACAGAGACAGAGACAGAGACAGAGACAGAGACAGAGACAGAGACAGAGACAGAGACAGAGACAGAGACAGAGACAGAAACAGAGACAGAGACAGATACGCGGACAGAGACAGAGGCAGAGACAGAGACAGAGAGAGAGACGGAGACAGAGACAGAGGGAGAGACAGCGACAGCGGCAGAGACAGGGACGGAGACAGAGACAGGGACACAGACACAGACAGAGACAGAGTCAGAGACAGAGACACAGACAGAGACAGAGACGGAGATAGAGACAGAGGCAGAGACAGAGACGGAGACAGAGGCAGAGACAGAGCCAGGGACAGAGACAGAGACAGAGACAGAGACAGAGACAGAGACAGAGACAGAGACGGAGACAGAGACAGAGACAGAGACGGAGACAGAGACAGAGACAGAGACAGAGACAGAGACAGAGACAGAGACAGAGACTGAGCCAGAGACAGAGACATAGACGGAGACAAAGACCGAGACAGAGACAGAAACAGAGACGGAGACAGATACGCGGACAGAGACAGAGGCAGAGACAGACACAGAGGGAGAGGCGGAGACAGAGACAGAGACTGAGACGGAGACAGAGACAGAGACAGAGACAGAGACAGAGACAGAGACAGAGACAGAGACAGAGACGGAGACAGAGACAGAGACAGAGACAGAGACAGAGACGGAGATAGAGGCAGAGACAGAGACAGAGACAGAGACAGAGACAGAGACAGAGACAGAGACAGGGACAGAGACAGAGACAGAGACAGAGACAGAGACAGAGACAGCGACAGAGACAGAGACAGCGACAGAGACAGAGACAGAAACAGAGACGGAGACAAAGACCGAGACAGAGGCAGAGACACAGACAGAGACAGAGACAGAGACAGAGACAGAGGCAGGGCAGAGACAGAGGCAGAGACAGAGACAGAAACAGTGACAGAGACATAGACAGAGACGGAGACAGGGACAGAGACAGAGACAGGGACAGAGACAGAGACAGGGACAGAGACAGAGACAGAGACAGATACAGAGACAGCGACAGGGACAGGGAGAGGGACAGGGACAGAGACAGAGGCAGAGACAGAGGCAGAGACAGAGACAGAGACAGAGACAGAGACGGAGACAAAGACCGAGACGGAGACAGAGGCAGAGACAGAGCCAGGGACAGAGACGGAGACAGAGACAGAGGAAGAGACAGCGACAGAGACAGAGACAGAGACAGAGACAGAGACAGATACAGAGACAGCGACAGGGACAGGGAGAGGGACAGGGACAGAGACAGAGGCAGAGACAGAGGCAGAGACAGAGACAGAGACGGAGACAGAGGCAGAGACAGAGACAGGGACAGAGACAGAGACAGGGACAGAGACAGAGACAGAGACAGATACAGAGACAGCGACAGGGACAGGGAGAGGGACAGGGACAGAGACAGAGGCAGAGACAGAGGCAGAGACAGAGACAGAGACAGAGACAGAGACGGAGACAAAGACCGAACCGGAGACAGAGGCAGAGACAGAGCCAGGGACAGAGACGGAGACATAGACAGAGGAAGAGACAGCGACAGAGACAGAGACAGAGACAGAGGCAGTGACAGAGACAGAGACAGAGACAGAGACAGAGACAGAGACAGAGACAGAGACAGAGACAGAGACGGAGACAGAGACAGAGACAGAGACAGAGACAGAGACAGAGACAGAGACAGAGACGGAGATAGAGGCAGAGACAGAGACAGAGACAGAGACAGAGACAGAGACAGGGACAGAGACAGAGACAGAGACAGAGACAGAGACAGAGACAGAGACAGCGACAGAGACAGAGACAGCGACAGAGACAGAGACAGAAACAGAGACGGAGACAAAGACCGAGACAGAGGCAGAGACACAGACAGAGACGGAGACAGAGACAGAGACAGAGGCAGGGCAGAGACAGAGGCAGAGACAGAGACAGAAACAGTGACAGAGACATAGACAGAGACAGAGACAGAGACAGAGACAGAGACTGAGACTGAGACAGAGACAGAGACAGAGACCGAGACAGAGACAGAAACAGAGACGGAGACAGATACGCGGACAGAGACAGAGGCAGAGACAGACACAGAGAGAGAGGCGGAGACAGAGACAGAGACTGAGACGGAGACAGAGACAGAGACAGAGACAGAGACAGAGACAGAGACAGAGACAGAGACAGAGACGGAGACAGAGACAGAGACAGAGACAGAGACAGAGACGGAGATAGAGGCAGAGACAGAGACAGAGACAGAGACAGAGACAGAGACAGAGACAGAGACAGGGACAGAGACAGAGACAGAGACAGAGACAGAGACAGAGACAGCGACAGAGACAGAGACAGCGACAGAGACAGAGACAGAAACAGAGACGGAGACAAAGACCGAGGCAGAGGCAGAGACACAGACAGAGACAGAGACAGAGACAGAGACAGAGGCAGGGCAGAGACAGAGGCAGAGACAGAGACAGAAACAGTGACAGAGACATAGACAGAGACGGAGACAGGGACAGAGACAGAGACAGGGACAGAGACAGAGACAGGGACAGAGACAGAGACAGAGACAGATACAGAGACAGCGACAGGGACAGGGAGAGGGACAGGGACAGAGACAGAGGCAGAGACAGAGGCAGAGACAGAGACAGAGACAGAGACAGAGACAGAGACGGAGACAAAGACCGAGACGGAGACAGAGGCAGAGACAGAGCCAGGGACAGAGACGGAGACAGAGACAGAGGAAGAGACAGCGACAGAGACAGAGACAGAGACAGAGACAGAGACAGATACAGAGACAGCGACAGGGACAGGGAGAGGGACAGGGACAGAGACAGAGGCAGAGACAGAGGCAGAGACAGAGACAGAGACGGAGACAGAGGCAGAGACAGAGACAGGGACAGAGACAGAGACAGGGACAGAGACAGAGACAGAGACAGATACAGAGACAGCGACAGGGACAGGGAGAGGGACAGGGACAGAGACAGAGGCAGAGACAGAGGCAGAGACAGAGACAGAGACAGAGACAGAGACGGAGACAAAGACCGAGACGGAGACAGAGGCGGAGACAGAGCCAGGGACAGAGACGGAGACATAGACAGAGGAAGAGACAGCGACAGAGACAGAGACAGAGACAGAGGCAGTGACAGAGACAGAGACAGAGACAGAGACAGAGACAGAGACAGAGACAGAGACAGAGACAGAGACAGAGACGGAGACAGAGACAGAGACAGAGACAGAGACAGAGACAGAGACAGAGACAGAGACGGAGATAGAGGCAGAGACAGAGACAGAGACAGAGACAGAGACAGAGACAGGGACAGAGACAGAGACAGAGACAGAGACAGAGACAGAGACAGAGACAGCGACAGAGACAGAGACAGCGACAGAGACAGAGACAGAAACAGAGACGGAGACAAAGACCGAGACAGAGGCAGAGACACAGACAGAGACGGAGACAGAGACAGAGACAGAGGCAGGGCAGAGACAGAGGCAGAGACAGAGACAGAAACAGTGACAGAGACATAGACAGAGACAGAGACAGAGACAGAGACAGAGACTGAGACTGAGACAGAGACAGAGACAGAGACAGAGACAGAGACAGAGACAGAGACAGAGACAGAGACAGAGACAGAGACAGAGACAGGGACAGAGACAGAGACAGAGACAGAGACAGAGACAGAGACGGAGACAGTGACAGAGACAGAGACAGAGACAGAGACGCAAAGACTGAGACAGAGGCAGAGAGAGAGACAGAGACAGAGACAGAGGCATAGACAGAGACAGAGACAGAGACAGAGACAGAGACAGACACGGAGACAGAGACAGAGACAGAGGTAGAGACTGAGACTGAAACAGAGACAGAGACAGAGGCAGGGACAGAGACAGAGACAGAGACAGAGACAGAGACAGAGACAGAGACAGAGACAGTGACAGAGACGGAGACAGAAACAGAGACAGAGACAGAGACAGAGACAGAGGCAGAGCCAGGGACAGAGACAGAGACAGAGACAGAGACAGAGACAGAGACAGCGACAGGGACAGGGAGAGGGACAGGGACAGAGACAGAGGCAGAGACAGAGGCAGAGACAGAGACAGAGACAGAGACAGAGACAGAGACAGAGACAGAGACAGAGACAGAGACAGAGACAGAGACGGAGACAGAGACAGAGACAGAGACAGAGACAGAGACAGAGACAGAGACAGAGACGGAGATAGAGGCAGAGACAGAGACAGAGACAGAGACAGAGACAGAGACAGGGACAGAGACAGAGACAGAGACAGAGACAGAGACAGAGACAGAGACAGCGACAGAGACAGAGACAGCGACAGAGACAGAGACAGAAACAGAGACGGAGACAAAGACCGAGACAGAGGCAGAGACACAGACAGAGACGGAGACAGAGACAGAGACAGAGACAGAGACAGAGACAGAGACAGGGACAGAGACAGAGACAGAGACAGAGACAGAGACAGAGACGGAGACAGTGACAGAGACAGAGACAGAGACAGAGACAGAGACAGAGACAGAGACAGAGACAGAGACAGAGACAGAGGCAGGGCAGAGACAGAGGCAGAGACAGAGACAGAGACAGAGAGAGAGAGTCAGAGACAGAGACAGAGACAGAGGCAGAGACAGAGACAGATACGCGGACAGAGACAGAGGCAGAGACAGAGACAGAGAGAGAGACGGAGACAGAGACAGAGACTGAGACGGAGACAGAGACAGCGGCATAGACTGGGACGGAGACAGAGACAGAGACACAGACAGAGACAGAGACAGAGACAGAGACAGAGACGGAGACAGAGACAGAGGCAGAGGCAGAGACAATGGCAGAGAGGGAGACAGAGACAGAGACAGATGCAGATACAGACACAGAGACGGAGGCAGAGATAGAGACACAGACAGAGACAGAGACTGAGACAGAGTCAGAGACAGAGACAGAGGCATAGAGACATAGGCACGGAGGCAGGGATGCAGAGACAGAGCCAGGGACAGAGACAGAGACAGAGACTGAGGGAGAGACAGCGACAGAGACAGAGACAGAGACAGAGAAAGAGACAGAGACGGAGACAGAGACAGAGACAGAGACAGAGACAGAGACAGAGACAGAGACAGAGACAGAGACAGAGACAGAGACAGAGACAAAGACGGAGACAGAGACAGAGACGGGGACAGAGAGAGAGAGAGGGAGACAGGGACAGAGACAGAGAGAGAGAGAGAGACAGAGACACAGACAGAGGCAGAGACGGAGACAGAGAAAGAGACAGAGACAGAGACAGAGACGGAGACAAAGACCGAGACAGAGGCAGAGACAATGGCAGAGAGGGAGACAGAGACAGAGACAGATGCAGATACAGACACAGAGACGGAGGCGGAGATAGAGACACAGACAGAGACAGAGACTGAGACAGAGACAGAGACAGAGACAGAGACAGAGACAGAGACAGAGACAGAGACAGAGAAAGATACGCGGACAGAGACGGAGACAAAGACCGAGACAGAGACAGAGACGGAGACAGAGGCAGAGACAGAGCCTGGGACAGAGACAGAGACAGAGACAGAGACAGAGACAGAGACAGAGACAGAGACAGAGACAGAGACAGAGACAGAGACAGAGACAGAGACAGAAACAGAGACAGAGACAGATACGCGGACAGAGACAGAGGCAGAGACAGAGACAGAGAGAGAGACGGAGACAGAGACAGAGGGAGAGACAGCGACAGCGGCAGAGACAGGGACGGAGACAGAGACAGGGACACAGACACAGACAGAGACAGAGTCAGAGACAGAGACACAGACAGAGACAGAGACGGAGATAGAGACAGAGGCAGAGACAGAGACGGAGACAGAGGCAGAGACAGAGCCAGGGACAGAGACAGAGACAGAGACAGAGACAGAGACAGAGACAGAGACAGAGACGGAGACAGAGACAGAGACAGAGACGGAGACAGAGACAGAGACAGAGACAGAGACAGAGACAGAGACAGAGACAGAGACTGAGCCAGAGACAGAGACATAGACGGAGACAAAGACCGAGACAGAGACAGAAACAGAGACGGAGACAGATACGCGGACAGAGACAGAGGCAGAGACAGACACAGAGAGAGAGGCGGAGACAGAGACAGAGACTGAGACGGAGACAGAGACAGAGACAGAGACAGAGACAGAGACAGAGACAGAGACAGAGACAGAGACAGAGACGGAGACAGAGACAGAGACAGAGACAGAGACAGAGACAGAGTCAGAGACAGAGACAGAGACAGAGACAGAGACAGAGACAGAGACAGAGACCGAGAGAGAGACAGAAACAGAGACAGAGACAGATACGCGGACAGAGTCAGAGGCAGAGACAGAGACAGAGAGAGAGACGGAGACAGAGACAGAGACTGAGACGTAGACAGAGACAGCGGCAGAGACAGGGACGGAGACAGAGACAGAGACACAGACAGAGACAGAGACAGAGACAGAGGCAGAGACAGAGCCATGGACAGAGGCGGAGACAGAGACAGAGACGGAGATAGAGACAGAGGCAGAGACAGAGACGGAGACAGAGGCAGAGACAGAGCCAGGGACAGAGACAGAGACAGAGACAGAGACTGAGACAGAGACAGAGACGGAGATAGAGACAGAGGCAGAGACAGAGACGGAGACAGAGGCAGAGACAGAGCCAGGGACAGAGACAGAGACAGAGACAGAGGGAGAGACAGCGACATAGACAGAGACAGAGACAGAGACAGACATAGAGACAGAGACAGAGACAGAGACAGAGACAGAGGCAGAGACAGATACGGAGGCAGAGGGAGAGACAGCGACAGAGACAGAGACAGAGACAGAGACAGATACAGAGACAGAGACAGAGACAGAGACAGAGGCAGAGACAGAGACAGAGAGAGAGACGGAGACAGAGACAGAGACTGAGACGGAGACAGAGACAGCGGCAGAGACAGGGACGGAGACAGAGACAGAGACACAGACAGAGACAGAGACAGAGACAGAGGCAGAGACAGAGCCAGAGACAGAGACAGAGACAGAGACAGAGACAGATACGGAGGCAGAGGGAGAGACAGCGACAGAGACAGAGACAGAGACAGAGACAGAGACAGAGAGAGAGACAGAGACAGAGACAGAGACAGAGACAGAGACAGAGACAGAGACAGAGACAGAGACAGAGTCAGAGACAGAGGCAGAGACAGAGACAGAGACAGAGACGGAGACAGAGGCAGAGACAGAGCCATGGACAGAGACAGAGACAGAGACAGAGGGAGAGACAGCGACAGAGACAGAGACAGAGACAGAGACAGAGACAGACACAGAGACAGAGACTGAGACAGAGACAGAGACGGAGATAGAGACAGAGGCAGAGACAGAGACGGAGACAGAGGCAGAGACAGAGCCAGGGACAGAGACAGAGACAGAGACAGAGGGAGAGACAGCGACATAGACAGAGACAGAGACAGAGACAGACATAGAGACAGAGACAGAGACAGAGACAGAGACAGAGGCAGAGACAGATACGGAGGCAGAGGGAGAGACAGCGACAGAGACAGAGACAGAGACAGAGACAGATACAGAGACAGAGACAGAGACAGAGACAGAGGCAGAGACAGAGACAGAGAGAGAGACGGAGACAGAGACAGCGGCAGAGACAGGGACGGAGACAGAGACAGAGACACAGACAGAGACAGAGACAGAGACAGAGGCAGAGACAGAGCCAGGGACAGAGGCGGAGACAGAGACAGAGGGAGCGACCGCGACAGAGACAGAGACAGAGACAGAGACAGAGACAGATAGGCGGACAGAGACAGAGGCAGAGACAGAGACAGAGAGAGAGACGGAGACAGAGACTGAGACTGAGACGGAGACAGAGACAGCGGCAGAGACAGGGACGGAGACAGAGACAGAGACAGAGAAAGAGACAGAGTCAGAGACAGACATAGAGACAGAGACAGAGACAGAGACAGAGACAGAGACAGATACGGAGGCAGAGGGAGAGACAGCGACAGAGACAGAGACAGAGACAGAGACAGAGACAGAGAGAGAGACAGAGACAGAGACAGAGACAGAGACAGAGACAGACATAGAGACAGAGACAGAGACAGAGACAGAGACAGAGGCAGAGACAGATACGGAGGCAGAGGGAGAGACAGCGACAGAGACAGAGACAGAGACAGAGACAGATACAGAGACAGAGAGAGAGACAGAGACAGAGACAGAGACAGAGACAGAGACAGAGACAGAGACAGAGACAGAGACAGAGACAGAGACAGAGACAGAGACAGAGACAGAGACGGAGACAGAGGCAGAGACAGAGACAGAGGGAGAGACAGCGACAGAGACAGAGACAGAGACAGAGACAGAGACAGAGACAGAGACAGAGACTGAGACAGAGACAGAGACGGAGATAGAGACAGAGGCAGAGACAGAGACGGAGACAGAGGCAGAGACAGAGCCAGGGACAGAGACAGAGACAGAGACAGAGGGAGAGACAGCGACATAGACAGAGACAGAGACAGAGACAGAGACAGAGACAGAGACAGAGACAGAGACAGAGACAGAGACAGAGACAGAGACAGAGACAGAGACAGAGACAGAGACAGAGACAGAGACAGAGACAGAGACAGAGACAGAGACAGAGACAGAGACAGAGACAGAGACAGAGACAGAGACAGAGACAGAAACAGAGACAGAGACAGAGACAGAGACAGAGACAGAGACGGAGACAGAGACAGAGACAGAGACAGAGACAGAGACAGAAACAGAGACAGAGACAGATACGCGGACAGAGACAGAGGCAGAGACAGAGACAGAGAGAGAGACGGAGACAGAGACAGAGGGAGAGACAGCGACAGCGGCAGAGACAGGGACGGAGACAGAGACAGGGACACAGACACAGACAGAGACAGAGACGTAGGCAGAGGCAGAGACAGAGACAGAGACAGAGACAGAGACAGAGACAGAGACAGAGACAGAGACAGAAACAGAGACAGAGACAGATACGCGGACAGAGACAGATACGCGGACAGAGACAGAGGCAGTGACAGAGACAGAGAGAGAGACGGAGACAGAGACAGAGACTGAGACGGAGACAGAGACAGCGGCAGAGACAGGGACGGAGACAGAGACAGAGACACAGACAGAGACAGAGACAGAGACAGAGACAGAGACAGAGACAGAGACAGAGACAGAGACAGAGACAGAGACAGAGACAGATACGGAGGCAGAGGGAGGGACAGCGACAGAGACAGAGACAGAGACAGAGACAGAGACAGAGAGAGAGACAGAGACAGAGACAGAGACAGAGACAGAGACAGAGACAGAGACAGAGACAGAGACAGAGACAGAGTCAGAGACAGAGACAGAGACAGAGACAGAGACAGAGACGGAGACAGAGGCAGAGACAGAGCCATGGACAGAGACAGAGACAGAGACAGAGGGAGAGACAGCGACAGAGACAGAGACAGAGACAGAGACAGAGACAGACACAGAGACAGAGACTGAGACAGAGACAGAGACGGAGATAGAGACAGAGGCAGAGACAGAGACGGAGACAGAGGCAGAGACAGAGCCAGGGACAGAGACAGAGACAGAGACAGAGGGAGAGACAGCGACATAGACAGAGACAGAGAAAGTGACAGGGACGGAGACAGAGACAGAGACACAGACAGAGACAGAGACAGAGACAGAGGCAGAGACAGAGCCAGGGACAGAGACGGAGACAGAGACAGAGGGAGAGACAGCGACAGAGACAGAGACAGAAACAGAGACAGAGACAGATACGCGGACAGAGACAGAGGCAGAGACAGAGACAGAGAGAGAGACGGAGACAGAGACAGAGACTGAGACGGAGACAGAGACAGCGGCAGAGACAGGGACGGAGACAGAGACAGAGACACAGACAGAGACAGAGACAGAGACAGAGACAGCGACAGAGACAGAGACAGAGACAGAGAGAGAGACGGAGACAGAGACAGAGACAGAGACAGAGACAGAGACAGAGACAGAGACAGAGACAGAAACAGAGACAGAGACAGATACGCGGACAGAGGCAGAGGCAGTGACAGAGACAGAGAGAGAGACGGAAACAGAGACAGAGACTGAGACGGAGACAGAGACAGCGGCAGAGTCAGGGACGGAGACAGAGACAGAGACACAGACAGAGACAGAGACAGAGACAGAGACAGAGACAGAGACAGAGACAGAGACAGAGACAGATACAGAGACAGAGACAGAGACAGATACAGAGACAGAGACAGAGACTGTGACTGAGACAGAGACAGAGACTGAGGGAGAGACGGCGACAGAGACAGAGACAGAGACAGAGACAGAGACAGAGACGGAGACAGAGACAGAGACAGAGACAGAGACAGAGACAGAGACAGAGACAGAGACAGAAACAGAGACAGAGACAGATACGGGGACAGAGACAGAGGCAGAGACAGAGCCAGGGACAGAGACGGAGACAGACAAAGAGGGAGAGACAGCGACAGAGACAGAGACAGAGACAGAGACAGAGACAGAGACAAAGACGGAGACAGAGACAGAGACGGGGACAGAGAGAGAGAGAGGGAGACAGGGACAGAGACAGAGAGAGAGAGAGAGACAGAGACACAGACAGAGGCAGAGACGGAGACAGAGAAAGAGACAGAGACAGAGACAGAGACGGAGACAAAGACCGAGACAGAGGCAGAGACAATGGCAGAGAGGGAGACAGAGACAGAGACAGATGCAGATACAGACACAGAGACGGAGGCGGAGATAGAGACACAGACAGAGACAGAGACTGAGACAGAGACAGAGACAGAGACAGAGACAGAGACAGAGACAGAGACAGAGACAGAGAAAGATACGCGGACAGAGACGGAGACAAAGACCGAGACAGAGACAGAGACGGAGACAGAGGCAGAGACAGAGCCAGGGACAGAGACAGAGACAGAGACAGAGACAGAGACAGAGACAGAGACAGAGACAGAGACAGAGACAGAGACAGAGACAGAGACAGAGACAGAAACAGAGACAGAGACAGATACGCGGACAGAGACAGAGGCAGAGACAGAGACAGAGAGAGAGACGGAGACAGAGACAGAGGGAGAGACAGCGACAGCGGCAGAGACAGGGACGGAGACAGAGACAGGGACACAGACACAGACAGAGACAGAGTCAGAGACAGAGACACAGACAGAGACAGAGACGGAGATAGAGACAGAGGCAGAGACAGAGACGGAGACAGAGGCAGAGACAGAGCCAGGGACAGAGACAGAGACAGAGACAGAGACAGAGACAGAGACAGAGACAGAGACGGAGACAGAGACAGAGACAGAGACGGAGACAGAGACAGAGACAGAGACAGAGACAGAGACAGAGACAGAGACAGAGACTGAGCCAGAGACAGAGACATAGACGGAGACAAAGACCGAGACAGAGACAGAAACAGAGACGGAGACAGATACGCGGACAGAGACAGAGGCAGAGACAGACACAGAGGGAGAGGCGGAGACAGAGACAGAGACTGAGACGGAGACAGAGACAGAGACAGAGACAGAGACAGAGACAGAGACAGAGACAGAGACAGAGACGGAGACAGAGACAGAGACAGAGACAGAGACAGAGACGGAGATAGAGGCAGAGACAGAGACAGAGACAGAGACAGAGACAGAGACAGAGACAGAGACAGGGACAGAGACAGAGACAGAGACAGAGACAGAGACAGAGACAGCGACAGAGACAGAGACAGCGACAGAGACAGAGACAGAAACAGAGACGGAGACAAAGACCGAGACAGAGGCAGAGACACAGACAGAGACAGAGACAGAGACAGAGACAGAGGCAGGGCAGAGACAGAGGCAGAGACAGAGACAGAAACAGTGACAGAGACATAGACAGAGACGGAGACAGGGACAGAGACAGAGACAGGGACAGAGACAGAGACAGGGACAGAGACAGAGACAGAGACAGATACAGAGACAGCGACAGGGACAGGGAGAGGGACAGGGACAGAGACAGAGGCAGAGACAGAGGCAGAGACAGAGACAGAGACAGAGACAGAGACGGAGACAAAGACCGAGACGGAGACAGAGGCAGAGACAGAGCCAGGGACAGAGACGGAGACAGAGACAGAGGAAGAGACAGCGACAGAGACAGAGACAGAGACAGAGACAGAGACAGATACAGAGACAGCGACAGGGACAGGGAGAGGGACAGGGACAGAGACAGAGGCAGAGACAGAGGCAGAGACAGAGACAGAGACGGAGACAGAGGCAGAGACAGAGACAGGGACAGAGACAGAGACAGGGACAGAGACAGAGACAGAGACAGATACAGAGACAGCGACAGGGACAGGGAGAGGGACAGGGACAGAGACAGAGGCAGAGACAGAGGCAGAGACAGAGACAGAGACAGAGACAGAGACGGAGACAAAGACCGAACCGGAGACAGAGGCAGAGACAGAGCCAGGGACAGAGACGGAGACATAGACAGAGGAAGAGACAGCGACAGAGACAGAGACAGAGACAGAGGCAGTGACAGAGACAGAGACAGAGACAGAGACAGAGACAGAGACAGAGACAGAGACAGAGACGGAGACAGAGACAGAGACAGAGACAGAGACAGAGACAGAGACAGAGACAGAGACGGAGATAGAGGCAGAGACAGAGACAGAGACAGAGACAGAGACAGAGACAGGGACAGAGACAGAGACAGAGACAGAGACAGAGACAGAGACAGAGACAGCGACAGAGACAGAGACAGCGACAGAGACAGAGACAGAAACAGAGACGGAGACAAAGACCGAGACAGAGGCAGAGACACAGACAGAGACGGAGACAGAGACAGAGACAGAGGCAGGGCAGAGACAGAGGCAGAGACAGAGACAGAAACAGTGACAGAGACATAGACAGAGACAGAGACAGAGACAGAGACAGAGACTGAGACTGAGACAGAGACAGAGACAGAGACAGAGACAGAGACAGAGACAGAGACCGAGACAGAGACAGAAACAGAGACGGAGACAGATACGCGGACAGAGACAGAGGCAGAGACAGACACAGAGAGAGAGGCGGAGACAGAGACAGAGACTGAGACGGAGACAGAGACAGAGACAGAGACAGAGACAGAGACAGAGACAGAGACAGAGACAGAGACGGAGACAGAGACAGAGACAGAGACAGAGACAGAGACGGAGATAGAGGCAGAGACAGAGACAGAGACAGAGACAGAGACAGAGACAGAGACAGAGACAGGGACAGAGACAGAGACAGAGACAGAGACAGAGACAGAGACAGCGACAGAGACAGAGACAGCGACAGAGACAGAGACAGAAACAGAGACGGAGACAAAGACCGAGGCAGAGGCAGAGACACAGACAGAGACAGAGACAGAGACAGAGACAGAGGCAGGGCAGAGACAGAGGCAGAGACAGAGACAGAAACAGTGACAGAGACATAGACAGAGACGGAGACAGGGACAGAGACAGAGACAGGGACAGAGACAGAGACAGGGACAGAGACAGAGACAGAGACAGATACAGAGACAGCGACAGGGACAGGGAGAGGGACAGGGACAGAGACAGAGGCAGAGACAGAGGCAGAGACAGAGACAGAGACAGAGACAGAGACGGAGACAAAGACCGAGACGGAGACAGAGGCAGAGACAGAGCCAGGGACAGAGACGGAGACAGAGACAGAGGAAGAGACAGCGACAGAGACAGAGACAGAGACAGAGACAGAGACAGATACAGAGACAGCGACAGGGACAGGGAGAGGGACAGGGACAGAGACAGAGGCAGAGACAGAGGCAGAGACAGAGACAGAGACGGAGACAGAGGCAGAGACAGAGACAGGGACAGAGACAGAGACAGGGACAGAGACAGAGACAGAGACAGATACAGAGACAGCGACAGGGACAGGGAGAGGGACAGGGACAGAGACAGAGGCAGAGACAGAGGCAGAGACAGAGACAGAGACAGAGACAGAGACGGAGACAAAGACCGAGACGGAGACAGAGGCGGAGACAGAGCCAGGGACAGAGACGGAGACATAGACAGAGGAAGAGACAGCGACAGAGACAGAGACAGAGACAGAGGCAGTGACAGAGACAGAGACAGAGACAGAGACAGAGACAGAGACAGAGACAGAGACAGAGACAGAGACAGAGACGGAGACAGAGACAGAGACAGAGACAGAGACAGAGACAGAGACAGAGACAGAGACGGAGATAGAGGCAGAGACAGAGACAGAGACAGAGACAGAGACAGAGACAGGGACAGAGACAGAGACAGAGACAGAGACAGAGACAGAGACAGAGACAGCGACAGAGACAGAGACAGCGACAGAGACAGAGACAGAAACAGAGACGGAGACAAAGACCGAGACAGAGGCAGAGACACAGACAGAGACGGAGACAGAGACAGAGACAGAGGCAGGGCAGAGACAGAGGCAGAGACAGAGACAGAAACAGTGACAGAGACATAGACAGAGACAGAGACAGAGACAGAGACAGAGACTGAGACTGAGACAGAGACAGAGACAGAGACAGAGACAGAGACAGAGACAGAGACAGAGACAGAGACAGAGACAGAGACAGAGACAGGGACAGAGACAGAGACAGAGACAGAGACAGAGACAGAGACGGAGACAGTGACAGAGACAGAGACAGAGACAGAGACGCAAAGACTGAGACAGAGGCAGAGAGAGAGACAGAGACAGAGACAGAGGCATAGACAGAGACAGAGACAGAGACAGAGACAGAGACAGACACGGAGACAGAGACAGAGACAGAGGTAGAGACTGAGACTGAAACAGAGACAGAGACAGAGGCAGGGACAGAGACAGAGACAGAGACAGAGACAGAGACAGAGACAGAGACAGAGACAGAGACAGTGACAGAGACGGAGACAGAAACAGAGACAGAGACAGAGACAGAGACAGAGGCAGAGCCAGGGACAGAGACAGAGACAGAGACAGAGACAGAGACAGAGACAGCGACAGGGACAGGGAGAGGGACAGGGACAGAGACAGAGGCAGAGACAGAGGCAGAGACAGAGACAGAGACAGAGACAGAGACAGAGACAGAGACAGAGACAGAGACAGAGACAGAGACAGAGACGGAGACAGAGACAGAGACAGAGACAGAGACAGAGACAGAGACAGAGACAGAGACGGAGATAGAGGCAGAGACAGAGACAGAGACAGAGACAGAGACAGAGACAGGGACAGAGACAGAGACAGAGACAGAGACAGAGACAGAGACAGAGACAGCGACAGAGACAGAGACAGCGACAGAGACAGAGACAGAAACAGAGACGGAGACAAAGACCGAGACAGAGGCAGAGACACAGACAGAGACGGAGACAGAGACAGAGACAGAGACAGAGACAGAGACAGAGACAGGGACAGAGACAGAGACAGAGACAGAGACAGAGACAGAGACGGAGACAGTGACAGAGACAGAGACAGAGACAGAGACAGAGACAGAGACAGAGACAGAGACAGAGACAGAGACAGAGGCAGGGCAGAGACAGAGGCAGAGACAGAGACAGAGACAGAGAGAGAGAGTCAGAGACAGAGACAGAGACAGAGGCAGAGACAGAGACAGATACGCGGACAGAGACAGAGGCAGAGACAGAGACAGAGAGAGAGACGGAGACAGAGACAGAGACTGAGACGGAGACAGAGACAGCGGCATAGACTGGGACGGAGACAGAGACAGAGACACAGACAGAGACAGAGACAGAGACAGAGACAGAGACGGAGACAGAGACAGAGGCAGAGGCAGAGACAATGGCAGAGAGGGAGACAGAGACAGAGACAGATGCAGATACAGACACAGAGACGGAGGCAGAGATAGAGACACAGACAGAGACAGAGACTGAGACAGAGTCAGAGACAGAGACAGAGGCATAGAGACATAGGCACGGAGGCAGGGATGCAGAGACAGAGCCAGGGACAGAGACAGAGACAGAGACTGAGGGAGAGACAGCGACAGAGACAGAGACAGAGACAGAGAAAGAGACAGAGACGGAGACAGAGACAGAGACAGAGACAGAGACAGAGACAGAGACAGAGACAGAGACAGAGACAGAGACAGAGACAGAGACAAAGACGGAGACAGAGACAGAGACGGGGACAGAGAGAGAGAGAGGGAGACAGGGACAGAGACAGAGAGAGAGAGAGAGACAGAGACACAGACAGAGGCAGAGACGGAGACAGAGAAAGAGACAGAGACAGAGACAGAGACGGAGACAAAGACCGAGACAGAGGCAGAGACAATGGCAGAGAGGGAGACAGAGACAGAGACAGATGCAGATACAGACACAGAGACGGAGGCGGAGATAGAGACACAGACAGAGACAGAGACTGAGACAGAGACAGAGACAGAGACAGAGACAGAGACAGAGACAGAGACAGAGACAGAGAAAGATACGCGGACAGAGACGGAGACAAAGACCGAGACAGAGACAGAGACGGAGACAGAGGCAGAGACAGAGCCTGGGACAGAGACAGAGACAGAGACAGAGACAGAGACAGAGACAGAGACAGAGACAGAGACAGAGACAGAGACAGAGACAGAGACAGAGACAGAAACAGAGACAGAGACAGATACGCGGACAGAGACAGAGGCAGAGACAGAGACAGAGAGAGAGACGGAGACAGAGACAGAGGGAGAGACAGCGACAGCGGCAGAGACAGGGACGGAGACAGAGACAGGGACACAGACACAGACAGAGACAGAGTCAGAGACAGAGACACAGACAGAGACAGAGACGGAGATAGAGACAGAGGCAGAGACAGAGACGGAGACAGAGGCAGAGACAGAGCCAGGGACAGAGACAGAGACAGAGACAGAGACAGAGACAGAGACAGAGACAGAGACAGAGACGGAGACAGAGACAGAGACAGAGACGGAGACAGAGACAGAGACAGAGACAGAGACAGAGACAGAGACAGAGACAGAGACTGAGCCAGAGACAGAGACATAGACGGAGACAAAGACCGAGACAGAGACAGAAACAGAGACGGAGACAGATACGCGGACAGAGACAGAGGCAGAGACAGACACAGAGAGAGAGGCGGAGACAGAGACAGAGACTGAGACGGAGACAGAGACAGAGACAGAGACAGAGACAGAGACAGAGACAGAGACAGAGACAGAGACAGAGACGGAGACAGAGACAGAGACAGAGACAGAGACAGAGACAGAGTCAGAGACAGAGACAGAGACAGAGACAGAGACAGAGACAGAGACAGAGACCGAGAGAGAGACAGAAACAGAGACAGAGACAGATACGCGGACAGAGTCAGAGGCAGAGACAGAGACAGAGAGAGAGACGGAGACAGAGACAGAGACTGAGACGTAGACAGAGACAGCGGCAGAGACAGGGACGGAGACAGAGACAGAGACACAGACAGAGACAGAGACAGAGACAGAGGCAGAGACAGAGCCAGGGACAGAGGCGGAGACAGAGACAGAGACGGAGATAGAGACAGAGGCAGAGACAGAGACGGAGACAGAGGCAGAGACAGAGCCAGGGACAGAGACAGAGACAGAGACAGAGACTGAGACAGAGACAGAGACGGCGATAGAGACAGAGGCAGAGACAGAGACGGAGACAGAGGCAGAGACAGAGCCAGGGACAGAGACAGAGACAGAGACAGAGGGAGAGACAGCGACATAGACAGAGACAGAGACAGAGACAGACATAGAGACAGAGACAGAGACAGAGACAGAGACAGAGGCAGAGACAGATACGGAGGCAGAGGGAGAGACAGCGACAGAGACAGAGACAGAGACAGAGACAGATACAGAGACAGAGACAGAGACAGAGACAGAGGCAGAGACAGAGACAGAGAGAGAGACGGAGACAGAGACAGAGACTGAGACGGAGACAGAGACAGCGGCAGAGACAGGGACGGAGACAGAGACAGAGACACAGACAGAGACAGAGACAGAGACAGAGGCAGAGACAGAGCCAGAGACAGAGACAGAGACAGAGACAGAGACAGATACGGAGGCAGAGGGAGAGACAGCGACAGAGACAGAGACAGAGACAGAGACAGAGACAGAGAGAGAGACAGAGACAGAGACAGAGACAGAGACAGAGACAGAGACAGAGACAGAGACAGAGACAGAGTCAGAGACAGAGGCAGAGACAGAGACAGAGACAGAGACGGAGACAGAGGCAGAGACAGAGCCATGGACAGAGACAGAGACAGAGACAGAGGGAGAGACAGCGACAGAGACAGAGACAGAGACAGAGACAGAGACAGACACAGAGACAGAGACTGAGACAGAGACAGAGACGGAGATAGAGACAGAGGCAGAGACAGAGACGGAGACAGAGGCAGAGACAGAGCCAGGGACAGAGACAGAGACAGAGACAGAGGGAGAGACAGCGACATAGACAGAGACAGAGACAGAGACAGACATAGAGACAGAGACAGAGACAGAGACAGAGACAGAGGCAGAGACAGATACGGAGGCAGAGGGAGAGACAGCGACAGAGACAGAGACAGAGACAGAGACAGATACAGAGACAGAGACAGAGACCGAGACAGAGGCAGAGACAGAGACAGAGAGAGAGACGGAGACAGAGACAGAGACTGAGACGGAGACAGAGACAGCGGCAGAGACAGGGACGGAGACAGAGACAGAGACACAGACAGAGACAGAGACAGAGACAGAGGCAGAGACAGAGCCAGGGACAGAGGCGGAGACAGAGACAGAGGGAGCGACCGCGACAGAGACAGAGACAGAGACAGAGACAGAGACAGATAGGCGGACAGAGACAGAGGCAGAGACAGAGACAGAGAGAGAGACGGAGACAGAGACTGAGACTGAGACGGAGACAGAGACAGCGGCAGAGACAGGGACGGAGACAGAGACAGAGACAGAGAAAGAGACAGAGTCAGAGACAGACATAGAGACAGAGACAGAGACAGAGACAGAGACAGAGACAGATACGGAGGCAGAGGGAGAGACAGCGACAGAGACAGAGACAGAGACAGAGACAGAGACAGAGACAGAGAGAGAGACAGAGACAGAGACAGAGACAGAGACAGAGACAGACATAGAGACAGAGACAGAGACAGAGACAGAGACAGAGGCAGAGACAGATACGGAGGCAGAGGGAGAGACAGCGACAGAGACAGAGACAGAGACAGAGACAGATACAGAGACAGAGAGAGAGACAGAGACAGAGACAGAGACAGAGACAGAGACAGAGACAGAGACAGAGACAGAGACAGAGACAGAGACAGAGACAGAGACAGAGACAGAGACAGAGACGGAGACAGAGGCAGAGACAGAGACAGAGGGAGAGACAGCGACAGAGACAGAGACAGAGACAGAGACAGAGACAGAGACAGAGACAGAGACTGAGACAGAGACAGAGACGGAGACAGAGACAGAGGCAGAGACAGAGACGGAGACAGAGGCAGAGACAGAGCCAGGGACAGAGACAGAGACAGAGACAGAGGGAGAGACAGCGACATAGACAGAGACAGAGACAGAGACAGAGACAGAGACAGAGACAGAGACAGAGACAGAGACAGAGACAGAGACAGAGACAGAGACAGAGACAGAGACAGAGACAGAGACAGAGACAGAGACAGAGACAGAGACAGAGACAGAGACAGAGACAGAGACAGAGACAGAGACAGAGACAGAAACAGAGACAGAGACAGAGACAGAGACAGAGACAGAGACGGAGACAGAGACAGAGACAGAGACAGAGACAGAGACAGAAACAGAGACAGAGACAGATACGCGGACAGAGACAGAGGCAGAGACAGAGACAGAGAGAGAGACGGAGACAGAGACAGAGGGAGAGACAGCGACAGCGGCAGAGACAGGGACGGAGACAGAGACAGGGACACAGACACAGACAGAGACAGAGACGTAGGCAGAGGCAGAGACAGAGACAGAGACAGAGACAGAGACAGAGACAGAGACAGAGACAGAGACAGAGACAGAAACAGAGACAGAGACAGATACGCGGACAGAGACAGATACGCGGACAGAGACAGAGGCAGTGACAGAGACAGAGAGAGAGACGGAGACAGAGACAGAGACTGAGACGGAGACAGAGACAGCGGCAGAGACAGGGACGGAGACAGAGACAGAGACACAGACAGAGACAGAGACAGAGACAGAGACAGAGACAGAGACAGAGACAGAGACAGAGACAGAGACAGAGACAGAGACAGATACGGAGGCAGAGGGAGGGACAGCGACAGAGACAGAGACAGAGACAGAGACAGAGACAGAGAGAGAGACAGAGACAGAGACAGAGACAGAGACAGAGACAGAGACAGAGACAGAGACAGAGACAGAGACAGAGTCAGAGACAGAGACAGAGACAGAGACAGAGACAGAGACGGAGACAGAGGCAGAGACAGAGCCATGGACAGAGACAGAGACAGAGACAGAGGGAGAGACAGCGACAGAGACAGAGACAGAGACAGAGACAGAGACAGACACAGAGACAGAGACTGAGACAGAGACAGAGACGGAGATAGAGACAGAGGCAGAGACAGAGACGGAGACAGAGGCAGAGACAGAGCCAGGGACAGAGACAGAGACAGAGACAGAGGGAGAGACAGCGACATAGACAGAGACAGAGAAAGTGACAGGGACGGAGACAGAGACAGAGACACAGACAGAGACAGAGACAGAGACAGAGGCAGAGACAGAGCCAGGGACAGAGACGGAGACAGAGACAGAGGGAGAGACAGCGACAGAGACAGAGACAGAAACAGAGACAGAGACAGATACGCGGACAGAGACAGAGGCAGAGACAGAGACAGAGAGAGAGACGGAGACAGAGACAGAGACTGAGACGGAGACAGAGACAGCGGCAGAGACAGGGACGGAGACAGAGACAGAGACACAGACAGAGACAGAGACAGAGACAGAGACAGCGACAGAGACAGAGACAGAGACAGAGAGAGAGACGGAGACAGAGACAGAGACAGAGACAGAGACAGAGACAGAGACAGAGACAGAGACAGAAACAGAGACAGAGACAGATACGCGGACAGAGGCAGAGGCAGTGACAGAGACAGAGAGAGAGACGGAAACAGAGACAGAGACTGAGACGGAGACAGAGACAGCGGCAGAGTCAGGGACGGAGACAGAGACAGAGACACAGACAGAGACAGAGACAGAGACAGAGACAGAGACAGAGACAGAGACAGAGACAGAGACAGATACAGAGACAGAGACAGAGACAGATACAGAGACAGAGACAGAGACTGTGACTGAGACAGAGACAGAGACTGAGGGAGAGACGGCGACAGAGACAGAGACAGAGACAGAGACAGAGACAGAGACGGAGACAGAGACAGAGACAGAGACAGAGACAGAGAGAGAGACAGAGACAGAGACAGAGACAGAAACAGAGACAGAGACAGATACGGGGACAGAGACAGAGGCAGAGACAGAGCCAGGGACAGAGACGGAGACAGACAAAGAGGGAGAGACAGCGACAGAGACAGAGACAGAGGCAGAGTCAGAGGCAGAGACAGAGACAGAGACAGAGACAGAGACAGAGACAGAGACAGAGACAGAGTCAGAGACAGAGACACAGACAGAGACAGAGACGGAGATAGAGACAGAGGCAGAGACAGAGACGGAGACAGAGGCAGAGACAGAGCCAGGGACAGAGACAGAGACAGAGACACAGACAGAGACAGAGACAGAGACAGAGGCAGAGACAGAGCCAGGGACAGAGACGGAGACAGAGACAGAGGGAGAGACAGCGACAGAGACAGAGACAGAAACAGAGAGAGAGACAGATACGCGGACAGAGACAGAGGCAGAGACAGAGACAGAGAGAGAGACGGAGACAGAGACAGAGACTGAGACGGAGACAGAGACAGCGGCAGAGACAGGGACGGAGACAGAGACAGAGACACAGACAGAGACAGAGACAGAGACAGAGACTGAGACAGAGACAGAGACATAGACGGAGACAAAGACCGAGACAGAGACAGAAACAGAGACAGAGACAGATACGCGGACAGAGACAGAGACAGAGACAGAGACAGAGACGGAGACAGAGACAGAGAAAGATACGCGGAGAGAGACGGAGACAAAGACCGAGACAGAGACAGAGACGGAGACAGAGGCAGAGACAGAGCCAGGGACAGAGACAGAGACAGAGACAGAGACAGAGACAGAGACAGAGACAGAGACAGAGACAGAGACAGAGACAGAGACAGAGACAGAGACAGAAACAGAGACAGAGACAGAGACAGAGACAGAGGCAGGGCAGAGACAGAGGCAGAGACAGAGACAGAAAGAGTGACAGAGACATAGACAGAGACAGAGACAGAGACAGAGACAGAGACAGAGACAGAGACTGAGACTGAGACAGAGACAGAGACAGAGACAGAGACAGAGACAGAGACAGAGACAGAGACAGAGACAGAGACAGAGACAGAGACAGAGACAGAGACAGAGACAGAGACAGAGACAAAGACAGAGACGGAGACAGAGACAGAGACAGACACGGAGACAGAGACAGAGACAGAGGTAGAGACTGACACTGAAACAGAGACAGAGACAGAGACAGAGACAGAGACAGAGACAGAGACAGAGACAGAGGCAGTGACAGAGACAGAGACAGAGATAGACACAGAGACAGAGACAGAGACAGAGGCAGAGACAGAGACAGAGACAGAGACAGAGACAGAGACAGAGACAGAGACAGAGACAGAGACAGAGACAGAGACAGAGACAGAGACAGAGACAGAGACAGAGACAGAGACAGAGACAGAGGCAGGGCAGAGACAGAGGCAGAGACAGAGACAGAAACAGTGACAGAGACAGAGACAGAGACAGAGACAGAGGCAGAGACAGAGACAGAGACAGGGACAGAGACAGAGACAGAGACAGAGACAGAGACAGAGACAGAGACAGAGACAGCGACAGAGACAGAGACGGAGACAGAGGCAGAGACAGAGACAGAGACAGAGACAGAGACAGAGACAGAGACAGAGACAGAGACAGAGACGGAGATAGAGGCAGAGACAGAGACAGAGACGGAGACAGAGGCAGAGACAGAGCCAGGGACGGAGACAGAGACAGAGACAGAGGGAGAGACAGCGACAGAGACAGAGATAGAGATGAGACAGAGACAGAGACAGAGACAGAGACAGAGACAGAGACAGAGACAGAGACAGAGACAGAGACAGAGACAGATACAGAGACAGAGACAGAGACAGATACAGAGACAGAGACAGAGACTGTGACTGAGACAGAGACAGAGACTGAGGGAGAGACGGCGACAGAGACAGAGACAGAGACAGAGACAGAGACAGAGACGGAGACAGAGACAGAGACAGAGACAGAGACAGAGAGAGAGACAGAGACAGAGACAGAGACAGAAACAGAGACAGAGACAGATACGGGGACAGAGACAGAGGCAGAGACAGAGCCAGGGACAGAGACGGAGACAGACAAAGAGGGAGAGACAGCGACAGAGACAGAGACAGAGGCAGAGTCAGAGGCAGAGACAGAGACAGAGACAGAGACAGAGACAGAGACAGAGACAGAGACAGAGTCAGAGACAGAGACACAGACAGAGACAGAGACGGAGATAGAGACAGAGGCAGAGACAGAGACGGAGACAGAGGCAGAGACAGAGCCAGGGACAGAGACAGAGACAGAGACACAGACAGAGACAGAGACAGAGACAGAGGCAGAGACAGAGCCAGGGACAGAGACGGAGACAGAGACAGAGGGAGAGACAGCGACAGAGACAGAGACAGAAACAGAGAGAGAGACAGATACGCGGACAGAGACAGAGGCAGAGACAGAGACAGAGAGAGAGACGGAGACAGAGACAGAGACTGAGACGGAGACAGAGACAGCGGCAGAGACAGGGACGGAGACAGAGACAGAGACACAGACAGAGACAGAGACAGAGACAGAGACTGAGACAGAGACAGAGACATAGACGGAGACAAAGACCGAGACAGAGACAGAAACAGAGACAGAGACAGATACGCGGACAGAGACAGAGACAGAGACAGAGACAGAGACGGAGACAGAGACAGAGAAAGATACGCGGAGAGAGACGGAGACAAAGACCGAGACAGAGACAGAGACGGAGACAGAGGCAGAGACAGAGCCAGGGACAGAGACAGAGACAGAGACAGAGACAGAGACAGAGACAGAGACAGAGACAGAGACAGAGACAGAGACAGAGACAGAGACAGAGACAGAAACAGAGACAGAGACAGAGACAGAGACAGAGGCAGGGCAGAGACAGAGGCAGAGACAGAGACAGAAAGAGTGACAGAGACATAGACAGAGACAGAGACAGAGACAGAGACAGAGACAGAGACAGAGACTGAGACTGAGACAGAGACAGAGACAGAGACAGAGACAGAGACAGAGACAGAGACAGAGACAGAGACAGAGACAGAGACAGAGACAGAGACAGAGACAGAGACAGAGGCAGAGACAGAGACAGAGACAGAGACAGAGACGGAGATAGAGGCAGAGACAGAGACAGAGACGGAGACAGAGGCAGAGACAGAGCCAGGGACGGAGACAGAGACAGAGACAGAGACAGAGACAGAGACAGAGACAGAGACAGAGACAGAGACGGAGATAGAGGCAGAGACAGAGACAGAGACGGAGACAGAGGCAGGGCAGAGACAGAGGCAGAGACAGAGACAGAAACAGTGACAGAGACAGAGACAGAGACAGTGACAGAGACGGAGACAGAGACAGAGGGAGAGACAGCGACAGAGAGAGAGACAGTGACAGAAACGGAGACAGAGACAGAGGGAGAGACAGCGACAGAGAGAGAGACGGAGACAGAGACAGAGACAGATACAGAGACAGAGACAGAGACAGAGACAGAGACAGAGACAGAGACAGGGACAGAGACAGAGACAGAGACAAAGACAGAGACGGAGACAGAGGCAGAGACAGAGACAGAGACAGAGACAAAGACAGAGACGGAGACAGAGACAGAGACAGACACGGAGACAGAGACAGAGACAGAGGTAGAGACTGACACTGAAACAGAGACAGAGACAGAGACAGAGACAGAGACAGAGACAGAGACAGAGACAGAGGCAGTGACAGAGACAGAGACAGAGATAGACACAGAGACAGAGACAGAGACAGAGGCAGAGACAGAGACAGAGACAGAGACAGAGACAGAGACAGAGACAGAGACAGAGACAGAGACAGAGACAGAGACAGAGACAGAGACAGAGACAGAGACAGAGACAGAGACAGAGACAGAGGCAGGGCAGAGACAGAGGCAGAGACAGAGACAGAAACAGTGACAGAGACAGAGACAGAGACAGAGACAGAGGCAGAGACAGAGACAGAGACAGGGACAGAGACAGAGACAGAGACAGAGACAGAGACAGAGACAGAGACAGAGACAGCGACAGAGACAGAGACGGAGACAGAGGCAGAGACAGAGACAGAGACAGAGACAGAGACAGAGACAGAGACAGAGACAGAGACAGAGACGGAGATAGAGGCAGAGACAGAGACAGAGACGGAGACAGAGGCAGAGACAGAGCCAGGGACGGAGACAGAGACAGAGACAGAGGGAGAGACAGCGACAGAGACAGAGATAGAGATGAGACAGAGACAGAGACAGAGACAGAGACAGAGACAGAGACACAGACAGAGACAGAGACAGATACGTAGACCGAGACAGAGACAGAGACAGTGACAGAGACGGAGACAGAGACAGAGGGAGAGACAGCGACAGAGAGAGAGACAGTGACAGAGACGGAGACAGAGACAGAGGGAGAGACAGCGACAGAGAGAGAGACGGAGACAGAGACAGAGACAGATACAGAGACAGAGACAGAGACAGAGACAGAGACAGAGACAGAGACAGAGACAGGGACAGAGACAGAGACAGACACAAAGACAGAGACGGAGACAGAGACAGAGACAGACACGGAGACAGAGACAGAGACAGAGGTAGAGACTGAGACTGAAACAGAGACAGAGACAGAGACAGAGACAGAGACAGAGACAGAGACAGAGACAGAGACAGAGACAGAGACAGTGACAGAGACGGAGACAGAGGCAGAGACAGAGACAGAGACAGAGACAGAGGCAGGGCCAGGGACAGAGACAGAGACAGAGACAGAGACAGAGACAGAGACAGCGACAGGGACAGGGACAGGGAGAGGGACAGGGACAGAGACAGAGGCAGAGACAGAGGCAGAGACAGAGATAGAGACAGAGACAGAGACAGAGACAGAGACAGAGACAGAGACAGAGACAGAGACAGAGACAGAGACAGAGACAGAGACAGAGACAGAGACAGAGACAGAGACAGAGACAGAGACAGAGACAGAGACAGAGACAGAGACAGAGACAGAGACAGAGACAGAGACAGAGACAGAGACAGAGACAGAGACAGAGACAGAGACAGAGACAGAGACAGAGACAGAGACAGAGACAGAGACAGAGACAGAGGCAGGGCAGAGACAGAGACAGAGACAGAGACAGAAACAGTGACAGAGACATAGACAGAGACAGAGACAGAGACAGAGACAGAGACTGAGACTGAGACAGAGACAGAGACAGAGACAGAGACAGAGACAGAGACAGAGACAGAGACAGAGACAGATACAGAGAGAGAGACAGAGACACAGACAGAGACAGAGGTGCAGGAGACAAAGTCGGAGGCAGAGGTACATGAGGCAAAGACGGAGACGAGGACGGAGACAAAGACGGAGACAGAGACAGAGACGGGGACAGAGACAGAGACAGAGGCAGAGACAGAGACACAGACCGAGGAAGACACAGAGACAGATACAGAGAGAGAGACAGAGACACAGACAGAGACAGAGACAGAGACAGAGAGAGAGAGTCAGAGACAGAGACAGAGACAGAGACAGAGACAGAGACAGAGACAGATACGCGGACAGAGACAGAGGCAGAGACAGAGACAGAGAGAGAGACGGAGACAGAGACAGAGACTGAGACGGAGACAGAGACAGCGGCATAGACAGGGACGGAGACAGAGACAGAGACACAGACAGAGACAGAGACAGAGACAGAGACAGAGACGGAGACAGTGACAGAGGCAGAGACAGAGGCAGAGACAGAGACAGAGACACAGACTGAGACAGAGACAGAGAGAGAGACAGAGACAGAGTCGGAGACAGATACAGAGACAGAGGCATAGACAGAGACGGAGACAGAGTCAGCGACAGGGACAAGGAGAGGGACAGGGACAGAGACAGAAACAGAGACGGAGACAAAGACCGAGACAGAGGCAGAGACACAGACAGAGACAGAGACAGAGACAGAGACAGAGACGGAGACAAAGACCGAGACAGAGGCAGAGACAATGGCAGAGAGGGAGACAGAGACAGAGACAGATGCAGATACAGGCACAGAGACGGAGGCAGAGATAGAGACACAGACAGAGACAGAGACTGAGACAGAGTCAGAGACAGAGACAGAGACATAGAGACATAGGCACGGAGGCAGGGATGCAGAGACAGAGACAAAGAGACCGAGTCAGAGACAGAAACAGAGACAGAGACGGAGACAGGGGCAGAGACAGAGAGAGAGACAGAGACAGAGGCAGTGACAGAGACAGAGACAGAGACGGAGAGAAAGACCGAGACAGAGATAGAGACGGAGACAGACGCAGAGACAGAGCCAGGGACAGAGACGGAGACAGAGACAGAGGAAGAGACAGCGAGAGAGACAGAGACAGAGACAGAGAGTGAGACGGAGACAGAGACAGAGACTGAGACGGAGACAGAGACAGCGGCAGAGACAGGGACGGAGACAGAGACAGAGACACAGACAGAGACAGAGACAGAGAGAGACAGAGACAGAGACAGAGACAGAGACAGAGACAGAGACAGAGACAGAGACAGAGACAGAGACAGAGACAGAGACAGAGACAGAGACTGAGACATAGACAGAGACAGAGACGGAGACAGGGGCAGAGACAGAGACGGAGACAGGGGCAGAGACAGAGCCAGGGACAGAGACAGAGACAGAGACTGAGGGAGAGACAGCGACAGAGACAGAGACAGAGACAGAGAAAGAGACAGAGACGGAGACAGAGACAGAGACAGAGACAGAGACAGAGACAGAGACAGAGACAGAGACAGAGACAGAGACAGAGACAGAGACAGAGACAGAGACAGAGACAGAGACAAAGACGGAGACAGAGACAGAGACGGGGCAGAGAGAGAGAGAGGGAGACAGGGACAGAGACAGAGAGAGAGACAGAGACAGAGACACAGACAGAGGCAGAGACGGAGACAGAGAAAGAGACAGAGACAGAGACAGAGACGGAGACAAAGACCGAGACAGAGGCAGAGACAATGGCAGAGAGGGAGACAGAGACAGAGACAGATGCAGATACAGACACAGAGACGGAGGCGGAGATAGAGACACAGACAGAGACAGAGACTGAGACAGAGTCAGAGACATAGACAGAGACATAGAGACATAGGCACGGAGGCAGGGATGCAGAGACAGAGACAAAGATACCGAGTCAGAGACAGAAACAGAGACAGAGACGGAGACAGAGGCAGAGACAGAGAGAGAGACAGAGACAGAGGCAGTGACAGAGACAGAGACAGAGACGGAGAGAAAGACCGAGACAGAGATAGAGACGGAGACAGACGCAGAGCCAGAGCCAGGGACAGAGACGGAGACAGAGACAGAGGAAGAGACAGAGACAGAGACAGAGACAGAGACAGAGACAGAGACATAGACATAGACAGAGACTGAGACAGAGACAGAGGCAGAGACAGAGACAGAGACGGAGACAGGGGCAGAGACAGAGCCAGGGACAGAGACAGAGACAGAGACTGAGGGAGAGATAGCGACAGAGACAGAGACAGAGACAGAGGAAGAGACAGAGACGGAGACAGAGACAGAGACAGAGACAGAGACAGAGACAGAGACAGAGACAGAGACAGAGACAGAGACAGAGACAGAGACAGAGACAGAGACAGAGACAGAGACAGAGACAGAGACAGAGACAGAGACAGGGACAGAGACAGAGTCAGAGACAGAGACACAGACAGAGCCAGGGACAGAGACGGAGACAGAGACAGAGGAAGAGACAGCGAGAGAGACAGAGACAGAGACAGAGACAGAGACGGAGACGGAGACAGAGACAGAGGCAGTGACAGAGATAGAGACAGAGACAGAGACAGAGACAGAGCCAGAAACAGAGACAGAGACAGAGACAGAGACAGAGACAGAGACGGAGACAGAGACAGAGACAGAGACAGAGACAGAGACAGAAACAGTGACAGAGACAGATACGCGGACAGAGACAGAGGCAGTGACAGAGACAGAGAGAGAGACGGAGACAGAGACAGAGACAGAGACAGAGACAGAGACAGAGACAGAGACAGAGACAGAGACAGAAACAGAGACAGAGACAGATACGCGGACAGAGACAGAGGCAGAGACAGAGACAGAGAGAGAGACGGAGACAGAGACAGAGACTGAGACGGAGAGAGAGACAGCGGCAGAGTCAGGGACGGAGACAGAGACAGAGACACAGACAGAGACAGAGACAGAGACAGAGACAGAGAAAGATACGCGGACAGAGACGGAGACAAAGACCGAGACAGAGACAGAGACGGAGACAGAGGCAGAGACAGAGCCAGGGACAGAGACAGAGACAGAGACAGAGACAGAGACAGAGACAGAGACAGAGACAGAGACAGAGACAGAGACAGAGACAGAGACAGAGACAGAAACAGAGACAGAGACAGATACGCGGACAGAGACGGAGACAAAGACCGAGACAGAGACAGAGACGGAGACAGAGGCAGAGACAGAGCCAGGGACAGAGACAGAGACAGAGACGGAGACAGAGGCAGAGACAGAGAGAGAGAGAGAGACAGAGACAGAGGCAGTGACAGAGACAGAGACAGAGACGGAGAGAAAGACCGAGACAGAGATAGAGACGGAGACAGACGCAGAGACAGAGCCATGGACAGAGACAGAGACAGAGACAGAGGGAGAGACAGCGACAGAGACAGAGACAGAGACAGAGACAGAGACAGAGACAGAGACAGAGACTGAGACAGAGACAGAGACAGAGTCAGAGACAGAGACAGAGACAGAGTCAGAGACGGAGACAGAGGCAGAGACAGAGCCATGGACAGAGACAGAGACAGAGACAGAGACAGAGACAGGGACTGAGACAGAGACAGAGACGGAGATAGAGACAGAGGCAGAGACAGAGACGGAGACAGAGGCAGAGACAGAGACAGAGGGAGAGACAGCGACATAGACAGAGACAGAGAAAGTGACAGGGACGGAGACAGAGACAGAGACACAGACAGAGACAGAGACAGAGACAGAGGCAGAGACAGAGCCAGGGACAGAGACGGAGACAGAGACAGAGGGAGAGACAGCGACAGAGACAGAGACAGAAACAGAGACAGAGACAGATACGCGGACAGAGACAGAGGCAGAGACAGAGACAGAGAGAGAGACGGAGACAGAGACAGAGACTGAGACGGAGACAGAGACAGCGGCAGAGTCAGGGACGGAGACAGAGACAGAGACACAGACAGAGACAGAGACAGAAACAGAGACAGAGACAGATACGCGGACAGAGACAGAGGCAGAGACAGAGACAGAGAGAGAGACGGAGACAGAGACAGAGACTGAGACGGAGACAGAGACAGCGGCAGAGACAGGGACGGAGACAGAGACAGAGACACAGACAGAGACAGAGACAGAGACAGAGACAGAGACAGAGACAGAGACAGACATAGAGACAGAGACAGAGACAGAGACAGAGACAGCGGCAGAGACAGATACGGAGGCAGAGGGAGAGACAGCGACAGAGACAGAGACAGAGACAGAGGCAGAGACAGAGACAGAGAGAGAGACGGAGACAGAGACAGAGACAGGGACACAGACACAGACAGAGACAGAGACATAGGCAGAGGCAGAGACAGAGACAGAGACAGAGACAGAGACAGAGACAGAGACAGAGACAGAAACAGAGACAGAGACAGATACGCGGACAGAGACAGAGGCAGTGACAGAGACAGAGAGAGAGACGGAGACAGAGACAGAGACTGAGACGGAGACAGAGACAGCGGCAGAGACAGGGACGGAGACAGAGACAGAGACACAGACAGAGACAGAGACAGAGACAGAGACAGAGACAGAGACAGAGACAGAGACAGAGACAGAGACAGAGACAGAGACAGAGACAGAGACAGAGACAGAGACAGAGACAGAGACAGATACGGAGGCAGAGGGAGAGACAGCGACAGAGACAGAGACAGAGACAGAGACAGAGACAGAGAGAGAGACAGAGACAGAGACAGAGACAGAGACAGAGACAGAGACAGAGACAGAGACAGGGACAGAGACAGAGTCAGAGACAGAGACAGAGACAGAGACAGAGACGGAGACAGAGGCGGAGACAGAGCCATGGACAGAGACAGAGACAGAGACAGAGGGAGAGACAGCGACAGAGACAGAGACAGAGACAGAGACAGAGACAGAGACAGAGACAGAGACAGAGACAGAGACAGAGACAGAGACTGAGACAGAGACAGAGACGGAGATAGAGACAGAGGCAGAGACAGAGACGGAGACAGAGGCAGAGACAGAGCCAGGGACAGAGACAGAGACAGAGACAGAGGGAGAGAAAGCGACATAGACAGAGACAGAGAAAGTGACAGGGACGGAGACAGAGACAGAGACACAGACAGAGACAGAGACAGAGACAGAGGCAGAGACAGAGCCAGGGACAGAGACGGAGACAGAGACAGAGGGAGAGACAGCGACAGAGACAGAGACAGAAACAGAGACAGAGACAGATACGCGGACAGAGACAGAGGCAGAGACAGAGACAGAGAGAGAGACGGAGACAGAGACAGAGACTGAGACGGAGACAGAGACAGCGGCAGAGACAGGGACGGAGACAGAGACAGAGACACAGACAGAGACAGAGACAGAGACAGCGACAGAGACAGAGACAGAGACAGAGAGAGAGACGGAGACAGAGACAGAGACAGAGACAGAGACAGAGACAGAGACAGAAACAGAGACAGAGACAGATACGCGGACAGAGGCAGAGGCAGAGACAGAGACAGAGAGAGAGACGGAGACAGAGACAGAGACTGAGACAGAGACAGAGACAGAGACAGAGACGGAGACAGAGGCAGAGACAGAGCCAGGGACAGAGACGGAGACAGAGACAGAGGGAGAGACAGCGACAGAGACAGAGACAGAGGCAAAGACAGAGCCAGGGACAGAGGCGGAGACAGAGACAGAGGGAGTGACCGCGACAGAGACAGAGACAGAGACAGAGACAGAGACAGATAGGCGGACAGAGACAGAGGCAGAGACAGAGACAGAGAGAGAGACGGAGACAGAGACAGAGACTGAGACGCAGACAGAGACAGCGGCAGAGACAGGGACGGAGACAGAGACAGAGACAGAGAAAGAGACAGAGTCAGAGACAGACATAGAGACAGAGACAGAGACAGAGACAGATACGGAGGCAGAGGGAGAGACAGCGACAGAGACAGAGACAGAAACAGAGACAGAGACAGAGAGAGAGACAGAGACAGAGACAGAGACAGAGACAGAGACAGACATAGAGACAGAGACAGAGACAGAGACAGAGACAGCGGCAGAGACAGATACGGAGGCAGAGGGAGAGACAGCGACAGAGACAGAGACAGAGACAGAGACAGATACAGAGACAGAGAGAGAGACAGAGACAGAGACAGAGACAGAGACAGAGACAGAGACAGAGACAGAGACAGAGACAGAGACGGAGACAGAGGCAGAGACAGAGACAGAGGGAGAGACAGCGACAGAGACAGAGACAGAGACAGAGACAGAGACAGAGACAGAGACAGAGACTGAGACAGAGACAGAGACGGAGATAGAGACAGAGGCAGAGACAGAGACGGAGACAGAGGCAGAGACAGAGCCAGGGACAGAGATAGAGACAGAGACAGAGGGAGAGACAGCGACATAGACAGAGACAGAGACAGAGACAGAGACAGAGACAGAGTCAGAGACAGAGACAGAGACAGAGACAGAGACAGAGACAGAGACAGAGACAGAGACAGAGACAGAGACAGAGACAGAGACAGAAACAGAGACAGAGACAGAGACAGAGACAGAGACAGAGACGGAGACAGAGACAGAGACAGAGACAGAGACAGAGACAGAGACAGAAACAGAGACAGAGTCAGATACGCGGACAGAGACAGAGGCAGAGACAGAGACAGAGAGAGAGACGGAGACAGAGACAGAGGGAGAGACAGCGACAGCGGCAGAGACAGGGACGGAGACAGAGACAGGGACACAGACACAGACAGAGACAGAGACAGAGACAGAGACACAGACAGAGACAGAGACGGAGATAGAGACAGAGACAGAGACAGAGACGGAGACAGAGGCAGAGACAGAGCCAGGGACAGAGACAGAGACAGAGACAGAGCCAGGTACAGAGACGGAGACAGAGACAGAGGCAGAGACAGAGACAGAGACAGAGACAGAGACAGAGACAGAGACAGAGACAGAGACAGAGACAGAGACAGAGACAGAGACAGAGACAGAGACAGAGACAGAGGCAGGGCAGAGACAGAGGCAGAGACAGAGACAGAAACAGTGACAGAGACAGAGACAGAGACAGAGACAGAGGCAGAGACAGAGACAGAGACAGGGACAGAGACAGAGACAGAGACAGAGACAGAGACAGAGACAGAGACAGAGACAGCGACAGAGACAGAGACGGAGACAGAGGCAGAGACAGAGACAGAGACAGAGACAGAGACAGAGACAGAGACAGAGACAGAGACAGAGACGGAGATAGAGGCAGAGACAGAGACAGAGACGGAGACAGAGGCAGAGACAGAGCCAGGGACGGAGACAGAGACAGAGACAGAGGGAGAGACAGCGACAGAGACAGAGATAGAGACAGAAACAGAGACAGAGACAGATACGCGGACAGAGACAGAGGCAGAGACAGAGACAGAGAGAGAGACGGAGACAGAGACAGAGACTGAGACGGAGACAGAGACAGCGGCAGAGTCAGGGACGGAGACAGAGACAGAGACACAGACAGAGACAGAGACAGAAACAGAGACAGAGACAGATACGCGGACAGAGACAGAGGCAGAGACAGAGACAGAGAGAGAGACGGAGACAGAGACAGAGACTGAGACGGAGACAGAGACAGCGGCAGAGACAGGGACGGAGACAGAGACAGAGACACAGACAGAGACAGAGACAGAGACAGAGACAGAGACAGAGACAGACATAGAGACAGAGACAGAGACAGAGACAGAGACAGCGGCAGAGACAGATACGGAGGCAGATGGAGAGACAGCGACAGAGACAGAGACAGAGACAGAGGCAGAGACAGAGACAGAGAGAGAGACGGAGACAGAGACAGAGACTGAGACGGAGACAGAGACAGCGGCAGAGTCAGGGACGGAGACAGAGACAGAGACACAGACAGAGACAGAGACAGAGACAGAGACAGAGACAGAGACAGAGACAGAGACAGAGACAGAGACAGAGACAGATACAGAGACAGAGACAGAGACTGTGACTGAAACAGAGACAGAGACAGAGACAGAGACAGAGACTGAGACAGAGACAGAGACAGAGTCAGAGACAGAGACAGAGACAGAGACAGGGACACAGACACAGACAGAGACAGAGACATAGGCAGAGGCAGAGACAGAGACAGAGACAGAGACAGAGACAGAGACAGAGACAGAGACAGAAACAGAGACAGAGACACATACGCGGACAGAGACAGAGGCAGTGACAGAGACAGAGAGAGAGACGGAGACAGAGACAGAGACTGAGACGGAGACAGAGACAGCGGCAGAGACAGGGACGGAGACAGAGACAGAGATACAGACAGAGACAGAGACAGAGACAGAGACAGAGACAGAGACAGAGACAGAGACAGAGACAGAGACAGAGACAGAGACAGAGACAGAGACAGATACGGAGGCAGAGGGAGAGACAGCGACAGAGACAGAGACAGAGACAGAGACAGAGACAGAGAGAGAGACAGAGACAGAGACAGAGACAGAGACAGAGACAGAGACAGAGACAGAGACAGGGACAGAGACAGAGTCAGAGACAGAGACAGAGACAGAGACAGAGACGGAGACAGAGGCAGAGACAGAGCCATGGACAGAGACAGAGACAGAGACAGAGGGAGAGACAGCGACAGAGACAGAGACAGAGACAGAGGCAGAGACAGAGACAGAGACAGAGACAGAGACAGAGACAGAGACTGAGACAGAGACAGAGACGGAGATAGAGACAGAGGCAGAGACAGAGACGGAGACAGAGGCAGAGACAGAGCCAGGGACAGAGACAGAGACAGAGACAGAGGGAGAGAAAGCGACATAGACAGAGACAGAGAAAGTGACAGGGACGGAGACAGAGACAGAGACACAGACAGAGACAGAGACAGAGACAGAGGCAGAGACAGAGCCAGGGACAGAGACGGAGACAGAGACAGAGGGAGAGACAGCGACAGAGACAGAGACAGAAACAGAGACAGAGACAGATACGCGGACAGAGACAGAGGCAGAGACAGAGACAGAGAGAGAGACGGAGACAGAGACAGAGACTGAGACGGAGACAGAGACAGCGGCAGAGACAGGGACGGAGACAGAGACAGAGACACAGACAGAGACAGAGACAGAGACAGCGACAGAGACAGAGACAGAGACAGAGAGAGAGACGGAGACAGAGACAGAGACAGAGACAGAGACAGAGACAGAGACAGAGACAGAGACAGAAACAGAGACAGAGACAGATACGCGGACAGAGGCAGAGGCAGAGACAGAGACAGAGAGAGAGACGGAGACAGAGACAGAGACTGAGACAGAGACAGAGACAGAGACAGAGACGGAGACAGAGGCAGAGACAGAGCCAGGGACAGAGACGGAGACAGAGACAGTGGGAGAGACAGCGACAGAGACAGAGACAGAGGCAAAGACAGAGCCAGGGACAGAGGCGGAGACAGAGACAGAGGGAGTGACCGCGACAGAGACAGAGACAGAGACAGAGACAGAGACAGATAGGCGGACAGAGACAGAGGCAGAGACAGAGACAGAGAGAGAGACGGAGACAGAGACAGAGACTGAGACGCAGACAGAGACAGCGGCAGAGACAGGGACGGAGACAGAGACAGAGACAGAGAAAGAGACAGAGTCAGAGACAGACATAGAGACAGAGACAGAGACAGAGACAGATACGGAGGCAGAGGGAGAGACAGCGACAGAGACAGAGACAGAAACAGAGACAGAGACAGAGAGAGAGACAGAGACAGAGACAGAGACAGAGACAGAGACAGACATAGGGACAGAGACAGAGACAGAGACAGAGACAGCGGCAGAGACAGATACGGAGGCAGAGGGAGAGACAGCGACAGAGACAGAGACAGAGACAGAGACAGATACAGAGACAGAGAGAGAGACAGAGACAGAGACAGAGACAGAGACAGAGACAGAGACAGAGACAGAGACAGAGACAGAGACGGAGACAGAGGCAGAGACAGAGACAGAGGGAGAGACAGCGACAGAGACAGAGACAGAGACAGAGACAGAGACAGAGACAGAGACAGAGACTGAGACAGAGACAGAGACGGAGATAGAGACAGAGGCAGAGACAGAGACGGAGACAGAGGCAGAGACAGAGACAGAGACAGAGACAGATACGGAGGCAGAGGGAGAGACAGCGACAGAGACAGAGACAGAGACAGAGACAGAGACAGAGACAGAGAGAGAGACAGAGACAGAGACAGAGACAGAGACAGAGACAGAGACAGAGACAGAGACAGAGACAGAGACAGAGTCAGAGACAGAGACAGAGACAGAGACAGAGACAGAGACGGAGACAGAGGCAGAGACAGAGCCATGGACAGAGACAGAGACAGAGACAGAGGGAGAGACAGCGACAGAGACAGAGACAGAGACAGAGACAGAGACAGAGACAGAGACAGAGACAGAGACTGAGACAGAGACAGAGACGGAGATAGAGACAGAGGCAGAGACAGAGACGGAGACAGAGGCAGAGACAGAGCCAGGGACAGAGACAGAGACAGAGACAGAGGGAGAGACAGCGACATAGACAGAGACAGAGAAGGTGACAGGGACGGAGACAGAGACAGAGACACAGACAGAGACAGAGACAGAGACAGAGACAGAGGCAGAGACAGAGCCAGGGACAGAGACGGAGACAGAGACAGAGGGAGAGACAGCGACAGAGACAGAGACAGAAACAGAGACAGAGACAGATACGCGGACAGAGACAGAGGCAGAGACAGAGACAGAGAGAGAGACGGAGACAGAGACAGAGACTGAGACGGAGACAGAGACAGCGGCAGAGACATGGACGGAGACAGAGTCAGAGGCAGAGACAGAGACAGAGACAGAGACAGAGACAGAGACAGAGACAGAGACAGAGTCAGAGACAGAGACACAGACAGAGACAGAGACGGAGATAGAGACAGAGGCAGAGACAGAGACGGAGACAGAGGCAGAGACAGAGCCAGGGACAGAGACAGAGACAGAGACAGAGGGAGAGACAGCGACATAGACTGAGACAGAGACAGAGACAGAGACAGAGACAGAGACAGAGACAGAGACAGAGACAGAGACAGAGAGAGAGACAGAGACAGAGACAGAGACAGAGACAGAGACAGAGACAGAGACAGAGACAGAGACAGAGACAGAGACAGAGACAGAGACAGAGACAGAGACAGAGACGGAGACAGAGGCAGAGACAGAGAGAGAGACGGAGACAGAGACAGAGGGAGAGACAGCGACAGCGGCAGAGACAGGGACGGAGACAGAGACAGGGACACAGACACAGACAGAGACAGAGACAGAGACAGAGACACAGACAGAGACAGAGACGGAGATAGAGACAGAGACAGAGACAGAGACGGAGACAGAGGCAGAGACAGAGCCAGGGACAGAGACAGAGACAGAGACAGAGCCAGGGACAGAGACGGAGACAGAGACAGAGGGAGAGACAGCGGCAGAGAGAGGGACGGAGACAGAGACAGGGACACAGACACAGACAGAGACAGAGACATAGGCAGAGGCAGAGACAGAGACAGAGACAGAGACAGAGACAGAGACAGAGACAGAGACAGAGACAGAGACAGAAACAGAGACAGAGACAGATACGCGGACAGAGACAGAGGCAGTGACAGAGACAGAGAGAGAGGCGGAGACCGAGACAGAGACTGAGACGGAGACAGAGACAGCGGCAGAGACAGGGACGGAGACAGAGACAGAGACACAGACAGAGACAGAGACAGAGACAGAGACAGAGACAGAGACAGAGACAGAGGGAGAGACAGCGACATAGACTGAGACAGAGACAGAGACAGAGACAGAGACAGAGACAGAGACAGAGACAGAGACAGAGACAGAGACAGAGACAGAGACAGAGACAGAGACAGAGACAGAGACAGAGGCAGAGACAGATACGGAGGCAGAGGGAGAGACAGCGACAGAGACAGAGACAGAGACAGAGACAGAGACAGAGACAGAGACAGAGACAGAGACAGAGACAGAGAGAGAGACAGAGACAGAGACAGAGACAGAGACAGAGGGAGAGACAGCGACAGCGGCAGAGACAGGGACGGAGACAGAGACAGGGACACAGACACAGACAGAGACAGAGACAGAGACAGAGACACAGACAGAGACAGAGACGGAGATAGAGACAGAGACAGAGACAGAGACGGAGACAGAGGCAGAGACAGAGCCAGGGACAGAGACAGAGACAGAGACAGAGCCAGGGACAGAGACGGAGACAGAGACAGAGGGAGAGACAGCGACAGAGACAGAGACAGAGACAGAGACAGAGACAGAGACAGAGACAGAGACAGAGACTGAGACAGAGACAGAGACGGAGATAGAGACAGAGGCAGAGACAGAGACGGAGACAGAGGCAGAGACAGAGCCAGGGACAGAGACAGAGACAGAGACAGAGGGAGAGACAGCGACATAGACAGAGACAGAGAAAGTGACAGGGACAGAGACAGAGACGGAGACAGAGGCAGAGACAGAGCCATGGACAGAGACAGAGACAGAGACAGTGGGAGAGACAGCGACAGAGACAGAGACAGAGACAGAGACAGAGACAGAGACAGAGACGGAGATAGAGACAGAGGCAGAGACAGAGACGGAGACAGAGGCAGAGACAGAGCCAGGGACAGAGACAGAGACAGAGACAGAGGGAGAGACAGCGACATAGACAGAGACAGAGACAGAGAGAGAGACAGAGACAGAGACAGAGACGGAGACAGAGACAGAGACAGAGACAGAGACAGAGACAGAGACAGAGACAGAAGGAGAGACAGCGACATAGACTGAGACAGAGACAGAGACAGAGACAGAGACAGAGACAGAGACAGAGACGGAGACAGAGGCAGAGACAGAGAGAGAGACGGAGACAGAGACAGAGACAGAGACAGAGACAGAGACAGAGACAGAGACAGAGACAGAGAGAGAGACAGAGACAGAGACAGAGACAGAGACAGAGTCAGAGACAGAGACACAGACAGAGACAGAGACGGAGATAGAGACAGAGGCAGAGACAGAGACGGAGACAGAGGCAGAGACTGAGCCAGGGACAGAGACAGAGACAGGGACGGAGACAGAGACAGAGACATAGACTGAGACAGAGACAGAGACAGAGACAGAGACAGAGACAGAGACAGAGGGAGAGACAGAGAGAGAGACAGAGACAGAGACAGAGACAGAGACAGAGACAGAGACAGAGACAGAGACAGAGACAGAGACAGAGACAGAGACAGAGACAGAGACAGAGACAGAGACAGAGACAGAGACAGAGGCAGAGACAGATACGGAGGCAGAGGGAGAGACAGCGACAGAGACAGAGACAGAGACAGAGACAGAGACAGAGACAGAGACAGAGACAGAGACAGAGACAGAGACAGAGACAGAGACAGAGAGAGAGACAGAGACAGAGACAGAGACAGAGACAGAGACAGAGACAGAGACAGAGACAGAGACAGAGACAGAGACAGAGACAGAGACAGAGACAGAGACAGAGACGGAGACAGAGGCAGAGACAGAGAGAGAGACGGAGACAGAGACAGAGGGAGAGACAGCGACAGCGGCAGAGACAGGGACGGAGACAGAGACAGGGACACAGACACAGACAGAGACAGAGACTGAGACAGAGACACAGACAGAGACAGAGACGGAGATAGAGACAGAGACAGAGACAGAGACGGAGACAGAGGCAGAGACAGAGCCAGGGACAGAGACAGAGACAGAGACAGAGCCAGGGACAGAGACGGAGACAGAGACAGAGGGAGAGACAGCGACAGAGACAGAGACAGAGACAGAGACAGAGACAGAGACAGAGACAGAGACAGAGACAGAGACTGAGACAGAGACAGAGACGGAGATAGAGACAGAGGCAGAGACAGAGACGGAGACAGAGGCAGAGACAGAGCCAGGGACAGAGACAGAGACAGAGACAGAGGGAGAGACAGCGACATAGACAGAGACAGAGAAAGTGACAGGGACGGAGACAGAGACAGAGACACAGACAGAGACAGAGACAGAGACAGAGACAGAGGCAGAGACAGAGCCAGGGACAGAGACGGAGACAGAGACAGAGGGAGAGACAGCGACAGAGACAGAGACAGAAACAGAGACAGAGACAGATACGCGGACAGAGACAGAGGCAGAGACAGAGACAGAGAGAGAGACGGAGACAGAGACAGAGACTGAGACGGAGACAGAGACAGAGACAGAGACAGAGACAGAGACAGAGACAGAGACAGAGACAGAGACAGAGACAGAGACGGAGACAGAGGCAGAGACAGAGAGAGAGACGGAGACAGAGACAGAGGGAGAGACAGCGACAGCGGCAGAGACAGGGACGGAGACAGAGACAGAGACAGAGACAGAGACAGAGAGAGAGACAGAGACAGAGACTGAGACAGAGACAGAGACGGAGATAGAGACAGAGGCAGAGACAGAGACGGAGACAGAGGCAGAGACAGAGCCAGGGACAGAGACAGAGACAGAGACAGAGGGAGAGACAGCGACATAGACAGAGACAGAGAAAGTGACAGGGACGGAGACAGAGACAGAGACACAGACAGAGACAGAGACAGAGACAGAGGCAGAGACAGAGCCAGGGACAGAGACGGAGACAGAGACAGAGGGAGAGACAGCGACAGAGACAGAGACAGAAACAGAGACAGAGACAGATACGCGGACAGAGACAGAGGCAGAGACAGAGACAGAGAGAGAGACGGAGACAGAGACAGAGACTGAGACGGAGACAGAGACAGCGGCAGAGACATGGACGGAGACAGAGTCAGAGGCAGAGACAGAGACAGAGACAGAGACAGAGACAGAGACAGAGACAGAGTCAGAGACAGAGACACAGACAGAGACAGAGACGGAGATAGAGACAGAGGCAGAGACAGAGACGGAGACAGAGGCAGAGACAGAGCCAGGGACAGAGACAGAGACAGAGACAGAGGGAGAGACAGCGACATAGACTGAGACAGAGACAGAGACAGAGACAGAGACAGAGACAGAGACAGAGACAGAGACAGAGACAAGACAGAGACAGAGACAGAGACAGAGACAGAGACAGAGACAGAGGCAGAGACAGATACGGAGGCAGAGGGAGAGACAGCGACAGAGACAGAGACAGAGACAGAGACAGAGACAGAGACAGAGACAGAGAGAGAGACAGAGACAGAGACAGAGACAGAGACAGCGACAGAGACAGAGACAGAGACAGAGACAGAGACAGAGACAGAGACAGAGACAGAGACAGAGACGGAGACAGAGGCAGAGACAGAGCCATGGACAGAGACAGAGACAGAGACAGTGGGAGAGACAGCGACAGAGACAGAGACAGAGACAGAGACAGAGACAGAGACAGAGACAGAGACGGAGATAGAGACAGAGGCAGAGACAGAGACGGAGACAGAGGCAGAGACAGAGCCAGGGACAGAGACAGAGACAGAGACAGAGGGAGAGACAGCGACATAGACAGAGACAGAGACAGAGAGAGAGACAGAGACAGAGACAGAGACGGAGACAGAGACAGAGACAGAGACAGAGACAGAGACAGAGACAGAGACAGAGACAGAGGGAGAGACAGCGACATGGACTGAGACAGAGACAGAGACAGAGACAGAGACAGAGACAGAGACAGAGACGGAGACAGAGGCAGAGACAGAGAGAGAGACGGAGACAGAGACAGAGACAGAGACAGAGACAGAGACAGAGACAGAGACAGAGACAGAGAGAGAGACAGAGACAGAGACAGAGACAGAGACAGAGTCAGAGACAGAGACACAGACAGAGACAGAGACGGAGATAGAGACAGAGGCAGAGACAGAGACGGAGACAGAGGCAGAGACAGAGCCAGGGACAGAGACAGAGACAGGGACGGAGACAGAGACAGAGACATAGACTGAGACAGAGACAGAGACAGAGACAGAGACAGAGACAGAGACAGAGACAGAGGGAGAGACAGAGAGAGAGACAGAGACAGAGACAGAGACAGAGACAGAGACAGAGACAGAGACAGAGACAGAGACAGAGACAGAGACAGAGACAGAGACAGAGACAGAGGCAGAGACAGATACGGAGGCAGAGGGAGAGACAGCGACAGAGACAGAGACAGAGACAGAGACAGAGACAGAGACAGAGACAGAGACCGAGACAGAGACAGAGACAGAGACAGAGACAGAGAGAGAGACAGAGACAGAGACAGAGACAGAGACAGAGACAGAGACAGAGACAGAGACAGAGACAGAGACAGAGACAGAGACAGAGACAGAGACAGAGACGGAGACAGAGGCAGAGACAGAGAGAGAGACGGAGACAGAGACAGAGGGAGAGACAGCGACAGCGGCAGAGACAGGGACGGAGACAGAGACAGGGACACAGACACAGACAGAGACAGAGACTGAGACAGAGACACAGACAGAGACAGAGACGGAGATAGAGACAGAGACAGAGACAGAGACGGAGACAGAGGCAGAGACAGAGCCAGGGACAGAGACAGAGACAGAGACAGAGCCAGGGACAGAGACGGAGACAGAGACAGAGGGAGAGACAGCGACAGAGACAGAGACAGAGACAGAGACAGAGACAGAGACAGAGACAGAGACAGAGACAGAGACTGAGACAGAGACAGAGACGGAGATAGAGACAGAGGCAGAGACAGAGACGGAGACAGAGGCAGAGACAGAGCCAGGGACAGAGACAGAGACAGAGACAGAGGGAGAGACAGCGACATAGACAGAGACAGAGAAAGTGACAGGGACGGAGACAGAGACAGAGACACAGACAGAGACACAGACAGAGACAGAGGCAGAGACAGAGCCAGGGACAGAGACGGAGACAGAGACAGAGGGAGAGACAGCGACAGAGACAGAGACAGAAACAGAGACAGAGACAGATACGCGGACAGAGACAGAGGCAGAGACAGAGACAGAGAGAGAGACGGAGACAGAGACAGAGACTGAGACGGAGACAGAGACAGCGGCAGAGACATGGACGGAGACAGAGTCAGAGGCAGAGACAGAGACAGAGACAGAGACAGAGACAGAGACAGAGACAGAGTCAGAGACAGAGACACAGACAGAGACAGAGACGGAGATAGAGACAGAGGCAGAGACAGAGACGGAGACAGAGGCAGAGACAGAGCCAGGGACAGAGACAGAGACAGAGACAGAGGGAGAGACAGCGACATAGACTGAGACAGAGACAGAGACAGAGACAGAGACAGAGACAGAGACAGAGACAGAGACAGAGACAGAGACAGAGACAGAGGCAGAGACAGATCCGGAGGCAGAGGGAGAGACAGCGACAGAGACAGAGACAGAGACAGAGACAGAGACAGAGACAGAGACAGAGAGAGAGACAGAGACAGAGACAGAGACAGAGACAGAGACAGAGACAGAGACAGAGACAGAGACAGAGACAGAGACAGAGACAGAGACAGAGACGGAGACAGAGGCAGAGACAGAGCCATGGACAGAGACAGAGACAGAGACAGTGGGAGAGACAGCGACAGAGACAGAGACAGAGACAGAGACAGAGACAGAGACAGAGACGGAGATAGAGACAGAGGCAGAGACAGAGACGGAGACAGAGGCAGAGACAGAGCCAGGGACAGAGACAGAGACAGAGACAGAGGGAGAGACAGCGACATAGACAGAGACAGAGACAGAGAGAGAGACAGAGACAGAGACAGAGACGGAGACAGAGACAGAGACAGAGACAGAGACAGAGACAGAGACAGAGACAGAGAAAGTGACAGGGACGGAGACAGAGACAGAGACACAGACAGAGACAGAGACAGAGACAGAGGCAGAGACAGAGCCAGGGAGAGAGACGGAGACAGAGACAGAGGGAGAGACAGCGACAGAGACAGAGACAGAAACAGAGACAGAGACAGATACGCGGACAGAGACAGAGGCAGAGACAGAGACAGAGAGAGAGACGGAGACAGAGACAGAGACTGAGACGGAGACAGAGACAGCGGCAGAGACAGGGACGGAGACAGAGACAGAGACACAGACAGAGACAGAGACAGAGACAGAGACAGAGACAGAGACAGAGACAGAGACAGAGACAGAGAAAGATACGCGGACAGAGACGGAGACAAAGACCGAGACAGAGACAGAGACGGAGACAGAGGCAGAGACAGAGCCAGGGACAGAGACAGAGTCAGAGACAGAGACAGAGACAGAGACAGAGACAGAGACAGAGACAGAGACAGAGACAGAGACAGAGACAGAAACAGAGACAGAGACAGATACGCGGACAGAGACAGAGGCAGAGACAGAGACGGAGACAGAGGCAGAGACAGAGACAGAGACAGAGACAGATACGCGGACAGAGACAGAGGCAGAGACAGAGACAGAGAGAGAGGCGGAGACAGAGACAGAGACTGAGACGGAGACAGAGACAGAGACAGAGACAGAGACAGAGACAGAGACAGAGACAGAGACAGAGACGGAGACAGAGACAGAGACAGAGACGGAGACAGAGACAGAGACAGAGACAGAGACAGAGACAGGGTCAGAGACAGAGACAGAGACAGAGACAGAGACAGAGACCGAGACAGATACGCGGACAGAGACAGAGGCTGAGACAGAGACAGAGAGAGAGACGGAGACAGAGACAGAGACTGAGACGGAGACAGAGACAGCGGCAGAGACAGGGACGGAGACAGAGACAGAGACACAGACAGAGACAGAGACAGAGACAGAGGCAGAGACAGAGCCAGGGACAGAGGCGGAGACAGAGACAGAGGGAGTGACCGCGACAGAGACAGAGACAGAAACAGAGACAGAGACAGATAGGCGGACAGAGACAGAGGCAGAGACAGAGACAGTGAGAGAGACGGAGACAGAGACAGAGACTGAGACGGAGACAGAGACAGCGGCAGAGACAGGGACGGAGACAGAGACAGAGACAGAGAAAGAGACAGAGACAGCGACAGACATAGAGACCGAGACAGAGACAGAGACAGAGGCAGAGACAGATACGGAGGCAGAGGGAGAGACAGCGACAGAGACAGAGACAGAGACAGAGACAGAGACAGAGACAGAGACAGAGACGGAGACAGAGACAGAGACAGAGACAGACATAGAGACAGAGACAGAGACAGAGACAGAGACAGAGACAGAGACAGAGACGGAGACAGAGACAGAGACAGAGACAGACATAGAGACAGAGACAGAGACAGAGACAGAGACAGAGGCAGAGACAGATACGGAGGCAGAGGGAGAGACAGCGACAGAGACAGAGACAGAGACAGAGACAGAGACAGAGACAGAGACAGAGACAGAGAGAGAGACAGACACAGAGACAGAGACAGAGACAGAGACAGAGACAGAGACAGAGACAGAGACAGAGACAGAGACAGAGACAGAGACAGAGACAGAGACAGAGACAGAGACAGAGACAGAGACGGAGATAGAGACAGAGGCAGAGACAGAGACGGAGACAGAGGCAGAGACAGAGCCAGGGACAGAGACAAAGACAGAGACAGAGGGAGAGACAGCGACATAGACAGAGACAGAGACAGAGACAGAGACAGAGACAGAGACAGAGACAGAGACAGAGACAGAGACAGAGACAGAGACAGAGACAGAGACAGAGACAGAGACAGAGACAGAGACAGAGACAGAGACAGAGACACAGACAGAGACAGAGACGGAGATAGAGACAGAGACAGAGACAGAGACGGAGACAGAGGCAGACACAGAGCCAGGGACAGAGACAGAGACAGAGACAGAGCCAGGGACAGAGACGGAGACAGAGACAGAGGGAGAGACAGCGGCAGAGACAGAGACAGAGACAGAGTCAGAGGCAGAGACAGAGACAGAGACAGAGACAGAGACAGAGACAGAGACAGAGTCAGAGACAGAGACACAGACAGAGACAGAGACAGAGACGGAGATAGAGACAGAGACAGAGACAGAGACGGAGACAGAGGCAGAGACAGAGCCAGGGACAGAGACAGAGACAGAGACAGAGGGAGAGACAGCGACAGCGGCAGAGACAGGGACGGAGACAGAGACAGGGACACAGACACAGACAGAGACAGAGACATAGGCAGAGGCAGAGACAGAGACAGAGACAGAGACAGAGACAGAGACAGAGACAGAAACAGAGACAGAGACAGATACGCGGACAGAGACAGAGGCAGTGACAGAGACAGAGAGAGAGACGGAGACAGAGACAGAGACTGAGACGGAGACAGAGACAGCGGCAGAGACAGGGACGGAGACAGAGACAGAGACAGAGACAGAGACAGAGACAGAGACAGAGACAGAGACAAAGACAGAGACAGAGGGAGAGACAGCGACATAGACAGAGACAGAGACAGAGACAGAGACAGAGACAGAGAGAGAGACAGAGACAGAGCCAGGGACAGAGACGGAGACAGAGACAGAGGGAGAGACAGCGACAGAGACAGAGACAGAAACAGAGACAGAGACAGATACGCGGACAGAGACAGAGACAGAGGGAGAGACAGCGACAGAGACAGAGACAGAGACAGAGACAGAGACAGAGACAGAGACAGAGACAGAGACAAAGACAGAGACAGAGGGAGAGACAGCGACATAGACAGAGACAGAGACAGAGACAGAGACAGAGACAGAGACAGAGAGAGAGACAGAGACAGAGACAGAGACAGAGACAGAGACAGAGACAGAGACAGAGACAGAGACAGAGACAGAGACAGAGACAGAGACAGAGACAGAGACAGAGACAGAGACGGAGACAGAGACAGAGACAGAGACAGAGACAGAGACAGAGACAGAGACAGAGAAAGTGACAGGGACGGAGACAGAGACAGAGACACAGACAGAGACAGAGACAGAGACAGAGGCAGAGACAGAGCCAGGGACAGAGACGGAGACAGAGACAGAGGGAGAGACAGCGACAGAGACAGAGACAGAAACAGAGACAGAGACAGATACGCGGACAGAGACAGAGGCAGAGACAGAGACAGAGAGAGAGACGGAGACAGAGACAGAGACTGAGACGGAGACAGAGACAGCGGCAGAGACAGGGACGGAGACAGAGACAGAGACACCGACAGAGACAGAGACAGAGACAGAGACAGAGACAGAGACAGAGACAGAGACAGAGAAAGTGACAGGGACGGAGACAGAGACAGAGACAGAGACTGAGACAGAGACAGAGACGGAGATAGAGACAGAGGCAGAGACAGAGACGGAGACAGAGGCAGAGACAGAGCCAGGGACAGAGACAAAGACAGAGACAGAGGGAGAGACAGCGACATAGACAGAGACAGAGACAGAGACAGAGACAGAGACAGAGACAGAGACAGAGACAGAGACAGAGACAGAGACAGAGACAGAGACAGAGACAGAGACAGAGACAGAGACAGAGACAGAGACAGAGACGGAGACAGAGACAGAGACAGAGACAGAGACAGAGAAAGTGACAGGGACGGAGACAGAGACAGAGACACAGACAGAGACAGAGACAGAGACAGAGGCAGAGACAGAGCCAGGGACAGAGACGGAGACAGAGACAGAGGGAGAGACAGCGACAGAGACAGAGACAGAAACAGAGACAGAGACAGATACGCGGACAGAGACAGAGGCAGAGACAGAGACAGAGAGAGAGACGGAGACAGAGACAGAGACTGAGACGGAGACAGAGACAGCGGCAGAGACAGGGACGGAGACAGAGACAGAGACACAGACAGAGACAGAGACAGAGACAGAGACAGAGACAGAGACAGAGACAGAGACAGAGACAGAGACAGAGACAGAGAAAGATACGCGGAGGGAGACGGAGACAAAGACCGAGACAGAGACAGAGACGGAGACAGAGGCAGAGACAGAGCCAGGGACAGAGACAGAGACAGAGACAGAGACAGAGACAGAGACAGAGACAGAGACAGAGACAGAGACAGAGACAGAAACAGAGACAGAGACAGATACGCGGACAGAGACAGAGGCAGAGACAGAGACAGAGAGAGAGACGGAGACAGAGACAGAGGGAGAGACAGCGACAGCGGCAGAGACAGGGACGGAGACAGAGACAGGGACACAAACACAGACAGAGACAGAGACAGAGACAGAGACACAGACAGAGACAGAGACGGAGATAGAGACAGAGACAGAGACAGAGACGGAGACAGAGGCAGACGCAGAGCCAGGGACAGAGACAGAGACAGAGACAGAGCCAGGGACAGAGACGGAGACAGAGACAGAGGGAGAGACAGCGGCAGAGACAGAGACAGAGACAGAGTCAGAGGCAGAGACAGAGACAGAGACAGAGACAGAGACAGAGACAGAGACAGAGACAGAGACAGAGTCAGAGACAGAGACACAGACAGAGACAGAGACAGAGACGGAGATAGAGACAGAGACAGAGACAGAGACGGAGACAGAGGCAGAGACAGAGCCAGGGACAGAGACAGAGACAGAGACAGAGGGAGAGACAGCGACAGCGGCAGAGACAGGGACGGAGACAGAGACAGGGACACAGACACAGACAGAGACAGAGACATAGGCAGAGGCAGAGACAGAGACAGAGACAGAGACAGAGACAGAGACAGAGACAGAGACAGAGACAGAAACAGAGACAGAGACAGATACGCGGACAGAGACAGAGGCAGTGACAGAGACAGAGAGAGAGACGGAGACAGAGACAGAGACTGAGACGGAGACAGAGACAGCGGCAGAGGCAGGGACGGAGACAGAGACAGAGACAGAGACAGAGACAGAGACAGAGACAGAGACAGAGACAGAGACAGAGACAGAGACAGAGACAGAGACAGAGACAGAGACAGAGACAGAGACAGAGACAGAGACAGAGACAGAGACAGAGACAGAGACAGATACGGAGGCAGAGGGAGAGACAGCGACAGAGACAGAGACAGAGACAGAGACAGAGACAGAGAGAGAGACAGAGACAGAGCCAGGGACAGAGACGGAGACAGAGACAGAGGGAGAGACAGCGACAGAGACAGAGACAGAAACAGAGACAGAGACAGATACGCGGACAGAGACAGAGACAGAGGGAGAGACAGCGACAGAGACAGAGACAGAGACAGAGACAGAGACAGAGACAGAGACAGAGACAGAGACAGAGACAAAGACAGAGACAGAGGGAGAGACAGCGACATAGACAGAGACAGAGACAGAGACAGAGACAGAGACAGAGACAGAGAGAGAGACAGAGACAGAGACAGAGACAGAGACAGAGACAGAGACAGAGACAGAGACAGAGACAGAGACAGAGACAGAGACAGAGACAGAGACAGAGACGGAGACAGAGACAGAGACAGAGACAGAGACAGAGACAGAGACAGAGACAGAGAAAGTGACAGGGACGGAGACAGAGACAGAGACACAGACAGAGACAGAGACAGAGACAGAAGCAGAGACAGAGCCAGGGACAGAGACGGAGACAGAGACAGAGGGAGAGACAGCGACAGAGACAGAGACAGAAACAGAGACAGAGACAGATACGCGGACAGAGACAGAGGCAGAGACAGAGACAGAGAGAGAGACGGAGACAGAGACAGAGACTGAGACGGAGACAGAGACAGCGGCAGAGACAGGGACGGAGACAGAGACAGAGACACAGACAGAGACAGAGACAGAGACAGAGACAGAGACAGAGACAGAGACAGAGACAGAGAAAGTGACAGGGACGGAGACAGAGACAGAGACACAGACAGAGACAGAGACAGAGACAGAGGCAGAGACAGAGCCAGGGACAGAGACGGAGACAGAGACAGAGGGAGGGACAGCGACAGAGACAGAGACAGAAACAGAGACAGAGACAGATACGCGGACAGAGACAGAGGCAGAGACAGAGACAGAGAGAGAGACGGAGACAGAGACAGAGACTGAGACGGAGACAGAGACAGCGGCAGAGACAGGGACGGAGACAGAGACAGAGACACAGACAGAGACAGAGACAGAGACAGAGACAGAGACAGAGACAGAGACAGAGACAGAGACAGAGACAGAGACAGAGTCAGAGGCAGAGACAGAGACAGAGACAGAGACAGAGACAGAGACAGAGACAGAGACAGAGACGGAGACAGAGGCAGAGACAGCGCCAGGGACAGAGACAGAGACAGAGACAGAGGGAGAGACAGCGACAGCGGCAGAGACAGGGACGGAGACAGAGACAGGGACACAGACACAGACAGAGACAGAGACATTGGCAGAGGCAGAGACACAGACAGAGACAGAGACAGAGACAGAGACAGAAACAGAGACAGAGACAGATACGCGGACAGAGACAGAGGCAGTGACAGAGACAGAGAGAGAGACGGAGACAGAGACAGAGACTGAGACGGAGACAGAGACAGCGGCAGAGACAGGGACGGAGACAGAGACAGAGACACAGACAGAGACAGAGACAGAGACAGAGACAGAGACAGAGACAGGGACAGAGACAGAGACAGAGACAGAGACAGATACGGAGGCAGAGGGAGAGACAGCGACAGAGACAGAGACAGAGACAGAGACAGAGACAGAGACAGAGAGAGAGACAGAGACAGAGCCAGGGACAGAGACGGAGACAGAGACAGAGGGAGAGACAGCGACAGAGACAGAGACAGATACGCGGACAGAGACAGAGACAGAGGGAGAGACAGCGACAGAGACAGAGACAGAGACAGAGACAGAGACAGAGACAGAGACAGAGACAGAGACAGAGACAGAGACAGAGACAGAGACAGAGACAGAGACAGAGACAGGGACGGAGACAGAGACAGAGACAGAGACAGAGACAGAGACAGAGACAGAGACAGAGACAGAGACGGAGACAGAGGCAGAGACAGAGACAGAGACGGAGACAGAGGCAGAGACAGAGAGAGAGACGGAGACAGAGACAGAGGGAGAGACAGCGACAGCGGCAGAGACAGGGACGGAGACAGAGACAGGGACACAGACACAGACAGAGACAGAGACAGAGACAGAGACACAGACAGAGACAGAGACGGAGATAGAGACAGAGACAGAGACAGAGACGGAGACAGAGGCAGAGACAGAGCCAGGGACAGAGACAGAGACAGAGACAGAGCCAGGGACAGAGACGGAGACAGAGACAGAGGGAGAGACAGCGGCAGAGAGAGGGACGGAGACAGAGACAGGGACACAGACACAGACAGAGACAGAGACATAGGCAGAGGCAGAGACAGAGACAGAGACAGAGACAGAGACAGAGACAGAGACAGAGACAGAGACAGAAACAGAGACAGAGACAGATACGCGGACAGAGACAGAGGCAGTGACAGAGACAGAGAGAGAGACGGAGACAGAGACAGAGACTGAGACGGAGACAGAGACAGCGGCAGAGACAGGGACGGAGACAGAGACAGAGACACAGACAGAGACAGAGACAGAGACAGAGACAGAGACAGAGACAGAGACAGAGGGAGAGACAGCGACATAGACTGAGACAGAGACAGATACAGAGACAGAGACAGAGACAGAGACAGAGACAGAGACAGAGACAGAGACAGAGACAGAGACAGAGACAGAGACAGAGACAGAGGCAGAGACAGATACGGAGGCAGAGGGAGAGACAGCGACAGAGACAGAGACAGAGACAGAGACAGAGACAGAGACAGAGACAGAGACAGAGACAGAGACAGAGACAGAGAGAGAGACAGAGACAGAGACAGAGACAGAGACAGAGACAGAGACAGAGACAGAGACAGAGACAGAGACAGAGACAGAAACAGAGACAGAGACAGATACGCGGACAGAGACAGAGGCAGTGACAGAGACAGAGAGAGAGACGGAGACAGAGACAGAGACTGAGACGGAGACAGAGACAGCGGCAGAGACAGGGACGGAGACAGAGACAGAGACACAGACGGAGACAGAGACAGAGACACAGACAGAGACAGAGACAGAGACAGAGACAGAGACAGAGACAGAGACAGAGACAGAGACAGAGACAGAGACAGAGACAGAGACAGATACGGAGGCAGAGGGAGAGACAGCGACAGAGACAGAGACAGAGACAGAGACAGAGACAGAGAGAGAGACAGAGACAGAGACAGAGACAGAGACAGAGACAGAGACAGAGACAGAGACAGAGACAGAGACAGAGTCAGAGACAGAGACAGAGACAGAGACAGAGACAGAGACGGAGACAGAGGCAGAGACAGAGCCATGGACAGAGACAGAGACAGAGACAGAGGGAGAGACAGCGACAGAGACAGAGACAGAGACAGAGACAGAGACAGAGACAGAGACAGAGACAGAGACTGAGACAGAGACAGAGACGGAGATAGAGACAGAGGCAGAGACAGAGACGGAGACAGAGGCAGAGACAGAGCCAGGGACAGAGACAGAGACAGAGACAGAGGGAGAGACAGCGACATAGACAGAGACAGAGAAAGTGACAGGGACGGAGACAGAGACAGAGACACAGACAGAGACAGAGACAGAGACAGAGACAGAGGCAGAGACAGAGCCAGGGACAGAGACGGAGACAGAGACAGAGGGAGAGACAGCGACAGAGACAGAGACAGAAACAGAGACAGAGACAGATACGCGGACAGAGACAGAGGCAGAGACAGAGACAGAGAGAGAGACGGAGACAGAGACAGAGACTGAGACGGAGACAGAGACAGCGGCAGAGACATGGACGGAGACAGAGTCAGAGGCAGAGACAGAGACAGAGACAGAGACAGAGACAGAGACAGAGACAGAGACAGAGTCAGAGACAGAGACACAGACAGAGACAGAGACGGAGATAGAGACAGAGGCAGAGACAGAGACGGAGACAGAGGCAGAGACAGAGCCAGGGACAGAGACAGAGACAGAGACAGAGACAGAGACAGAGACAGAGACAGAGACAGAGGCAGAGACAGATACGGAGGCAGAGGGAGAGACAGCGACAGAGACAGAGACAGAGACAGAGACAGAGACAGAGACAGAGACAGAGACAGAGACAGAGACAGAGACAGAGACAGAGACAGAGACAGAGACAGAGACAGAGAGAGAGACAGAGACAGAGACAGAGACAGAGACAGAGACAGAGACAGAGACAGAGACAGAGACAGAGACAGAGACAGAGACAGAGACAGAGACAGAGACAGAGACAGAGACAGAGACAGAGACGGAGACAGAGGCAGAGACAGAGAGAGAGACGGAGACAGAGACAGAGGGAGAGACAGCGACAGCGGCAGAGACAGGGACGGAGACAGAGACAGGGACACAGACACAGACAGAGACAGAGACAGAGACAGAGACACAGACAGAGACAGAGGGAGAGACAGCGACATAGACTGAGACAGAGACAGAGACAGAGACAGAGACAGAGACAGAGACAGAGACAGAGACAGAGACAGAGACAGAGACAGAGACAGAGACAGAGACAGAGACAGAGACAGAGACAGAGACAGAGGCAGAGACAGATACGGAGGCAGAGGGAGAGACAGCGACAGAGACAGAGACAGAGACAGAGACAGAGACAGAGACAGAGACAGAGACAGAGACAGAGACAGAGACAGAGACAGAGACAGAGACAGAGACAGAGACAGAGAGAGAGACAGGGACAGAGACAGAGACAGAGACAGAGACAGAGACAGAGACAGAGACAGAGACAGAGACAGAGACAGAGACAGAGACAGAGACAGAGACAGAGACAGAGACAGAGACAGAGACAGAGACAGAGACGGAGACAGAGGCAGAGACAGAGAGAGAGACGGAGACAGAGACAGAGGGAGAGACAGCGACAGCGGCAGAGACAGGGACGGAGACAGAGACAGGGACACAGACACAGACAGAGACAGAGACAGAGACAGAGACACAGACAGAGACAGAGACGGAGATAGAGACAGAGACAGAGACAGAGACGGAGACAGAGGCAGAGACAGAGCCAGGGACAGAGACAGAGACAGAGACAGAGCCAGGGACAGAGACGGAGACAGAGACAGAGGGAGAGACAGCGACAGAGACAGAGACAGAGACAGAGACAGAGACAGAGACAGAGACAGAGACAGAGACTGAGACAGAGACAGAGACGGAGATAGAGACAGAGGCAGAGACAGAGACGGAGACAGAGGCAGAGACAGAGCCAGGGACAGAGACAGAGACAGAGACAGAGGGAGAGACAGCGACATAGACAGAGACAGAGAAAGTGACAGGGACGGAGACAGAGACAGAGACACAGACAGAGACAGAGACAGAGACAGAGGCAGAGACAGAGCCAGGGACAGAGACGGAGACAGAGACAGAGGGAGAGACAGCGACAGAGACAGAGACAGAAACAGAGACAGAGACAGATACGCGGACAGAGACAGAGGCAGAGACAGAGACAGAGAGAGAGACGGAGACAGAGACAGAGACTGAGACGGAGACAGAGACAGCGGCAGAGACATGGACGGAGACAGAGTCAGAGGCAGAGACAGAGACAGAGACAGAGACAGAGACAGAGACAGAGACAGAGTCAGAGACAGAGACACAGACAGAGACAGAGACGGAGATAGAGACAGAGGCAGAGACAGAGACGGAGACAGAGGCAGAGACAGAGCCAGGGACAGAGACAGAGACAGAGACAGAGGGAGAGACAGCGACATAGACTGAGACAGAGACAGAGACAGAGACAGAGACAGAGACAGAGACAGAGACAGAGACAGAGACAAGACAGAGACAGAGACAGAGACAGAGACAGAGACAGAGACAGAGGCAGAGACAGATACGGAGGCAGAGGGAGAGACAGCGACAGAGACAGAGACAGAGACAGAGACAGAGACAGAGACAGAGACAGAGAGAGAGACAGAGACAGAGACAGAGACAGAGACAGCGACAGAGACAGAGACAGAGACAGAGACAGAGACAGAGACAGAGACAGAGACAGAGACGGAGACAGAGGCAGAGACAGAGCCATGGACAGAGACAGAGACAGAGACAGTGGGAGAGACAGCGACAGAGACAGAGACAGAGACAGAGACAGAGACAGAGACAGAGACGGAGATAGAGACAGAGGCAGAGACAGAGACGGAGACAGAGGCAGAGACAGAGCCAGGGACAGAGACAGAGACAGAGACAGAGGGAGAGACAGCGACATAGACAGAGACAGAGACAGAGAGAGAGACAGAGACAGAGACAGAGACGGAGACAGAGACAGAGACAGAGACAGAGACAGAGACAGAGACAGAGACAGAGGGAGAGACAGCGACATAGACTGAGACAGAGACAGAGACAGAGACAGAGACAGAGACGGAGACAGAGACGGAGACAGAGGCAGAGACAGAGAGAGAGACGGAGACAGAGACAGAGACAGAGACAGAGACAGAGACAGAGACAGAGACAGAGACAGAGACAGAGAGAGAGACAGAGACAGAGACAGAGACAGAGACAGAGTCAGAGACAGAGACACAGACAGAGACAGAGACGGAGATAGAGACAGAGGCAGAGACAGAGACGGAGACAGAGGCAGAGACAGAGCCAGGGACAGAGACAGAGACAGGGACGGAGACAGAGACAGAGACATAGACTGAGACAGAGACAGAGACAGAGACAGAGACAGAGACAGAGACAGAGACAGAGGGAGAGACAGAGAGAGAGACAGAGACAGAGACAGAGACAGAGACAGAGACAGAGACAGAGACAGAGACAGAGACAGAGACAGAGACAGAGACAGAGACAGAGACAGAGACAGAGACAGAGACAGAGACAGAGACAGAGACAGAGGCAGAGACAGATACGGAGGCAGAGGGAGAGACAGCGACAGAGACAGAGACAGAGACAGAGACAGAGACAGAGACAGAGACAGAGACAGAGACAGAGACAGAGACAGAGACAGAGAGAGAGACAGAGACAGAGACAGAGACAGAGACAGAGACAGAGACAGAGACAGAGACAGAGACAGAGACAGAGACAGAGACAGAGACAGAGACAGAGACAGAGACGGAGACAGAGGCAGAGACAGAGAGAGAGACGGAGACAGAGACAGAGGGAGAGACAGCGACAGCGGCAGAGACAGGGACGGAGACAGAGACAGGGACACAGACACAGACAGAGACAGAGACTGAGACAGAGACACAGACAGAGACAGAGACGGAGATAGAGACAGAGACAGAGACAGAGACGGAGACAGAGGCAGAGACAGAGCCAAGGACACAGACAGAGACAGAGACAGAGCCAGGGACAGAGACGGAGACAGAGACAGAGGGAGAGACAGCGACAGAGACAGAGACAGAGACAGAGACAGAGACAGAGACAGAGACAGAGACAGAGACTGAGACAGAGACAGAGACGGAGATAGAGACAGAGGCAGAGACAGAGACGGAGACAGAGGCAGAGACAGAGCCAGGGACAGAGACAGAGACAGAGACAGAGGGAGAGACAGCGACATAGACAGAGACAGAGAAAGTGACAGGGACGGAGACAGAGACTGAGACAGAGACAGAGACAGAGACAGAGACAGAGACAGAGACAGAGACAGAGGGAGAGACAGAGAGAGAGACAGAGACAGAGACAGAGACAGAGACAGAGACAGAGACAGAGACAGAGACAGAGACAGAGACAGAGACAGAGACAGAGACAGAGACAGAGACAGAGACAGAGACAGAGACAGAGACAGAGACAGAGGCAGAGACAGATACGGAGGCAGAGGGAGAGACAGCGACAGAGACAGAGACAGAGACAGAGACAGAGACAGAGACAGAGACAGAGACAGAGACAGAGACAGAGACAGAGACAGAGACAGAGACAGAGACAGAGAGAGAGACAGAGACAGAGACAGAGACAGAGACAGAGACAGAGACAGAGACAGAGACAGAGACAGAGACAGAGACAGAGACAGAGACAGAGACAGAGACAGAGACAGAGACAGAGACAGAGACAGAGACAGAGACAGAGGCAGAGACAGATCCGGAGGCAGAGGGAGAGACAGCGACAGAGACAGAGACAGAGACAGAGACAGAGACAGAGACAGAGACAGAGAGAGAGACAGAGACAGAGACAGAGACAGAGACAGAGACAGAGACAGAGACAGAGACAGAGACAGAGACAGAGACAGAGACAGAGACAGAGACGGAGACAGAGGCAGAGACAGAGCCATGGACAGAGACAGAGACAGAGACAGTGGGAGAGACAGCGACAGAGACAGAGACAGAGACAGAGACAGAGACAGAGACAGAGACGGAGATAGAGACAGAGGCAGAGACAGAGACGGAGACAGAGGCAGAGACAGAGCCAGGGACAGAGACAGAGACAGAGACAGAGGGAGAGACAGCGACATAGACAGAGACAGAGACAGAGAGAGAGACAGAGACAGAGACAGAGACGGAGACAGAGACAGAGACAGAGACAGAGACAGAGACAGAGACAGAGACAGAGACAGAGAAAGTGACAGGGACGGAGACAGAGACAGAGACACAGACAGAGACAGAGACAGAGACAGAGGCAGAGACAGAGCCAGGGAGAGAGACGGAGACAGAGACAGAGGGAGAGACAGCGACAGAGACAGAGACAGAAACAGAGACAGAGACAGATACGCGGACAGAGACAGAGGCAGAGACAGAGACAGAGAGAGAGACGGAGACAGAGACAGAGACTGAGACGGAGACAGAGACAGCGGCAGAGACAGGGACGGAGACAGAGACAGAGACACAGACAGAGACAGAGACAGAGACAGAGACAGAGACAGAGACAGAGACAGAGACAGAGAAAGATACGCGGACAGAGACGGAGACAAAGACCGAGACAGAGACACAGACGGAGACAGAGGCAGAGACAGAGCCAGGGACAGAGACAGAGACAGAGACAGAGACAGAGACAGAGACAGAGACAGAGACAGAGACAGAGACAGAGACAGAGACAGAGACAGAGACAGAAACAGAGACAGAGACAGATACGCGGACAGAGACAGAGGCAGAGACAGAGACGGAGACAGAGGCAGAGACAGAGACAGAGACAGAGACAGATACGCGGACAGAGACAGAGGCAGAGACAGAGACAGAGAGAGAGGCGGAGACAGAGACAGAGACTGAGACGGAGACAGAGACAGAGACAGAGACAGAGACAGAGACAGAGACAGAGACAGAGACAGAGACGGAGACAGAGACAGAGACAGAGACGGAGACAGAGACAGAGACAGAGACAGAGACAGAGACAGGGTCAGAGACAGAGACAGAGACAGAGACAGAGACAGAGACCGAGACAGATACGCGGACAGAGACAGAGGCAGAGACAGAGACAGAGAGAGAGACGGAGACAGAGACAGAGACTGAGACGGAGACAGAGACAGTGGCAGAGACAGGGACGGAGACAGAGACAGAGACACAGACAGAGACAGAGACAGAGACAGAGGCAGAGACAGAGCCAGGGACAGAGGCGGAGACAGAGACAGAGGGAGTGACCGCGACAGAGACAGAGACAGAAACAGAGACAGAGACAGATAGGCGGACAGAGACAGAGGCAGAGACAGAGACAGTGAGAGAGACGGAGACAGAGACAGAGACTGAGACGGAGACAGAGACAGCGGCAGAGACAGGGACGGAGACAGAGACAGAGACAGAGAAAGAGACAGAGACAGCGACAGACATAGAGACCGAGACAGAGACAGAGACAGAGGCAGAGACAGATACGGAGGCAGAGGGAGAGACAGCGACAGAGACAGAGACAGAGACAGAGACAGAGACAGAGACAGAGACAGAGACAGAGACGGAGACAGAGACAGAGACAGAGACAGACATAGAGACAGAGACAGAGACAGAGACAGAGACAGAGACAGAGACAGAGACGGAGACAGAGACAGAGACAGAGACAGACATAGAGACAGAGACAGAGACAGAGACAGAGACAGAGACAGAGGCAGAGACAGATACGGAGGCAGAGGGAGAGACAGCGACAGAGACAGAGACAGAGACAGAGACAGAGACAGAGACAGAGACAGAGACAGAGAGAGAGACAGAGACAGAGACAGAGACAGAGACAGAGACAGAGACAGAGACAGAGACAGAGACAGAGACAGAGACAGAGACAGAGACAGAGACAGAGACAGAGACAGAGACAGAGACAGAGACTGAGACAGAGACAGAGACGGAGATAGAGACAGAGGCAGAGACAGAGACGGAGACAGAGGCAGAGACAGAGCCAGGGACAGAGACAAAGACAGAGACAGAGGGAGAGACAGCGACATTATCAGAGACAGAGACAGAGACAGAGACAGAGACAGAGACAGAGACAGAGACAGAGACAGAGACAGAGACAGAGACAGAGACAGAGACAGAGACAGAGACAGAGACAGAGACAGAGACAGAGACAGAGACAGAGACGGAGACAGAGACAGAGACAGAGACAGAGACAGAGACAGAGACAGAGGCAGAGAAAGTGACAGGGACGGAGACAGAGACAGAGACACAGACAGAGACAGAGACAGAGACAGAGGCAGAGACAGAGCCAGGGACAGAGACGGAGACAGAGACAGAGGGAGAGACAGCGACAGAGACAGAGACAGAAACAGAGACAGAGACAGATACGCGGACAGAGACAGAGGCAGAGACAGAGACAGAGAGAGAGACGGAGACAGAGACAGAGACTGAGACGGAGACAGAGACAGCGGCAGAGACAGGGACGGAGACAGAGACAGAGACACAGACAGAGACAGAGACAGAGACAGAGACAGAGACAGAGACAGAGACAGAGACAGAGACAGAGACAGAGACAGAGAAAGATACGCGGAGGGAGACGGAGACAAAGACCGAGACAGAGACAGAGACGGAGACAGAGGCAGAGACAGAGCCAGGGACAGAGACAGAGACAGAGACAGAGACAGAGACAGAGACAGAGACAGAGACAGAGACAGAGACAGAGACAGAGACAGAAACAGAGACAGAGACAGATACGCGGACAGAGACAGAGGCAGAGACAGAGACAGAGAGAGAGACGGAGACAGAGACAGAGGGAGAGACAGCGACAGCGGCAGAGACAGGGACGGAGACAGAGACAGGGACACAGGCACAGACAGAGACAGAGACAGAGACAGAGACACAGACAGAGACAGAGACGGAGATAGAGACAGAGACAGAGACAGAGACGGAGACAGAGGCAGACACAGAGCCAGGGACAGAGACAGAGACAGAGACAGAGCCAGGGACAGAGACGGAGACAGAGACAGAGGGAGAGACAGCGGCAGAGACAGAGACAGAGACAGAGTCAGAGGCAGAGACAGAGACAGAGACAGAGACAGAGACAGAGACAGAGACAGAGACAGAGTCAAAGACAGAGACACAGACAGAGACAGAGACAGAGACGGAGATAGAGACAGAGACAGAGACAGAGACGGAGACAGAGGCAGAGACAGAGCCAGGGACAGAGACAGAGACAGAGACAGAGGGAGAGACAGCGACAGCGGCAGAGACAGGGACGGAGACAGAGACAGGGACACAGACACAGACAGAGACAGAGACAGAGGCAGAGGCAGAGACAGAGACAGAGACAGAGACAGAGACAGAGACAGAGACAGAGACAGATACGCGGACAGAGACAGAGGCAGTGACAGAGACAGAGAGAGAGACGGAGACAGAGACAGAGACTGAGACGGAGACAGAGACAGCGGCAGAGACAGGGACGGAGACAGAGACAGAGACAGAGACAGAGACAGAGACAGAGACAGAGACAGAGACAAAGACAGAGACAGAGGGAGAGACAGCGACATAGACAGAGACAGAGACAGAGACAGAGACAGAGACAGAGACAGAGAGAGAGACAGAGACAGAGCCAGGGACAGAGACGGAGACAGAGACAGAGGGAGAGACAGCGACAGAGACAGAGACAGAAACAGAGACAGAGACAGATACGCGGACAGAGACAGAGACAGAGGGAGAGACAGCGACAGAGACAGAGACAGAGACAGAGACAGAGACAGAGACAGAGACAGAGACAGAGACAAAGACAGAGACAGAGGGAGAGACAGCGACATAGACAGAGACAGAGACAGAGACAGAGACAGAGACAGAGACAGAGAGAGAGACAGAGACAGAGACAGAGACAGAGACAGAGACAGAGACAGAGACAGAGACAGAGACAGAGACAGAGACAGAGACAGAGACAGAGACAGAGACAGAGACAGAGACAGAGACGGAGACAGAGACAGAGACAGAGACAGAGACAGAGACAGAGACAGAGACAGAGAAAGTGACAGGGACGGAGACAGAGACAGAGACACAGACAGAGACAGAGACAGAGACAGAGGCAGAGACAGAGCCAGGGACAGAGACGGAGACAGAGACAGAGGGAGAGACAGCGACAGAGACAGAGACAGAAACAGAGACAGAGACAGATACGCGGACAGAGACAGAGGCAGAGACAGAGACAGAGAGAGAGACGGAGACAGAGACAGAGACTGAGACGGAGACAGAGACAGAGACAGAGACAGAGACAGAGACAGAGACAGAGACAGAGACAGAGACAGAGACAGAGACAGAGACAGAGACAGAGACGGAGACAGAGACAGAGACAGAGACAGAGACAGAGAAAGTGACAGGGACGGAGACAGAGACAGAGACACAGACAGAGACAGAGACAGAGACAGAGGCAGAGACAGAGCCAGGGACAGAGACGGAGACAGAGACAGAGGGAGAGACAGCGACAGAGACAGAGACAGAAACAGAGACAGAGACAGATACGCGGACAGAGACAGAGGCAGAGACAGAGACAGAGAGAGAGACGGAGACAGAGACAGAGACTGAGACGGAGACAGAGACAGCGGCAGAGACAGGGACGGAGACAGAGACAGAGACACAGACAGAGACAGAGACAGAGACAGAGACAGAGACAGAGACAGAGACAGAGACAGAGACAGAGACAGAGACAGAGAAAGATACGCGGAGGGAGACGGAGACAAAGACCGAGACAGAGACAGAGACGGAGACAGAGGCAGAGACAGAGCCAGGGACAGAGACAGAGACAGAGACAGAGACAGAGACAGAGACAGAGACAGAGACAGAGACAGAGACAGAGACAGAGACAGAGACAGAAACAGAGACAGAGACAGATACGCGGACAGAGACAGAGGCAGAGACAGAGACAGAGAGAGAGACGGAGACAGAGACAGAGGGAGAGACAGCGACAGCGGCAGAGACAGGGACGGAGACAGAGACAGGGACACAGACACAGACAGAGACAGAGACAGAGACAGAGACACAGACAGAGACAGAGACGGAGATAGAGACAGAGACAGAGACAGAGACGGAGACAGAGGCAGACACAGAGCCAGGGACAGAGACAGAGACAGAGACAGAGCCAGGGACAGAGACGGAGACAGAGACAGAGGGAGAGACAGCGGCAGAGACAGAGACAGAGACAGAGTCAGAGGCAGAGACAGAGACAGAGACAGAGACAGAGACAGAGACAGAGACAGAGACAGAGTCAGAGACAGAGACACAGACAGAGACAGAGACAGAGACGGAGATAGAGACAGAGACAGAGACAGAGACGGAGACAGAGGCAGAGACAGAGCCAGGGACAGAGACAGAGACAGAGACAGAGGGAGAGACAGCGACAGCGGCAGAGACAGGGACGGAGACAGAGACAGGGACACAGACACAGACAGAGACAGAGACATAGGCAGAGGCAGAGACAGAGACAGAGACAGAGACAGAGACAGAGACAGAGACAGAAACAGAGACAGAGACAGATACGCGGACAGAGACAGAGGCAGTGACAGAGACAGAGAGAGAGACGGAGACAGAGACAGAGACTGAGACGGAGACAGAGACAGCGGCAGAGGCAGGGACGGAGACAGAGACAGAGACAGAGACAGAGACAGAGACAGAGACAGAGACAGAGACAGAGACAGAGACAGAGACAGAGACAGAGACAGAGACAGAGACAGAGACAGAGACAGAGACAGAGACAGAGACAGAGACAGATACGGAGGCAGAGGGAGAGACAGCGACAGAGACAGAGACAGAGACAGAGACAGAGACAGAGACAGAGAGAGAGACAGAGACAGAGCCAGGGACAGAGACGGAGACAGAGACAGAGGGAGAGACAGCGACAGAGACAGAGACAGAAACAGAGACAGAGACAGATACGCGGACAGAGACAGAGACAGAGGGAGAGACAGCGACAGAGACAGAGACAGAGACAGAGACAGAGACAGAGACAGAGACAGAGACAGAGACAGAGACAGAGACAAAGACAGAGACAGAGGGAGAGACAGCGACATAGACAGAGACAGAGACAGAGACAGAGACAGAGACAGAGACAGAGAGAGAGACAGAGACAGAGACAGAGACAGAGACAGAGACAGAGACAGAGACAGAGACAGAGACAGAGACAGAGACAGAGACAGAGACGGAGACAGAGACAGAGACAGAGACAGAGACAGAGACAGAGACAGAGACAGAGACAGAGAAAGTGACAGGGACGGAGACAGAGACAGAGACACAGACAGAGACAGAGACAGAGACAGAAGCAGAGACAGAGCCAGGGACAGAGACGGAGACAGAGACAGAGGGAGAGACAGCGACAGAGACAGAGACAGAAACAGAGACAGAGACAGATACGCGGACAGAGACAGAGGCAGAGACAGAGACAGAGAGAGAGACGGAGACAGAGACAGAGACTGAGACGGAGACAGAGACAGCGGCAGAGACAGGGACGGAGACAGAGACAGAGACACAGACAGAGACAGAGACAGAGACAGAGACAGAGACAGAGACAGAGACAGAGACAGAGACAGAGAAAGTGACAGGGACGGAGACAGAGACAGAGACACAGACAGAGACAGAGACAGAGACAGAGGCAGAGACAGAGCCAGGGACAGAGACGGAGACAGAGACAGAGGGAGGGACAGCGACAGAGACAGAGACAGAAACAGAGACAGAGACAGATACGCGGACAGAGACAGAGGCAGAGACAGAGACAGAGAGAGAGACGGAGACAGAGACAGAGACTGAGACGGAGACAGAGACAGCGGCAGAGACAGGGACGGAGACAGAGACAGAGACACAGACAGAGACAGAGACAGAGACAGAGACAGAGACAGAGACAGAGACAGAGACAGAGACAGAGACAGAGACAGAGACAGAGTCAGAGGCAGAGACAGAGACAGAGACAGAGACAGAGACAGAGACAGAGACAGAGACGGAGACAGAGGCAGAGACAGCGCCAGGGACAGAGACAGAGACAGAGACAGAGGGAGAGACAGCGACAGCGGCAGAGACAGGGACGGAGACAGAGACAGGGACACAGACACAGACAGAGACAGAGACATTGGCAGAGGCAGAGACACAGACAGAGACAGAGACAGAGACAGAGACAGAAACAGAGACAGAGACAGATACGCGGACAGAGACAGAGGCAGTGACAGAGACAGAGAGAGAGACGGAGACAGAGACAGAGACTGAGACGGAGACAGAGACAGCGGCAGAGACAGGGACGGAGACAGAGACAGAGACACAGACAGAGACAGAGACAGAGACAGAGACAGAGACAGAGACAGAGACAGGGACAGAGACAGAGACAGAGACAGAGACAGATACGGAGGCAGAGGGAGAGACAGCGACAGAGACAGAGACAGAGACAGAGACAGAGACAGAGACAGAGAGAGAGACAGAGACAGAGCCAGGGACAGAGACGGAGACAGAGACAGAGGGAGAGACAGCGACAGAGACAGAGACAGATACGCGGACAGAGACAGAGACAGAGGGAGAGACAGCGACAGAGACAGAGACAGAGACAGAGACAGAGACAGAGACAGAGACAGAGACAGAGACAGAGACAGAGACAGAGACAGAGACAGAGACAGAGACAGAGACAGGGACGGAGACAGAGACAGAGACAGAGACAGAGACAGAGACAGAGACAGAGACAGAGACGGAGACAGAGGCAGAGACAGAGACAGAGACGGAGACAGAGGCAGAGACAGAGAGAGAGACGGAGACAGAGACAGAGGGAGAGACAGCGACAGCGGCAGAGACAGGGACGGAGACAGAGACAGGGACACAGACACAGACAGAGACAGAGACAGAGACAGAGACACAGACAGAGACAGAGACGGAGATAGAGACAGAGACAGAGACAGAGACGGAGACAGAGGCAGAGACAGAGCCAGGGACAGAGACAGAGACAGAGACAGAGCCAGGGACAGAGACGGAGACAGAGACAGAGGGAGAGACAGCGGCAGAGAGAGGGACGGAGACAGAGACAGGGACACAGACACAGACAGAGACAGAGACATAGGCAGAGGCAGAGACAGAGACAGAGACAGAGACAGAGACAGAGACAGAGACAGAGACAGAGACAGAAACAGAGACAGAGACAGATACGCGGACAGAGACAGAGGCAGTGACAGAGACAGAGAGAGAGACGGAGACAGAGACAGAGACTGAGACGGAGACAGAGACAGCGGCAGAGACAGGGACGGAGACAGAGACAGAGACACAGACAGAGACAGAGACAGAGACAGAGACAGAGACAGAGACAGAGACAGAGGGAGAGACAGCGACATAGACTGAGACAGAGACAGAGACAGAGACAGAGACAGAGACAGAGACAGAGACAGAGACAGAGACAGAGACAGAGACAGAGACAGAGACAGAGACAGAGACAGAGACAGAGACAGAGACAGAGACAGAGACAGAGGCAGAGACAGATACGGAGGCAGAGGGAGAGACAGCGACAGAGACAGAGACAGAGACAGAGACAGAGACAGAGACAGAGACAGAGACAGAGACAGAGACAGAGACAGAGACAGAGACAGAGACAGAGACAGAGACAGAGAGAGAGACAGAGACAGAGACAGAGACAGAGACAGAGACAGAGACAGAGACAGAGACAGAGACAGAGACAGAGACAGAGACAAAGACAGAGACAGAGACAGAGACAGAGACAGAGACAGAGACGGAGACAGAGGCAGAGACAGAGAGAGAGACGGAGACAGAGACAGAGGGAGAGACAGCGACAGCGGCAGAGACAGGGACGGAGACAGAGACAGGGACACAGACACAGACAGAGACAGAGACAGAGACAGAGACACAGACAGAGACAGAGACGGAGATAGAGACAGAGACAGAGACAGAGACGGAGACAGAGGCAGAGACAGAGCCAGGGACAGAGACAGAGACAGAGACAGAGCCAGGGACAGAGACGGAGACAGAGACAGAGGGAGAGACAGCGACAGAGACAGAGACAGAGACAGAGACAGAGACAGAGACAGAGACAGAGACAGAGACTGAGACAGAGACAGAGACGGAGATAGAGACAGAGGCAGAGACAGAGACGGAGACAGAGGCAGAGACAGAGCCAGGGACAGAGACAGAGACAGAGACAGAGGGAGAGACAGCGACATAGACAGAGACAGAGAAAGTGACAGGGACGGAGACAGAGACAGAGACACAGACAGAGACAGAGACAGAGACAGAGGCAGAGACAGAGCCAGGGGCAGAGACGGAGACAGAGACAGAGGGAGAGACAGCGACAGAGACAGAGACAGAAACAGAGACAGAGACAGATACGCGGACAGAGACAGAGGCAGAGACAGAGACAGAGAGAGAGACGGAGACAGAGACAGAGACTGAGACGGAGACAGAGACAGCGGCAGAGACATGGACGGAGACAGAGTCAGAGGCAGAGACAGAGACAGAGACAGAGACAGAGACAGAGACAGATACGGAGGCAGAGGGAGAGACAGCGACAGAGACAGAGACAGAGACAGAGACAGAGACAGAGACAGAGACAGAGACAGAGACAGAGACAGAGACAGAGACAGAGACAGAGACAGAGACAGAGACAGAGACAGAGACGGAGACAGAGGCAGAGACAGAGAGAGAGACGGAGACAGAGACAGAGGGAGAGACAGCGACAGCGGCAGAGACAGGGACGGAGACAGAGACAGGGACACAGACACAGACAGAGACAGAGACAGAGACAGAGACACAGACAGAGACAGAGACGGAGATAGAGACAGAGACAGAGACAGAGACGGAGACAGAGGCAGAGACAGAGCCAGGGACAGAGACAGAGACAGAGACAGAGCCAGGGACAGAGACGGAGACAGAGACAGAGGGAGAGACAGCGACAGAGACAGAGACAGAGACAGAGACAGAGACAGAGACAGAGACAGAGACAGAGACTGAGACAGAGACAGAGACAGAGACGGAGATAGAGACAGAGGCAGAGACAGAGACGGAGACAGAGGCAGAGACAGAGCCAGGGACAGAGACAGAGACAGAGACAGAGGGAGAGACAGCGACATAGACAGAGACAGAGAAAGTGACAGGGACGGAGACAGAGACAGAGACACAGACAGAGACAGAGACAGAGACAGAGGCAGAGACAGAGCCAGGGACAGAGACGGAGACAGAGACAGAGGGAGAGACAGCGACAGAGACAGAGACAGAAACAGAGACAGAGACAGATACGCGGACAGAGACAGAGGCAGAGACAGAGACAGAGAGAGAGACGGAGACAGAGACAGAGACTGAGACGGAGACAGAGACAGCGGCAGAGACATGGACGGAGACAGAGTCAGAGGCAGAGACAGAGACAGAGACAGAGACAGAGACAGAGACAGAGACAGAGTCAGAGACAGAGACACAGACAGAGACAGAGACGGAGATAGAGACAGAGGCAGAGACAGAGACGGAGACAGAGGCAGAGACAGAGCCAGGGACAGAGACAGAGACAGAGACAGAGGGAGAGACAGCGACATAGACTGAGACAGAGACAGAGACAGAGACAGAGACAGAGACAGAGACAGAGACAGAGACAGAGACAGAGACAAGACAGAGACAGAGACAGAGACAGAGACAGAGACAGAGACAGAGGCAGAGACAGATACGGAGGCAGAGGGAGAGACAGCGACAGAGACAGAGACAGAGACAGAGACAGAGACAGAGACAGAGACAGAGACAGAGACAGAGAGAGAGACAGAGACAGAGACAGAGACAGAGACAGCGACAGAGACAGAGACAGAGACAGAGACAGAGACAGAGACAGAGACAGAGACAGAGACGGAGACAGAGGCAGAGACAGAGCCATGGACAGAGACAGAGACAGAGACAGTGGGAGAGACAGCGACAGAGACAGAGACAGAGACAGAGACAGAGACAGAGACAGAGACGGAGATAGAGACAGAGGCAGAGACAGAGACGGAGACAGAGGCAGAGACAGAGCCAGGGACAGAGACAGAGACAGAGACAGAGGGAGAGACAGCGACATAGACAGAGACAGAGACAGAGAGGGAGACAGAGACAGAGACAGAGACGGAGACAGAGACAGAGACAGAGACAGAGACAGAGACAGAGACAGAGACAGAGGGAGAGACAGCGACATAGACTGAGACAGAGACAGAGACAGAGACAGAGACAGAGACAGAGACAGAGACGGAGACAGAGGCAGAGACAGAGAGAGAGACGGAGACAGAGACAGAGACAGAGACAGAGACAGAGACAGAGACAGAGACAGAGACAGAGAGAGAGACAGAGACAGAGACAGAGACAGAGACAGAGTCAGAGACAGAGACACAGACAGAGACAGAGACGGAGATAGAGACAGAGGCAGAGACAGAGACGGAGACAGAGGCAGAGACAGAGCCAGGGACAGAGACAGAGACAGAGACAGAGGGAGAGACAGCGACATAGACTGAGACAGAGACAGAGACAGAGACAGATACGCGGACAGAGACAGAGGCAGAGACAGAGACAGAGAGAGAGACGGAGACAGAGACAGAGACTGAGACGGAGACAGAGACAGCGGCAGAGACATGGACGGAGACAGAGTCAGAGGCAGAGACAGAGACAGAGACAGAGACAGAGACAGAGACAGAGACAGAGTCAGAGACAGAGACACAGACAGAGACAGAGGCAGAGACAGATCCGGAGGCAGAGGGAGAGACAGCGACAGAGACAGAGACAGAGACAGAGACAGAGACAGAGACAGAGACAGAGAGAGAGACAGAGACAGAGACAGAGACAGAGACAGAGACAGAGACAGAGACAGAGACAGAGACAGAGACAGAGACAGAGACAGAGACAGAGACGGAGACAGAGGCAGAGACAGAGCCATGGACAGAGACAGAGACAGAGACAGTGGGAGAGACAGCGACAGAGACAGAGACAGAGACAGAGACAGAGACAGAGACAGAGACGGAGATAGAGACAGAGGCAGAGACAGAGACGGAGACAGAGGCAGAGACAGAGCCAGGGACAGAGACAGAGACAGAGACAGAGGGAGAGACAGCGACATAGACAGAGACAGAGACAGAGAGAGAGACAGAGACAGAGACAGAGACGGAGACAGAGACAGAGACAGAGACAGAGACAGAGACAGAGACAGAGACAGAGAAAGTGACAGGGACGGAGACAGAGACAGAGACACAGACAGAGACAGAGACAGAGACAGAGGCAGAGACAGAGCCAGGGAGAGAGACGGAGACAGAGACAGAGGGAGAGACAGCGACAGAGACAGAGACAGAAACAGAGACAGAGACAGATACGCGGACAGAGACAGAGGCAGAGACAGAGACAGAGAGAGAGACGGAGACAGAGACAGAGACTGAGACGGAGACAGAGACAGCGGCAGAGACAGGGACGGAGACAGAGACAGAGACACAGACAGAGACAGAGACAGAGACAGAGACAGAGACAGAGACAGAGACAGAGACAGAGACAGAGAAAGATACGCGGACAGAGACGGAGACAAAGACCGAGACAGAGACAGAGACGGAGACAGAGGCAGAGACAGAGCCAGGGACAGAGACAGAGACAGAGACAGAGACAGAGACAGAGACAGAGACAGAGACAGAGACAGAGACAGAGACAGAAACAGAGACAGAGACAGATACGCGGACAGAGACAGAGGCAGAGACAGAGACGGAGACAGAGGCAGAGACAGAGACAGAGACAGAGACAGATACGCGGACAGAGACAGAGGCAGAGACAGAGACAGAGAGAGATGCGGAGACAGAGACAGAGACTGAGACGGAGACAGAGACAGAGACAGAGACAGAGACAGAGACAGAGACAGAGACAGAGACAGAGACAGAGACAGAGACGGAGACAGAGACAGAGACAGAGACGGAGACAGAGACAGAGACAGAGACAGAGACAGAGACAGGGTCAGAGACAGAGACAGAGACAGAGACAGAGACAGAGACCGAGACAGATACGCGGACAGAGACAGAGGCAGAGACAGAGACAGAGAGAGAGACGGAGACAGAGACAGAGACTGAGACGGAGACAGAGACAGCGGCAGAGACAGGGACGGAGACAGAGACAGAGACACAGACAGAGACAGAGACAGAGACAGAGGCAGAGACAGAGCCAGGGACAGAGGCGGAGACAGAGACAGAGGGAGTGACCGCGACAGAGACAGAGACAGAAACAGAGACAGAGACAGATAGGCGGACAGAGACAGAGGCAGAGACAGAGACAGTGAGAGAGACGGAGACAGAGACAGAGACTGAGACGGAGACAGAGACAGCGGCAGAGACAGGGACGGAGACAGAGACAGAGACAGAGAAAGAGACAGATACAGCGACAGACATAGAGACCGAGACAGAGACAGAGACAGAGGCAGAGACAGATACGGAGGCAGAGGGAGAGACAGCGACAGAGACAGAGACAGAGACAGAGACAGAGACAGAGACAGAGACAGAGACGGAGACAGAGACAGAGACAGAGACAGACATAGAGACAGAGACAGAGACAGAGACAGAGACAGAGACAGAGACAGAGACGGAGACAGAGACAGAGACAGAGACAGAGACAGACATAGAGACAGAGACAGAGACAGAGACAGAGACAGAGGCAGAGACAGATACGGAGGCAGAGGGAGAGACAGCGACAGAGACAGAGACAGAGACAGAGACAGAGACAGAGACAGAGACAGAGAGAGAGACAGAGACAGAGACAGAGACAGAGACAGAGACAGAGACAGAGACAGAGACAGAGACAGAGACAGAGACAGAGACAGAGACAGAGACAGAGACAGAGACAGAGACAGAGACTGAGACAGAGACAGAGACAGAGACAGAGAAAGTGACAGGGACGGAGACAGAGACAGAGACACAGACAGAGACAGAGACAGAGACAGAGGCAGAGACAGAGCCAGGGACAGAGACGGAGACAGAGACAGAGGGAGAGACAGCGACAGAGACAGAGACAGAAACAGAGACAGAGACAGATACGCGGACAGAGACAGAGGCAGAGACAGAGACAGAGAGAGAGACGGAGACAGAGACAGAGACTGAGACGGAGACAGAGACAGCGGCAGAGACAGGGACGGAGACAGAGACAGAGACACAGACAGAGACAGAGACAGAGACAGAGACAGAGACAGAGACAGAGACAGAGACAGAGACAGAGACAGAGACAGAGAAAGATACGCGGAGGGAGACGGAGACAAAGACCGAGACAGAGACAGAGACGGAGACAGAGGCAGAGACAGAGCCAGGGACAGAGACAGAGACAGAGACAGAGACAGAGACAGAGACAGAGACAGAGACAGAGACGGAGACGGAGACAGAGACAGAGACAGAAACAGAGACAGAGACAGATACGCGGACAGAGACAGAGGCAGAGACAGAGACAGAGAGAGAGACGGAGACAGAGACAGAGGGAGAGACAGCGACAGCGGCAGAGACAGGGACGGAGACAGAGACAGGGACACAGGCACAGACAGAGACAGAGACAGAGACAGAGACACAGACAGAGACAGAGACGGAGATAGAGACAGAGACAGAGACAGAGACGGAGACAGAGGCAGACACAGAGCCAGGGACAGAGACAGAGACAGAGACAGAGCCAGAGACAGAGTCAGAGGCAGAGACACAGACAGAGACAGAGACAGAGACGGAGATAGAGACAGAGACAGAGACAGAGACGGAGACAGAGGCAGAGACAGAGCCAGGGACAGAGACAGAGACAGAGACAGAGGGAGAGACAGCGACAGCGGCAGAGACAGGGACGGAGACAGAGACAGGGACACAGACACAGACAGAGACAGAGACATAGGCAGAGGCAGAGACAGAGACAGAGACAGAGACAGAGACAGAGACAGAAACAGAGACAGAGACAGATACGCGGACAGAGACAGAGGCAGTGACAGAGACAGAGAGAGAGACGGAGACAGAGACAGAGACTGAGACGGAGACAGAGACAGCGGCAGAGACAGGGACGGAGACAGAGACAGAGACAGAGACAGAGACAGAGACAGAGACAGAGACAGAGACAAAGAGAGAGACAGAGGGAGAGACAGCGACATAGACAGAGGCAGAGACAGAGACAGAGACAGAGACAGAGAGAGAGACAGAGACAGAGCCAGGGACAGAGACGGAGACAGAGACAGAGGGAGAGACAGCGACAGAGACAGAGACAGAAACAGAGACAGAGACAGATACGCGGACAGAGACAGAGACAGAGGGAGAGACAGCGACAGAGACAGAGACAGAGACAGAGACAGAGACAGAGACAGAGACAGAGACAGAGACAAAGACAGAGACAGAGGGAGAGACAGCGACATAGACAGAGACAGAGACAGAGACAGAGACAGAGACAGAGACAGAGAGAGAGACAGAGACAGAGACAGAGACAGAGACAGAGACAGAGACAGAGACAGAGACAGAGACAGAGACAGAGACAGAGACAGAGACAGAGACAGAGACAGAGACAGAGACAGAGACGGAGACAGAGACAGAGACAGAGACAGAGACAGAGACAGAGACAGAGACAGAGAAAGTGACAGGGACGGAGACAGAGACAGAGACACAGACAGAGACAGAGACAGAGACAGAGACAGAGGCAGAGACAGAGCCAGGGACAGAGACGGAGACAGAGACAGAGGGAGAGACAGCGACAGAGACAGAGACAGAAACAGAGACAGAGACAGATACGCGGACAGAGACAGAGGCAGAGACAGAGACAGAGAGAGAGACGGAGACAGAGACAGAGACTGAGACGGAGACAGAGACAGCGGCAGAGACAGGGACGGAGACAGAGACAGAGACACAGACAGAGACAGAGACAGAGACAGAGACAGAGACAGAGACAGAGACAGAGACAGAGACAGAGACAGAGACAGAGACAGAGAAAGATACGCGGAGGGAGACGGAGACAAAGACCGAGACAGAGACAGAGACGGAGACAGAGGCAGAGACAGAGCCAGGGACAGAGACAGAGACAGAGACAGAGACAGAGACAGAGACAGAGACAGAGACAGAGACAGAGACAGAGACAGAAACAGAGACAGAGACAGATACGCGGACAGAGACAGAGGCAGAGACAGAGACAGAGAGAGAGACGGAGACAGAGACAGAGGGAGAGACAGCGACAGCGGCAGAGACAGGGACGGAGACAGAGACAGGGACACAGACACAGACAGAGACAGAGACAGAGACAGAGACACAGACAGAGACAGAGACGGAGATAGAGACAGAGACAGAGACAGAGACGGAGACAGAGGCAGACACAGAGCCAGGGACAGAGACAGAGACAGAGACAGAGCCAGGGACAGAGACGGAGACAGAGACAGAGGGAGAGACAGCGGCAGAGACAGAGACAGAGACAGAGTCAGAGGCAGAGACAGAGACAGAGACAGAGACAGAGGCAGAGACAGAGACAGAGACAGAGTCAGAGACAGAGACACAGACAGAGACAGAGACAGAGACGGAGATAGAGACAGAGACAGAGACAGAGACGGAGACAGAGGCAGAGACAGAGCCAGGGACAGAGACAGAGACAGAGACGGAGGGAGAGACAGCGACAGCGGCAGAGACAGGGACGGAGACAGAGACAGGGACACAGACACAGACAGAGACAGAGACATAGGCAGAGGCAGAGACAGAGACAGAGACAGAGACAGAGACAGAGACAGAGACAGAAACAGAGACAGAGACAGATACGCGGACAGAGACAGAGGCAGTGACAGAGACAGAGAGAGAGACGGAGACAGAGACAGAGACTGAGACGGAGACAGAGACAGCGGCAGAGGCAGGGACGGAGACAGAGACAGAGACAGAGACAGAGACAGAGACAGAGACAGAGACAGAGACAGAGACAGAGACAGAGACAGAGACAGAGACAGAGACAGAGACAGAGACAGAGACAGAGACAGAGACAGAGACAGATACGGAGGCAGAGGGAGAGACAGCGACAGAGACAGAGACAGAGACAGAGACAGAGACAGAGACAGAGAGAGAGACAGAGACAGAGCCAGGGACAGAGACGGAGACAGAGACAGAGGGAGAGACAGCGACAGAGACAGAGACAGAAACAGAGACAGAGACAGATACGCGGACAGAGACAGAGACAGAGGGAGAGACAGCGACAGAGACAGAGACAGAGACAGAGACAGAGACAGAGACAGAGACAGAGACAGAGACAGAGACAGAGACAAAGACAGAGACAGAGGGAGAGACAGCGACATAGACAGAGACAGAGACAGAGACAGAGACAGAGACAGAGACAGAGAGAGAGACAGAGACAGAGACAGAGACAGAGACAGAGACAGAGACAGAGACAGAGACAGAGACAGAGACAGAGACAGAGACAGAGACAGAGACAGAGACAGAGACGGAGACAGAGACAGAGACAGAGACAGAGACAGAGACAGAGACAGAGACAGAGAAAGTGACAGGGACGGAGACAGAGACAGAGACACAGACAGAGACAGAGACAGAGACAGAGGCAGAGACAGAGCCAGGGACAGAGACGGAGACAGAGACAGAGGGAGAGACAGCGACAGAGACAGAGACAGAAACAGAGACAGAGACAGATACGCGGACAGAGACAGAGGCAGAGACAGAGACAGAGAGAGAGACGGAGACAGAGACAGAGACTGAGACGGAGACAGAGACAGCGGCAGAGACAGGGACGGAGACAGAGACAGAGACACAGACAGAGACAGAGACAGAGACAGAGACAGAGACAGAGACAGAGACAGAGACAGAGACAGAGACAGAGACAGAGAAAGTGACAGGGACGGAGACAGAGACAGAGACACAGACAGAGACAGAGACAGAGACAGAGGCAGAGACAGAGCCAGGGACAGAGACGGAGACAGAGACAGAGGGAGGGACAGCGACAGAGACAGAGACAGAAACAGAGACAGAGACAGATACGCGGACAGAGACAGAGGCAGAGACAGAGACAGAGAGAGAGACGGAGACAGAGACAGAGACTGAGACGGAGACAGAGACAGCGGCAGAGACAGGGACGGAGACAGAGACAGAGACACAGACAGAGACAGAGACAGAGACAGAGACAGAGACAGAGACAGAGACAGAGACAGAGACAGAGTCAGAGGCAGAGACAGAGACAGAGACAGAGACAGAGACAGAGACAGAGACAGAGACAGAGACGGAGACAGAGGCAGAGACAGCGCCAGGGACAGAGACAGAGACAGAGACAGAGGGAGAGACAGCGACAGCGGCAGAGACAGGGACGGAGACAGAGACAGGGACACAGACACAGACAGAGACAGAGACATTGGCAGAGGCAGAGACACAGACAGAGACAGAGACAGAGACAGAGACAGAAACAGAGACAGAGACAGATACGCGGACAGAGACAGAGGCAGTGACAGAGACAGAGAGAGAGTCGGAGACAGAGACAGAGACTGAGACGGAGACAGAGACAGCGGCAGAGACAGGGACGGAGACAGAGACAGAGACACAGACAGAGACAGAGACAGAGACAGAGACAGAGACAGAGACAGGGACAGAGACAGAGACAGAGACAGAGACAGATACGGAGGCAGAGGGAGAGACAGCGACAGAGACAGAGACAGAGACAGAGACAGAGACAGAGACAGAGAGAGAGACAGAGACAGAGCCAGGGACAGAGACGGAGACAGAGACAGAGGGAGAGACAGCGACAGAGACAGAGACAGATACGCGGACAGAGACAGAGACAGAGGGAGAGACAGCGACAGAGACAGAGACAGAGACAGAGACAGAGACAGAGGCAGAGACAGAGACAGAGACAGAGACAGAGACAGAGACAGAGACAGGGACGGAGACAGAGACAGAGACAGAGACAGAGACAGAGACAGAGACAGAGACGGAGACAGAGGCAGAGACAGCGCCAGGGACAGAGACAGAGACAGAGACAGAGGGAGAGACAGCGACAGCGGCAGAGACAGGGACGGAGACAGAGACAGGGACACAGACACAGACAGAGACAGAGACATTGGCAGAGGCAGAGACACAGACAGAGACAGAGACAGAGACAGAGACAGAAACAGAGACAGAGACAGATACGCGGACAGAGACAGAGGCAGTGACAGAGACAGAGAGAGAGACGGAGACAGAGACAGAGACTGAGACGGAGACAGAGACAGCGGCAGAGACAGGGACGGAGACAGAGACAGAGACACAGACAGAGACAGAGACAGAGACAGAGACAGAGACAGAGACAGAGACAGGGACAGAGACAGAGACAGAGACAGAGACAGATACGGAGGCAGAGGGAGAGACAGCGACAGAGACAGAGACAGAGACAGAGACAGAGACAGAGACAGAGAGAGAGACAGAGACAGAGCCAGGGACAGAGACGGAGACAGAGACAGAGGGAGAGACAGCGACAGAGACAGAGACAGATACGCGGACAGAGACAGAGACAGAGGGAGAGACAGCGACAGAGACAGAGACAGAGACAGAGACAGAGACAGAGACAGAGACAGAGACAGAGACAGAGACAGAGACAGAGACAGAGACAGGGACGGAGACAGAGACAGAGACACAGACAGAGACAGAGACAGAGACAGAGACAGAGACAGAGACAGAGACAGAGACAGAGACAGAGACAGAGACAGAGACAGAGACAGAGACAGATACGGAGGCAGAGGGAGAGACAGCGACAGAGACAGAGACAGAGACAGAGACAGAGACAGAGACAGAGAGAGAGACAGAGACAGAGCCAGGGACAGAGACGGAGACAGAGACAGAGGGAGAGACAGCGACAGAGACAGAGACAGAAACAGAGACAGAGACAGATACGCGGACAGAGACAGAGACAGAGGGAGAGACAGCGACAGAGACAGAGACAGAGACAGAGACAGAGACAGAGACAGAGACAGAGACAGAGACAGAGACAGAGACAGAGACAGAGACAGAGACAGAGACAGAGACAGAGACAGAGACAGAGACAGAGACAGAGACAGAGACAGAGACAGAGACAGAGACAGAGACAGAGACAGAGACAGAGACAAAGAGAGAGACAGAGGGAGAGACAGCGACATAGACAGAGGCAGAGACAGAGACAGAGACAGAGACAGAGAGAGAGACAGAGACAGAGCCAGGGACAGAGACGGAGACAGAGACAGAGGGAGAGACAGCGACAGAGACAGAGACAGAAACAGAGACAGAGACAGATACGCGGACAGAGACAGAGACAGAGGGAGAGACAGCGACAGAGACAGAGACAGAGACAGAGACAGAGACAGAGACAGAGACAGAGACAGAGACAAAGACAGAGACAGAGGGAGAGACAGCGACATAGACAGAGACAGAGACAGAGACAGAGACAGAGACAGAGACAGAGAGAGAGACAGAGACAGAGACAGAGACAGAGACAGAGACAGAGACAGAGACAGAGACAGAGACAGAGACAGAGACAGAGACAGAGACAGAGACAGAGACAGAGACAGAGACAGAGACAGAGACGGAGACAGAGACAGAGACAGAGACAGAGACAGAGACAGAGACAGAGACAGAGAAAGTGACAGGGACGGAGACAGAGACAGAGACACAGACAGAGACAGAGACAGAGACAGAGGCAGAGACAGAGCCAGGGACAGAGACGGAGACAGAGACAGAGGGAGAGACAGCGACAGAGACAGAGACAGAAACAGAGACAGAGACAGATACGCGGACAGAGACAGAGGCAGAGACAGAGACAGAGAGAGAGACGGAGACAGAGACAGAGACTGAGACGGAGACAGAGACAGCGGCAGAGACAGGGACGGAGACAGAGACAGAGACACAGACAGAGACAGAGACAGAGACAGAGACAGAGACAGAGACAGAGACAGAGACAGAGACAGAGACAGAGACAGAGACAGAGACAGAGAAAGATACGCGGAGGGAGACGGAGACAAAGACCGAGACAGAGACAGAGACGGAGACAGAGGCAGAGACAGAGCCAGGGACAGAGACAGAGACAGAGACAGAGGGAGAGACAGCGGCAGAGACAGAGACAGAGACAGAGACAGAGACAGAAACAGAGACAGAGACAGATACGCGGACAGAGACAGAGGCAGAGACAGAGACAGAGAGAGAGACGGAGACAGAGACAGAGGGAGAGACAGCGACAGCGGCAGAGACAGGGACGGAGACAGAGACAGGGACACAGACACAGACAGAGACAGAGACAGAGACAGAGACACAGACAGAGACAGAGACGGAGATAGAGACAGAGACAGAGACAGAGACGGAGACAGAGGCAGACACAGAGCCAGGGACAGAGACAGAGACAGAGACAGAGCCAGGGACAGAGACGGAGACAGAGACAGAGGGAGAGACAGCGGCAGAGACAGAGACAGAGACAGAGTCAGAGGCAGAGACAGAGACAGAGACAGAGACAGAGGCAGAGACAGAGACAGAGACAGAGTCAGAGACAGAGACACAGACAGAGACAGAGACAGAGACGGAGATAGAGACAGAGACAGAGACAGAGACGGAGACAGAGGCAGAGACAGAGCCAGGGACAGAGACAGAGACAGAGACGGAGGGAGAGACAGCGACAGCGGCAGAGACAGGGACGGAGACAGAGACAGGGACACAGACACAGACAGAGACAGAGACATAGGCAGAGGCAGAGACAGAGACAGAGACAGAGACAGAGACAGAGACAGAGACAGAAACAGAGACAGAGACAGATACGCGGACAGAGACAGAGGCAGTGACAGAGACAGAGAGAGAGACGGAGACAGAGACAGAGACTGAGACGGAGACAGAGACAGCGGCAGAGGCAGGGACGGAGACAGAGACAGAGACAGAGACAGAGACAGAGACAGAGACAGAGACAGAGACAGAGACAGAGACAGAGACAGAGACAGAGACAGAGACAGAGACAGAGACAGAGACAGAGACAGAGACAGAGACAGATACGGAGGCAGAGGGAGAGACAGCGACAGAGACAGAGACAGAGACAGAGACAGAGACAGAGACAGAGAGAGAGACAGAGACAGAGCCAGGGACAGAGACGGAGACAGAGACAGAGGGAGAGACAGCGACAGAGACAGAGACAGAAACAGAGACAGAGACAGATACGCGGACAGAGACAGAGACAGAGGGAGAGACAGCGACAGAGACAGAGACAGAGACAGAGACAGAGACAGAGACAGAGACAGAGACAGAGACAGAGACAGAGACAAAGACAGAGACAGAGGGAGAGACAGCGACATAGACAGAGACAGAGACAGAGACAGAGACAGAGACAGAGACAGAGAGAGAGACAGAGACAGAGACAGAGACAGAGACAGAGACAGAGACAGAGACAGAGACAGAGACAGAGACAGAGACAGAGACAGAGACAGAGACAGAGACAGAGACGGAGACAGAGACAGAGACAGAGACAGAGACAGAGACAGAGACAGAGACAGAGAAAGTGACAGGGACGGAGACAGAGACAGAGACACAGACAGAGACAGAGACAGAGACAGAGGCAGAGACAGAGCCAGGGACAGAGACGGAGACAGAGACAGAGGGAGAGACAGCGACAGAGACAGAGACAGAAACAGAGACAGAGACAGATACGCGGACAGAGACAGAGGCAGAGACAGAGACAGAGAGAGAGACGGAGACAGAGACAGAGACTGAGACGGAGACAGAGACAGCGGCAGAGACAGGGACGGAGACAGAGACAGAGACACAGACAGAGACAGAGACAGAGACAGAGACAGAGACAGAGACAGAGACAGAGACAGAGACAGAGACAGAGACAGAGACAGAGAAAGTGACAGGGACGGAGACAGAGACAGAGACACAGACAGAGACAGAGACAGAGACAGAGGCAGAGACAGAGCCAGGGACAGAGACGGAGACAGAGACAGAGGGAGGGACAGCGACAGAGACAGAGACAGAAACAGAGACAGAGACAGATACGCGGACAGAGACAGAGGCAGAGACAGAGACAGAGAGAGAGACGGAGACAGAGACAGAGACTGAGACGGAGACAGAGACAGCGGCAGAGACAGGGACGGAGACAGAGACAGAGACACAGACAGAGACAGAGACAGAGACAGAGACAGAGACAGAGACAGAGACAGAGACAGAGACAGAGTCAGAGGCAGAGACAGAGACAGAGACAGAGACAGAGACAGAGACAGAGACAGAGACAGAGACGGAGACAGAGGCAGAGACAGCGCCAGGGACAGAGACAGAGACAGAGACAGAGGGAGAGACAGCGACAGCGGCAGAGACAGGGACGGAGACAGAGACAGGGACACAGACACAGACAGAGACAGAGACATTGGCAGAGACAGAGACACAGACAGAGACAGAGCCAGGGACAGAGACGGAGACAGAGACAGAGGGAGAGACAGCGACAGAGACAGAGACAGAAACAGAGACAGAGACAGATACGCGGACAGAGACAGAGACAGAGGGAGAGACAGCGACAGAGACAGAGACAGAGACAGAGACAGAGACAGAGACAGAGACAGAGACAGAGACAGAGACAGAGACAAAGACAGAGACAGAGGGAGAGACAGCGACATAGACAGAGACAGAGACAGAGACAGAGACAGAGACAGAGACAGAGAGAGAGACAGAGACAGAGACAGAGACAGAGACAGAGACAGAGACAGAGACAGAGACAGAGACAGAGACAGAGACAGAGACAGAGACAGAGACAGAGACAGAGACGGAGACAGAGACAGAGACAGAGACAGAGACAGAGACAGAGACAGAGACAGAGAAAGTGACAGGGACGGAGACAGAGACAGAGACACAGACAGAGACAGAGACAGAGACAGAGGCAGAGACAGAGCCAGGGACAGAGACGGAGACAGAGACAGAGGGAGAGACAGCGACAGAGACAGAGACAGAAACAGAGACAGAGACAGATACGCGGACAGAGACAGAGGCAGAGACAGAGACAGAGAGAGAGACGGAGACAGAGACAGAGACTGAGACGGAGACAGAGACAGCGGCAGAGACAGGGACGGAGACAGAGACAGAGACACAGACAGAGACAGAGACAGAGACAGAGACAGAGACAGAGACAGAGACAGAGACAGAGACAGAGACAGAGACAGAGAAAGTGACAGGGACGGAGACAGAGACAGAGACACAGACAGAGACAGAGACAGAGACAGAGGCAGAGACAGAGCCAGGGACAGAGACGGAGACAGAGACAGAGGGAGGGACAGCGACAGAGACAGAGACAGAAACAGAGACAGAGACAGATACGCGGACAGAGACAGAGGCAGAGACAGAGACAGAGAGAGAGACGGAGACAGAGACAGAGACTGAGACGGAGACAGAGACAGCGGCAGAGACAGGGACGGAGACAGAGACAGAGACACAGACAGAGACAGAGACAGAGACAGAGACAGAGACAGAGACAGAGACAGAGACAGAGACAGAGTCAGAGGCAGAGACAGAGACAGAGACAGAGACAGAGACAGAGACAGAGACAGAGACAGAGACGGAGACAGAGGCAGAGACAGCGCCAGGGACAGAGACAGAGACAGAGACAGAGGGAGAGACAGCGACAGCGGCAGAGACAGGGACGGAGACAGAGACAGGGACACAGACACAGACAGAGACAGAGACATTGGCAGAGGCAGAGACACAGACAGAGACAGAGACAGAGACAGAGACAGAAACAGAGACAGAGACAGATACGCGGACAGAGACAGAGGCAGTGACAGAGACAGAGAGAGAGTCGGAGACAGAGACAGAGACTGAGACGGAGACAGAGACAGCGGCAGAGACAGGGACGGAGACAGAGACAGAGACACAGACAGAGACAGAGACAGAGACAGAGACAGAGACAGAGACAGGGACAGAGACAGAGACAGAGACAGAGACAGATACGGAGGCAGAGGGAGAGACAGCGACAGAGACAGAGACAGAGACAGAGACAGAGACAGAGACAGAGAGAGAGACAGAGACAGAGCCAGGGACAGAGACGGAGACAGAGACAGAGGGAGAGACAGCGACAGAGACAGAGACAGATACGCGGACAGAGACAGAGACAGAGGGAGAGACAGCGACAGAGACAGAGACAGAGACAGAGACAGAGACAGAGACAGAGACAGAGACAGAGACAGAGACAGAGACAGAGACAGAGACAGGGACGGAGACAGAGACAGAGACAGAGACAGAGACAGAGACAGAGACAGAGACGGAGACAGAGGCAGAGACAGCGCCAGGGACAGAGACAGAGACAGAGACAGAGGGAGAGACAGCGACAGCGGCAGAGACAGGGACGGAGACAGAGACAGGGACACAGACACAGACAGAGACAGAGACATTGGCAGAGGCAGAGACACAGACAGAGACAGAGACAGAGACAGAGACAGAAACAGAGACAGAGACAGATACGCGGACAGAGACAGAGGCAGTGACAGAGACAGAGAGAGAGACGGAGACAGAGACAGAGACTGAGACGGAGACAGAGACAGCGGCAGAGACAGGGACGGAGACAGAGACAGAGACACAGACAGAGACAGAGACAGAGACAGAGACAGAGACAGAGACAGAGACAGGGACAGAGACAGAGACAGAGACAGAGACAGATACGGAGGCAGAGGGAGAGACAGCGACAGAGACAGAGACAGAGACAGAGACAGAGACAGAGACAGAGAGAGAGACAGAGACAGAGCCAGGGACAGAGACGGAGACAGAGACAGAGGGAGAGACAGCGACAGAGACAGAGACAGATACGCGGACAGAGACAGAGACAGAGGGAGAGACAGCGACAGAGACAGAGACAGAGACAGAGACAGAGACAGAGACAGAGACAGAGACAGAGACAGAGACAGAGACAGAGACAGAGACAGGGACGGAGACAGAGACAGAGACACAGACAGAGACAGAGACAGAGACAGAGACAGAGACAGAGACAGAGACAGAGACAGAGACAGAGACAGAGACAGAGACAGAGACAGAGACAGATACGGAGGCAGAGGGAGAGACAGCGACAGAGACAGAGACAGAGACAGAGACAGAGACAGAGACAGAGACAGAGAGAGAGACAGAGACAGAGCCAGGGACAGAGACGGAGACAGAGACAGAGGGAGAGACAGCGACAGAGACAGAGACAGAAACAGAGACAGAGACAGATACGCGGACAGAGACAGAGACAGAGGGAGAGACAGCGACAGAGACAGAGACAGAGACAGAGACAGAGACAGAGACAGAGACAGAGACAGAGACAGAGACAGAGACAGAGACAGAGACAGAGACAGAGACAGAGACAGAGACAGAGACAGAGACAGAGACAGAGACAGAGACAGAGACGGAGACAGAGACAGAGACAGAGACGGAGACAGAGACAGAGACGGAGATAGAGACAGAGACAGAGACAGAGTCAGAGACAGAGACACAGACAGAGACAGAGACGGAGATAGAGACAGAGACAGAGACAGAGACGGAGACAGAGGCAGAGACAGAGCCAGGGACAGAGACAGAGGCAGAGACAGAGGGAGAGACAGCGACAGCGGCAGAGACAGGGACGGAGACAGAGACAGGGACACAGACACAGACAGAGACAGAGTCAGAGACAGAGACACAGACAGAGACAGAGACGGAGATAGAGACAGAGACAGAGACAGAGACGGAGACAGAGGCAGAGACAGAGCCAGGGACAGAGACAGAGACAGAGACAGAGCCAGGGACAGAGACGGAGACAGAGACAGAGGGAGAGACAGCGACAGAGACAGAGACAGAGACAGAGTCAGAGGCAGAGACAGAGACAAAGACAGAGACAGAGACAGAGACAGAGACAGAGACAGAGACAGAGACAGAGTCAGAGACAGAGACACAGACAGAGACAGAGACGGAGATAGAGACAGAGACAGAGACAGAGACGGAGACAGAGGCAGAGACAGAGCCAGGGACAGAGACAGAGACAGAGACAGAGACAGAGACAGAGACAGAGGGAGAGACAGCGACAGAGACAGAAACAGAGACAGAGACAGATACGCGGACAGAGACAGAGGCAGTGACAGAGACAGAGAGAGAGACGGAGACAGAGACAGAGACTGAGACGGAGACAGAGACAGAGACAGAGACAGAGACAGAGACAGAGACAGAGACAGAGACAGAGACAGGGACGGAGACAGAGACAGGGACACAGACACAGACAGAGACAGAGACATAGGCAGAGGCAGAGACAGAGACAGAGACAGAGACAGAGACAGAGACAGAGACAGAGACAGATACAGAGACAGAGACAGATACGCGGACAGAGACAGAGGCAGTGACAGAGACAGAGAGAGAGACGGAGACAGAGACAGAGACTGAGACGGAGACAGAGACAGAGACAGAGACAGAGACAGAGACAGAGACAGAGACAGAGACAGAGACAGAGACAGAGACAGAGACAGAGACAGAGACAGAGACAGAGACAGAGACAGAGACAGAGACGGAGACAGAGGCAGAGACAGAGCCATGGACAGAGACAGAGACAGAGACAGAGGGAGAGACAGCGACAGAGACAGAGACAGAGACAGAGACAGAGACAGAGACAGAGACAGAGACTGAGACAGAGACAGAGACGGAGATAGAGACAGAGGCAGAGACAGAGACGGAGACAGAGGCAGAGACAGAGCCAGGGACAGAGACAGAGACAGAGACAGAGGGAGAGACAGCGACATAGACAGAGACAGAGACAGAGACAGAGACAGAGACAGAGACAGAGACAGAGACAGAGACAGCGACAGAGACAGAGACAGCGACAGAGACAGAGACAGAAACAGAGACGGAGACAAAGACCGAGACAGAGGCAGAGACACAGACAGAGACAGAGACAGAGACAGAGACAGAGGCAGGGCAGAGACAGAGGCAGAGACAGAGACAGAAAGAGTGACAGAGACATAGACAGAGACAGAGACAGAGACAGAGACAGAGACTGAGACTGAGACGGAGACAGAGACAGAGACAGAGACAGAGACAGAGACAGAGACAGAGACAGAGACAGAGACAGAGACAGAGACAGAGACAGAGACAGAGACGGAGATAGAGGCAGAGACAGAGACAGAGACGGAGACAGAGGCAGAGACAGAGCCAGGGACGGCGACAGAGACAGAGACAGAGGGAGAGACAGCGACAGAGACAGAGATAGGGATGAGACAGAGACAGAGACAGAGACAGAGACAGAGACACAGACAGAGACAGAGACAGATACGTAGACCGAGACAGAGACAGAGACAGAGACAGAGACAGTGACAGAGACGGAGACAGAGACAGAGGGAGAGACAGCGACAGAGAGAGAGACAGTGACAGAAACGGAGACAGAGACAGAGGGAGAGACAGCGACAGAGAGAGAGACGGAGACAGAGACAGAGACAGATACAGAGACAGAGACAGAGACAGAGACAGAGACAGAGACAGAGACAGAGACAGAGACAGGGACAGAGACAGAGACAGAGACAAAGACAGAGTCGGAGACAGAGACAGAGACAGACACGGAGACAGAGACAGAGACAGAGGTAGAGACTGACACTGAAACAGAGACACAGACAGAGACAGAGACAGAGACAGAGACAGAGACAGAGACAGAGACAGAGACAGAGACAGAGACAGAGACAGAGACAGAGACAGAGACAGAGACGGAGATAGAGGCAGAGACAGAGACAGAGACGGAGACAGAGGCAGAGACAGAGACACAGACCGAGGAAGACACAGAGACAGATACAGAGAGAGAGACAGAGACACAGACAGAGACAGAGACAGAGACAGAGAGAGAGAGTCAGAGACAGAGACAGAGACAGAGACAGAGGCAGAGACAGAGACAGATACGCGGACAGAGACAGAGGCAGAGACAGAGACAGAGAGAGAGACGGAGACAGAGACAGAGACTGAGACGGAGACAGAGACAGCGGCATAGACAGGGACGGAGACAGAGACAGAGACAGAGACAGAGACAGAGACAGAGACAGAGACAGAGACAGAGACAGAGACAGAGACAGAGACAGAGACAGAGACAGAGACAGAGACAGAGACAGAGACAGAGACAGAGACAGAGACAGAGACAGAGACAGGGACAGAGACAGAGACAGAGACAGAGACAGAGACAGAGACAGAGACAGAGACAGCGACAGAGACAGAGACAGCGACAGAGACAGAGACAGAAACAGAGACGGAGACAAAGACCGAGACAGAGGCAGAGACACAGACAGAGACAGAGACAGAGACAGAGACAGAGACAGAGGCAGGGCAGAGACAGAGGCAGAGACAGAGACAGAAAGAGTGACAGAGACATAGACAGAGACAGAGACAGAGACAGAGACAGAGACATAGACTGAGACTGAGACAGAGACAGAGACAGAGACAGAGACAGAGACAGAGACAGAGACAGAGACAGAGACAGAGGCAGAGACAGAGCCAGGGACGGAGACAGAGACAGAGACAGAGGGAGAGACAGCGACAGAGACAGAGATAGAGATGAGACAGAGACAGAGACAGAGACAGAGACGGAGACAGAGACACAGACAGAGACAGAGACAGATACGTAGACCGAGACAGAGACAGAGACAGAGACAGAGACAGAGACAGTGACAGAGACGGAGACAGAGACAGAGGGAGAGACAGCGACAGAGAGAGAGACAGTGACAGAGACGGAGACAGAGACAGAGGGAGAGACAGCGACAGAGAGAGAGACGGAGACAGAGACAGAGACAGATACAGAGACAGAGACAGAGACAGAGACAGAGACAGAGACAGAGACAGAGACAGAGACAGAGACAGAGACAGGGACAGAGACAGAGACAGAGACAAAGACAGAGACGGAGACAGAGACAGAGACAGACACGGAGACAGAGACAGAGACAGAGGTAGAGACTGAGACTGAAACAGAGACAGAGACAGAGACAGAGACAGAGACAGAGACAGAGACAGAGACAGAGACAGAGACAGAGACAGTGACAGAGACGGAGACAGAGGCAGAGACAGAGACAGAGACAGAGACAGAGGCAGAGCCAGGGACAGAGACAGAGACAGAGACAGAGACAGAGACAGCGACAGGGACAGGGAGAGGGACAGGGACAGAGACAGAGGCAGAGACAGAGGCAGAGACAGAGACAGAGGCAGAGACGGAGAGAAAGACCGAGACAGAGATAGAGACGGAGACAGACGCAGAGACAGAGCCAGGGACAGAGACGGAGACAGAGACAGAGGAAGAGACAGCGAGAGAGACAGAGACAGAGACAGAGAGTGAGACGGAGACAGAGACAGAGACTGAGACTGAGACGGAGACAGAGACAGCGGCAGAGACAGGGACGGAGACGGAGGCAGAGATAGAGACACAGACAGAGACAGAGACTGAGACAGAGTCAGAGACAGAGACAGAGACATAGAGACATAGGCACGGAGGCAGGGATGCAGAGACAGAGACAAAGAGACCGAGTCAGAGACAGAAACAGAGACAGAGACGGAGACGGGGGCAGAGACAGAGAGAGAGACAGAGACAGAGGCAGTGACAGAGACAGAGACAGAGACGGAGAGAAAGACCGAGACAGAGATAGAGACGGAGACAGACGCAGAGACAGAGCCAGGGACAGAGACGGAGACAGAGACAGAGGAAGAGACAGCGAGAGAGACAGAGACAGAGACAGAGAGTGAGACGGAGACAGAGACAGAGACTGAGACTGAGACGGAGACAGAGACAGCGGCAGAGACAGGGACGGAGACGGAGGCAGAGATAGAGACACAGACAGAGACAGAGACTGAGACAGAGTCAGAGACAGAGACAGAGACATAGAGACATAGGCACGGAGGCAGGGATGCAGAGACAGAGACAAAGAGACCGAGTCAGAGACAGAAACAGAGACAGAGACGGAGACGGGGGCAGAGACAGAGAGAGAGACAGAGACAGAGGCAGTGACAGAGACAGAGACAGAGACGGAGAGAAAGACCGAGACAGAGATAGAGGCGGAGACAGACGCAGAGACAGAGCCAGGGACAGAGACGGAGACAGAGACAGAGGAAGAGACAGCGAGAGAGACAGAGACAGAGACAGAGAGTGAGACGGAGACAGAGACAGAGAATGAGACTGAGACGGAGACAGAGACAGCGGCAGAGACAGGGACGGAGACAGAGACAGAGACACAGACAGAGACAGAGACAGAGACAGAGACAGAGACAGAGACAGAGACAGAGACAGAGACAGAGACAGAGACAGAGACAGAGACAGAGACAGAGACAGAGACAGAGACAGAGACGGAGACAGAGACGGAGACAAAGACCGAGACAGAGACAGAGACGGAGACAGAGACAGAGACAGAGACAGAGACACAGACAGAGACAGAGACAGAGACAGAGACAGAGGCAGAGACAGAGACAGAGACAGAGACAGAGACAGAGACAGAGACAGAGACAGAGACAGAGACAGAGACAGAGACAGAGACAGAGACAGAGACACAGACAGAGACAGAGACAGATACGTAGACCGAGACAGAGACAGAGACAGAGACAGAGACAGTGACAGAGACGGAGGCAGAGACAGAGGGAGAGACAGCGACAGAGAGAGAGACAGTGACAGAGACGGAGACAGAGACAGAGGGAGAGACAGCGACAGAGAGAGAGACGGAGACAGAGACAGAGACAGATACAGAGACAGAGACAGAGACAGAGACGGACACAGAGACAGAGACAGAAACAGAGACGGAGACAAAGACCGAGACAGAGGCAGAGACACAGACAGAGACATAGACAGAGACAGAGACAGAGACGGAGACAGGGGCAGAGACAGAGCCAGGGACAGAGACAGAGACAGAGACTGAGGGAGAGATAGCGACAGAGACAGAGACAGAGACAGAGGAAGAGACAGAGACAGAGACAGAGACAGAGACAGAGACAGAGACAGAGACAGAGACAGAGACAGAGACAGAGACAGAGACAGAGACAGAGACAGAGACAGAGACAGAGACAGAGACAGAGACAGAGACAGAGACAGAGACAGAGACAGAGACAGAGACAGAGACAGAGACAGAGACAGAGACAGAGACAGAGACAGAGACAGAGACAGAGACAGAGACAGAGACAGAGACAGAGACAGGGACAGAGACAGAGACGGAGACAGAGACAGAGACAGAGACAGAGACAGAGATAGTGACAGGGACGGAGACAGAGACAGAGACACAGACAGAGACAGAGACAGAGACAGAGGCAGAGACAGAGCCAGGGACAGAGACGGAGACAGAGACAGAGGGAGAGACAGCGACAGAGACAGAGACAGAAACAGAGACAGAGACAGATACGCGGACAGAGACAGAGGCAGAGACAGAGACAGAGAGAGAGACGGAGACAGAGACAGAGGGAGAGACAGCGACAGCGGCAGAGACAGGGACGGAGACAGAGACAGGGACACAGACACAGACAGAGACAGAGACAGAGACAGAGACACAGACAGAGACAGAGACGGAGATAGAGACAGAGACAGAGACAGAGACGGAGACAGAGGCAGAGACAGAGCCAGGGACAGAGACGGAGACAGAGACAGAAACAGAGACAGAGACAGATACGCGGACAGAGACAGAGGCAGTGACAGAGACAGAGACAGAGATAGAGACAGAGACGGAGACAGAGACAGAGACAGAGACAGAGACAGAGACAGAGACAGAGACAGAGACAGAGACAGAGAAAGTGACAGGGACGGAGACAGAGACAGAGACACAGACAGAGACAGAGACAGAGACAGAGGCAGAGACAGAGCCAGGGACAGAGACGGAGACAGAGACAGAGGGAGAGACAGCGACAGAGACAGAGACAGAAACAGAGACAGAGACAGATACGCGGACAGAGACAGAGGCAGAGACAGAGACAGAGAGAGAGACGGAGACAGAGACAGAGACTGAGACGGAGACAGAGACAGCGGCAGAGACAGGGACGGAGACAGAGACAGAGACACAGACAGAGACAGAGACAGAGACAGAGACAGAGACAGAGACAGAGACAGAGACAGAGACAGAGACAGAGACAGAGACAGAGACAGAGACAGAGAAAGATACGCGGAGGGAGACGGAGACAAAGACCGAGACAGAGACAGAGACGGAGACAGAGGCAGAGACAGAGCCAGGGACAGAGACAGAGACAGAGACAGAGACAGCGACAGAGACAGAGACAGAGACAGAGACAGAGACAGAAACAGAGACAGAGACAGATACGCGGACAGAGACAGAGGCAGAGACAGAGACAGAGAGAGAGACGGAGACAGAGACAGAGGGAGAGACAGCGACAGCGGCAGAGACAGGGACGGAGACAGAGACAGGGACACAGACACAGACAGAGACAGAGACAGAGACAGAGACACAGACAGAGACAGAGACGGAGATAGAGACAGAGACAGAGACAGAGACAGAGACAGAGGCAGAGACAGAGCCAGGGACAGAGACAGAGACAGAGACAGAGCCAGGGACAGAGACGGAGACAGAGACAGAGGGAGAGACAGCGACAGAGACAGAGACAGAGACAGAGTCAGAGGCAGAGACAGAGACAGAGACAGAGACAGAGACAGAGACAGAGACAGAGACAGAGTCAGAGACAGAGACACAGACAGAGACAGAGACGGAGATAGAGACAGAGACAGAGACAGAGACGGAGACAGAGGCAGAGACAGAGCCAGGGACAGAGACAGAGACAGAGACAGAGGGAGAGACAGCGACAGCGGCAGAGACAGGGACGGAGACAGAGACAGGGACACAGACACAGACAGAGACAGAGACATAGGCAGAGGCAGAGACAGAGACAGAGACAGAGACAGAGACAGAGACAGAAACAGAGACAGAGACAGATACGCGGACAGAGACAGAGGCAGTGACAGAGACAGAGAGAGAGACGGAGACAGAGACAGAGACTGAGACGGAGACAGAGACAGCGGCAGAGACAGGGACGGAGACAGAGACAGAGACACAGACAGAGACAGAGACAGAGACAGAGACAGAGACAGAGACAGAGACAGAGACAGAGACAGAGAGAGAGACAGAGACAGAGACAGAGACAGAGACAGAGACAGAGACAGAGACAGAGACAGAGACTGAGACAGTGACAGAGACAGAGTCAGAGACAGAGACAGAGACAGAGACAGAGACAGAGACGGAGACAGAGGCAGAGACAGAGCCATGGACAGAGACAGAGACAGAGACAGAGGGAGAGACAGCGACAGCGGCAGAGACAGGGACGGAGACAGAGACAGGGACACAGACACAGACAGAGACAGAGACATAGGCAGAGGCAGAGACAGAGACAGAGACAGAGACAGAGACAGAGACAGAAACAGAGACAGAGACAGATACGCGGACAGAGACAGAGGCAGTGACAGAGACAGAGAGAGAGACGGAGACAGAGACAGAGACTGAGACGGAGACAGAGACAGCGGCAGAGACAGGGACGGAGACAGAGACAGAGACACAGACAGAGACAGAGACAGAGACAGAGACAGAGACAGAGACAGAGACAGAGACAGAGACAGATACGGAGGCAGAGGGAGAGACAGCGACAGAGACAGAGACAGAGACAGAGAGAGAGACAGAGACAGAGACAGAGACAGAGACAGAGACAGAGACAGAGACAGAGACAGAGACAGAGACAGAGACAGAGACAGAGACAGAGACAGAGACAGAGACAGAGACAGAGACAGAGACAGAGTCAGAGACAGAGATAGAGACAGAGACAGAGACAGAGACAGAGACAGAGACAGAGACAGAGACAGAGACAGAGACAGAGACAGAGACAGAGACAGAGACAGATACGGAGGCAGAGGGAGAGACAGCGACAGAGACAGAGACAGAGACAGAGACAGAGACAGAGACAGAGACAGAGAGAGAGACAGAGACAGAGACAGAGACAGAGACAGAGACAGAGACAGAGACAGAGACAGAGACTGAGACAGAGACAGAGACAGAGTCAGAGACAGAGACAGAGACAGAGACAGAGACAGAGACGGAGACAGAGGCAGAGACAGAGCCATGGACAGAGACAGAGACAGAGACAGAGGGAGAGACAGCGACAGCGGCAGAGACAGGGACGGAGACAGAGACAGGGACACAGACACAGACAGAGACAGAGACATAGGCAGAGGCAGAGACAGAGACAGAGACAGAGACAGAGACAGAGACAGAAACAGAGACAGAGACAGATACGCGGACAGAGACAGAGGCAGTGACAGAGACAGAGAGAGAGACGGAGACAGAGACAGAGACTGAGACGGAGACAGAGACAGCGGCAGAGACAGGGACGGAGACAGAGACAGAGACACAGACAGAGACAGAGACAGAGACAGAGACAGAGACAGAGACAGAGACAGAGACAGATACGGAGGCAGAGGGAGAGACAGCGACAGAGACAGAGACAGAGACAGAGAGAGAGACAGAGACAGAGACAGAGACAGAGACAGAGACAGAGACAGAGACAGAGACAGAGACAGAGACAGAGACAGAGACAGAGACAGAGACAGAGACAGAGACAGAGACAGAGACAGAGTCAGAGACAGAGATAGAGACAGAGACAGAGACAGAGACAGAGACAGAGACAGAGACAGATACGGAGGCAGAGGGAGAGACAGCGACAGAGACAGAGACAGAGACAGAGAGAGAGACAGAGACAGAGACAGAGACAGAGACAGAGACAGAGACAGAAACAGAGACAGAGACAGATACGCGGACAGAGACAGAGGCAGTGACAGAGACAGAGAGAGAGACAGAGACAGAGACAGAGGGAGAGACAGCGACAGCGGCAGAGACAGGGACGGAGACAGAGACAGGGACACAGACACAGACAGAGACAGAGACATAGGCAGAGGCAGAGACAGAGACAGAGACAGAGACAGAGACAGAGACAGAAACAGAGACAGAGACAGATACGCGGACAGAGACAGAGGCAGTGACAGAGACAGAGAGAGAGACGGAGACAGAGACAGAGACTGAGACGGAGACAGAGACAGCGGCAGAGACAGGGACGGAGACAGAGACAGAGACACAGACAGAGACAGAGACAGAGACAGAGACAGAGACAGAGACAGAGACAGATACGGTGGCAGAGGGAGAGACAGCGACAGAGACAGAGACAGAGACAGAGAGAGAGACAGAGACAGAGACAGAGACAGAGACAGAGACAGAGACAGAGACAGAGACAGAGACAGAGACAGAGACAGAGACAGAGACAGAGACAGAGACAGAGACAGAGACAGAGACAGAGTCAGAGACAGAGATAGAGACAGAGACAGAGACAGAGACGGAGACAGAGGCAGAGACAGAGCCATGGACAGAGACAGAGACAGAGACAGAGGGAGAGACAGCGACAGAGACAGAGACAGAGACAGAGACAGAGACAGAGACAGAGACAGAGACAGAGACTGAGACAGAGACGGAGACAGAAAAAGAGACAGAGACAGATACGCGGACAGAGACAGAGGCAGAGACAGAGACAGAGGGAGAGACAGCGACAGAGAGAGAGACGGAGACAGAGACAGAGACAGATACAGAGACAGAGACAGAGACAGAGACGGACACAGAGACAGAGACAGAAACAGAGACGGAGACAAAGACCGAGACAGAGGCAGAGACACAGACAGAGACATAGACAGAGACAGAGACAGAGACGGAGACAGGGGCAGAGACAGAGCCAGGGACAGAGACAGAGACAGAGACTGAGGGAGAGATAGCGACAGAGACAGAGACAGAGACAGAGGAAGAGACAGAGACAGAGACAGAGACAGAGACAGAGACAGAGACAGAGACAGAGACAGAGACAGAGACAGAAAAAGAGACAGAGACAGATACGCGGACAGAGACAGAGGCAGAGACAGAGACAGAGGGAGAGACAGCGACAGAGAGAGAGACGGAGACAGAGACAGAGACAGATACAGAGACAGAGACAGAGACAGAGACGGACACAGAGACAGAGACAGAAACAGAGACGGAGACAAAGACCGAGACAGAGGCAGAGACACAGACAGAGACATAGACAGAGACAGAGACAGAGACGGAGACAGGGGCAGAGACAGAGCCAGGGACAGAGACAGAGACAGAGACTGAGGGAGAGATAGCGACAGAGACAGAGACAGAGACAGAGGAAGAGACAGAGACAGAGACAGAGACAGAGACAGAGACAGAGACAGAGACAGAGACAGAGACAGAGACAGAGACAGAGACAGAGACAGAGACAGAGACAGAGACAGAGACAGAGACAGAGACAGAGACAGAGACAGAGACAGAGACAGAGACAGAGACAGAGACAGAGACAGAGACAGAGACAGAGACAGGGACAGAGACAGAGACGGAGACAGAGACAGAGACAGAGACAGAGACAGAGACAGAAACAGAGACAGAGATAGTGACAGGGACGGAGACAGAGACAGAGACACAGACAGAGACAGAGACAGAGACAGAGGCAGAGACAGAGCCAGGGACAGAGACGGAGACAGAGACAGAGGGAGAGACAGCGACAGAGACAGAGACAGAAACAGAGACAGAGACAGATACGCGGACAGAGACAGAGGCAGAGACAGAGACAGAGAGAGAGACGGAGACAGAGACAGAGGGAGAGACAGCGACAGCGGCAGAGACAGGGACGGAGACAGAGACAGGGACACAGACACAGACAGAGACAGAGACAGAGACAGAGACACAGACAGAGACAGAGACGGAGATAGAGACAGAGACAGAGACAGAGACGGAGACAGAGGCAGAGACAGAGCCAGGGACAGAGACAGAGACAGAGACAGAAACAGAGACAGAGACAGATACGCGGACAGAGACGGAGGCAGTGACAGAGACAGAGAGAGAGACGGAGACAGAGACAGAGACTGAGACGGAGACAGAGACAGCGGCAGAGACAGGGACGGAGACAGAGACAGAGACACAGACAGAGACAGAGACAGAGACAGAGACAGAGACAGAGACAGAGACAGAGACAGAGACAGAGACAGAGACAGAGACAGAGACAGAGACAGAGACAGAGACAGAGACAGAGGCAGAGACAGAGACGGAGACAGAGGCAGAGACAGAGCCAGGGACAGAGACAGAGACAGAGACAGAGGGAGAGACAGCGACATAGACAGAGACAGAGAAAGTGACAGGGACGGAGACAGAGACAGAGACACAGACAGAGACAGAGACAGAGACAGAGACTGAGACAGAGTCAGAGACAGAGACAGAGACAGAGACAGAGACAGAGACGGAGACAGAGGTAGAGACAGAGCCATGGACAGAGACAGAGACAGAGACAGAGGGAGAGACAGCGACAGAGACAGAGACAGAGACAGAGACAGAGACAGAGACTGAGACAGAGACAGAGACGGAGATAGAGACAGAGGCAGAGACAGAGACGGAGACAGAGGCAGAGACAGAGCCAGGGACAGAGACAGAGACAGAGACAGAGGGAGAGACAGCGACATAGACAGAGACAGAGAAAGTGACAGGGACGGAGACAGAGACAGAGACACAGACAGAGACAGAGACAGAGACAGAGGCAGAGACAGAGCCAGGGACAGAGACGGAGACAGAGACAGAGGGAGAGACAGCGACAGAGACAGAGACAGAAACAGAGACAGAGACAGATACGCGGACAGAGACAGAGGCAGAGACAGAGACAGAGAGAGAGACGGAGACAGAGACAGAGACAGATACGCGGACAGAGACAGAGGCAGTGACAGAGACAGAGAGAGAGACGGAGACAGAGACAGAGACTGAGACGGAGACAGAGACAGCGGCAGAGACAGGGACGGAGACAGAGACAGCGACAGAGACAGAGACAGAGACAGAGACAGAGACAGAGACAGAGACAGAGACAGAGACAGAGACTGAGACAGAGACAGAGACGGAGATAGAGACAGAGGCAGAGACAGAGACGGAGACAGAGGCAGAGACAGAGCCAGGGACAGAGACAGAGACAGAGACAGAGGGAGAGACAGCGACATAGACAGAGACAGAGAAAGTGACAGGGACGGAGACAGAGAGAGAGACGGAGACAGAGACAGAGACAGAGACAGAGACAGAGACAGAAAAAGAGACAGAGACAGATACGCGGACAGAGACAGAGGCAGAGACAGAGACAGAGGGAGAGACAGCGACAGAGAGAGAGACGGAGACAGAGACAGAGACAGATACAGAGACAGAGACAGAGACAGAGACGGACACAGAGACAGAGACAGAAACAGAGACGGAGACAAAGACCGAGACAGAGGCAGAGACACAGACAGAGACATAGACAGAGACAGAGACAGAGACGGAGACAGGGGCAGAGACAGAGCCAGGGACAGAGACAGAGACAGAGACTGAGGGAGAGATAGCGACAGAGACAGAGACAGAGACAGAGGAAGAGACAGAGACAGAGACAGAGACAGAGACAGAGACAGAGACAGAGACAGAGACAGAGACAGAGACAGAGACAGAGACAGAGACAGAGACAGAGACAGAGACAGAGACAGAGACAGAGACAGAGACAGAGACAGAGACAGAGACAGAGACAGAGACAGAGACAGAGACAGAGACAGAGACAGAGACAGAGACAGAGACAGAGACAGAGACAGAGACAGAGACAGGGACAGAGACAGAGACGGAGACAGAGACAGAGACAGAGACAGAGACAGAGACAGAAACAGAGACAGAGATAGTGACAGGGACGGAGACAGAGACAGAGACACAGACAGAGACAGAGACAGAGACAGAGGCAGAGACAGAGCCAGGGACAGAGACGGAGACAGAGACAGAGGGAGAGACAGCGACAGAGACAGAGACAGAAACAGAGACAGAGACAGATACGCGGACAGAGACAGAGGCAGAGACAGAGACAGAGAGAGAGACGGAGACAGAGACAGAGGGAGAGACAGCGACAGCGGCAGAGACAGGGACGGAGACAGAGACAGGGACACAGACACAGACAGAGACAGAGACAGAGACAGAGACACAGACAGAGACAGAGACGGAGATAGAGACAGAGACAGAGACAGAGACGGAGACAGAGGCAGAGACAGAGCCAGGGACAGAGACAGAGACAGAGACAGAAACAGAGACAGAGACAGATACGCGGACAGAGACAGAGGCAGTGACAGAGACAGAGAGAGAGACGGAGACAGAGACAGAGACTGAGACGGAGACAGAGACAGCGGCAGAGACAGGGACGGAGACAGAGACAGAGACACAGACAGAGACAGAGACAGAGACAGAGACAGAGACAGAGACAGAGACAGAGACAGAGACAGAGACAGAGACAGAGACAGAGACAGAGACAGAGACAGAGACAGAGACAGAGGCAGAGACAGAGACGGAGACAGAGGCAGAGACAGAGCCAGGGACAGAGACAGAGACAGAGACAGAGGGAGAGACAGCGACATAGACAGAGACAGAGAAAGTGACAGGGACGGAGACAGAGACAGAGACACAGACAGAGACAGAGACAGAGACAGAGACTGAGACAGAGTCAGAGACAGAGACAGAGACAGAGACAGAGACAGAGACGGAGACAGAGGCAGAGACAGAGCCATGGACAGAGACAGAGACAGAGACAGAGGGAGAGACAGCGACAGAGACAGAGACAGAGACAGAGACAGAGACAGAGACTGAGACAGAGACAGAGACGGAGATAGAGACAGAGGCAGAGACAGAGACGGAGACAGAGGCAGAGACAGAGCCAGGGACAGAGACAGAGACAGAGACAGAGGGAGAGACAGCGACATAGACAGAGACAGAGAAAGTGACAGGGACGGAGACAGAGACAGAGACACAGACAGAGACAGAGACAGAGACAGAGGCAGAGACAGAGCCAGGGACAGAGACGGAGACAGAGACAGAGGGAGAGACAGCGACAGAGACAGAGACAGAAACAGAGACAGAGACAGATACGCGGACAGAGACAGAGGCAGAGACAGAGACAGAGAGAGAGACAGAGACAGAGACAGAGACAGAGGCAGAGACAGAGACGGAGACAGAGGCAGAGACAGAGCCAGGGACAGAGACAGAGACAGAGACAGAGGGAGAGACAGCGACATAGACAGAGACAGAGAAAGTGACAGGGACGGAGACAGAGACAGAGACACAGACAGAGACAGAGACAGAGACAGAGACTGAGACAGAGTCAGAGACAGAGACAGAGACAGAGACAGAGACAGAGACGGAGACAGAGGCAGAGACAGAGCCATGGACAGAGACAGAGACAGAGACAGAGGGAGAGACAGCGACAGAGACAGAGACAGAGACAGAGACAGAGACAGAGACTGAGACAGAGACAGAGACGGAGATAGAGACAGAGGCAGAGACAGAGACGGAGACAGAGGCAGAGACAGAGCCAGGGACAGAGACAGAGACAGAGACAGAGGGAGAGACAGCGACATAGACAGAGACAGAGAAAGTGACAGGGACGGAGACAGAGACAGAGACACAGACAGAGACAGAGACAGAGACAGAGGCAGAGACAGAGCCAGGGACAGAGACGGAGACAGAGACAGAGGGAGAGACAGCGACAGAGACAGAGACAGAAACAGAGACAGAGACAGATACGCGGACAGAGACAGAGGCAGAGACAGAGACAGAGAGAGAGACGGAGACAGAGACAGAGACTGAGACGGAGACAGAGACAGCGGCAGAGACAGGTACGGAGACAGAGACAGAGACACAGACAGAGACAGAGACAGAGACAGCGACAGAGACAGAGACAGAGACAGAGAGAGGGACGAAGACAGAGACAGAGACAGAGACAGAGACAGAGACAGAGACAGAGACAGAGACAGAGACAGAGACAGAAACAGAGACAGAGACAGATACGCGGACAGAGACAGAGGCAGAGACAGAGACAGAGAGAGAGACGGAGACAGAGACAGAGACTGAGACGGAGACAGAGACAGCGGCAGAGTCAGGGACGGAGACAGAGACAGAGACACAGACAGAGACAGAGACAGAGACAGAGACAGAGACAGAGACAGAGACAGAGACAGAGACAGAGACAGAGACAGAGACAGAGACAGAGACAGAGACAGAGACAGAGACAGAGACAGAGACAGAGACAGAGACAGAGACAGATACAGAGACAGAGACAGAGACTGTGACTGAGACAGAGACAGAGACAGAGACAGAGACGGAGACAGAGACAGAGACAGAGACAGAGACAGAGACAGAGACAGAGACAGAGACAGGGACACAGACAGAGACAGAGACAGAGACAGAGACAGAGACAGAGACGGAGACAGAGGCAGAGACACGGACGGAGACAGAGACAGAGACACAGACAGAGACAGAGACAGAGACAGAGGCAGAGACAGAGCCAGGGACAGAGGCGGAGACAGAGACAGAGGGAGTGACCGCGACAGAGACAGAGACAGAAACAGAGACAGAGACAGGTAGGCGGACAGAGACAGAGGCAGAGACAGAGACAGAGAGAGAGACGGAGACAGAGACAGAGACTGAGACGGAGACAGAGACAGCGGCAGAGACAGGGACGGAGACAGAGACAGAGACAGAGAAAGAGACAGAGACAGCGACAGACATAGAGACCGAGACAGAGACAGAGACAGAGGCAGAGACAGATACGGAGGCAGAGGGAGAGACAGCGACAGAGACAGAGACAGAGACAGAGATAGAGACAGAGACAGAGGGAGAGACAGCGATAGAGACAGAGACAGAGACAGAGACAGAGACAGAGACAGAGACAGAGACTGAGACAGAGACAGAGACGGAGATAGAGACAGAGGCAGAGACAGAGACGGAAACAGAGGCAGAGACAGAGCCAGGGACAGAGACAAAGACAGAGACAGATGGAGAGACAGCGACATAGACAGGGACAGAGACAGAGACGGAGACAGAGGCAGAGACAGAGCCATGGACAGAGACAGAGACAGAGACAGAGGGAGAGACAGCGACAGAGACAGAGACAGAGACAGAGACAGAGACAGAGACTGAGACAGAGACAGAGACGGAGATAGAGACAGAGGCAGAGACAGAGACGGAGACAGAGGCAGAGACAGAGCCAGGGACAGAGACAGAGACAGAGACAGAGGGAGAGACAGCGACATAGACAGAGACAGAGAAAGTGACAGGGACGGAGACAGAGACAGAGACACAGACAGAGACAGAGACAGAGACAGAGGCAGAGACAGAGCCAGGGACAGAGACGGAGACAGAGACAGAGGGAGAGACAGCGACAGAGACAGAGACAGAAACAGAGACAGAGACAGATACGCGGACAGAGACAGAGGCAGAGACAGAGACAGAGAGAGAGACGGAGACAGAGACAGAGACAGATACGCGGACAGAGACAGAGGCAGTGACAGAGACAGAGAGAGAGACGGAGACAGAGACAGAGACTGAGACGGAGACAGAGACAGCGGCAGAGACAGGGACGGAGACAGAGACAGCGACAGAGACAGAGACAGAGACAGAGACAGAGACAGAGACAGAGACAGAGACAGAGACAGAGACTGAGACAGAGACAGAGACGGAGATAGAGACAGAGGCAGAGACAGAGACGGAGACAGAGGCAGAGACAGAGCCAGGGACAGAGACAGAGACAGAGACAGAGGGAGAGACAGCGACATAGACAGAGACAGAGAAAGTGACAGGGACGGAGACAGAGAGAGAGACGGAGACAGAGACAGAGACAGAGACAGAGACAGAGACAGAAAAAGAGACAGAGACAGATACGCGGACAGAGACAGAGGCAGAGACAGAGACAGAGGGAGAGACAGCGACAGAGAGAGAGACGGAGACAGAGACAGAGACAGATACAGAGACAGAGACAGAGACAGAGACGGACACAGAGACAGAGACAGAAACAGAGACGGAGACAAAGACCGAGACAGAGGCAGAGACACAGACAGAGACATAGACAGAGACAGAGACAGAGACGGAGACAGGGGCAGAGACAGAGCCAGGGACAGAGACAGAGACAGAGACTGAGGGAGAGATAGCGACAGAGACAGAGACAGAGACAGAGGAAGAGACAGAGACAGAGACAGAGACAGAGACAGAGACAGAGACAGAGACAGAGACAGAGACAGAGACAGAGACAGAGACAGAGACAGAGACAGAGACAGAGACAGAGACAGAGACAGAGACAGAGACAGAGACAGAGACAGAGACAGAGACAGAGACAGAGACAGAGACAGAGACAGAGACAGAGACAGAGACAGAGACAGAGACAGAGACAGAGACAGGGACAGAGACAGAGACGGAGACAGAGACAGAGACAGAGACAGAGACAGAGACAGAAACAGAGACAGAGATAGTGACAGGGACGGAGACAGAGACAGAGACACAGACAGAGACAGAGACAGAGACAGAGGCAGAGACAGAGCCAGGGACAGAGACGGAGACAGAGACAGAGGGAGAGACAGCGACAGAGACAGAGACAGAAACAGAGACAGAGACAGATACGCGGACAGAGACAGAGGCAGAGACAGAGACAGAGAGAGAGACGGAGACAGAGACAGAGGGAGAGACAGCGGCAGCGGCAGAGACAGGGACGGAGACAGAGACAGGGACACAGACACAGACAGAGACAGAGACAGAGACAGAGACACAGACAGAGACAGAGACGGAGATAGAGACAGAGACAGAGACAGAGACGGAGACAGAGGCAGAGACAGAGCCAGGGACAGAGACAGAGACAGAGACAGAAACAGAGACAGAGACAGATACGCGGACAGAGACAGAGGCAGTGACAGAGACAGAGAGAGAGACGGAGACAGAGACAGAGACTGAGACGGAGACAGAGACAGCGGCAGAGACAGGGACGGAGACAGAGACAGAGACACAGACAGAGACAGAGACAGAGACAGAGACAGAGACAGAGACAGAGACAGAGACAGAGACAGAGACAGAGACAGAGACAGAGACAGAGACAGAGACAGAGACAGAGACAGAGGCAGAGACAGAGACGGAGACAGAGGCAGAGACAGAGCCAGGGACAGAGACAGAGACAGAGACAGAGGGAGAGACAGCGACATAGACAGAGACAGAGAAAGTGACAGGGACGGAGACAGAGACAGAGACACAGACAGAGACAGAGACAGAGACAGAGACAGAGACTGAGACAGAGTCAGAGACAGAGACAGAGACAGAGACAGAGACAGAGACGGAGACAGAGGCAGAGACAGAGCCATGGACAGAGACAGAGACAGAGACAGAGGGAGAGACAGCGACAGAGACAGAGACAGAGACAGAGACAGAGACAGAGACTGAGACAGAGACAGAGACGGAGATAGAGACAGAGGCAGAGACAGAGACGGAGACAGAGGCAGAGACAGAGCCAGGGACAGAGACAGAGACAGAGACAGAGGGAGAGACAGCGACATAGACAGAGACAGAGAAAGTGACAGGGACGGAGACAGAGACAGAGACACAGACAGAGACAGAGACAGAGACAGAGGCAGAGACAGAGCCAGGGACAGAGACGGAGACAGAGACAGAGGGAGAGACAGCGACAGAGACAGAGACAGAAACAGAGACAGAGACAGATACGCGGACAGAGACAGAGGCAGAGACAGAGACAGAGAGAGAGACAGAGACAGAGACAGAGACAGAGGCAGAGACAGAGACGGAGACAGAGGCAGAGACAGAGCCAGGGACAGAGACAGAGACAGAGACAGAGGGAGAGACAGCGACATAGACAGAGACAGAGAAAGTGACAGGGACGGAGACAGAGACAGAGACACAGACAGAGACAGAGACAGAGACAGAGACTGAGACAGAGTCAGAGACAGAGACAGAGACAGAGACAGAGACAGAGACGGAGACAGAGGCAGAGACAGAGCCATGGACAGAGACAGAGACAGAGACAGAGGGAGAGACAGCGACAGAGACAGAGACAGAGACAGAGACAGAGACAGAGACTGAGACAGAGACAGAGACGGAGATAGAGACAGAGGCAGAGACAGAGACGGAGACAGAGGCAGAGACAGAGCCAGGGACAGAGACAGAGACAGAGACAGAGGGAGAGACAGCGACATAGACAGAGACAGAGAAAGTGACAGGGACGGAGACAGAGACAGAGACACAGACAGAGACAGAGACAGAGACAGAGGCAGAGACAGAGCCAGGGACAGAGACGGAGACAGAGACAGAGGGAGAGACAGCGACAGAGACAGAGACAGAAACAGAGACAGAGACAGATACGCGGACAGAGACAGAGGCAGAGACAGAGACAGAGAGAGAGACGGAGACAGAGACAGAGACTGAGACGGAGACAGAGACAGCGGCAGAGACAGGTACGGAGACAGAGACAGAGACACAGACAGAGACAGAGACAGAGACAGCGACAGAGACAGAGACAGAGACAGAGAGAGGGACGAAGACAGAGACAGAGACAGAGACAGAGACAGAGACAGAGACAGAGACAGAGACAGAGACAGAGACAGAAACAGAGACAGAGACAGATACGCGGACAGAGACAGAGGCAGAGACAGAGACAGAGAGAGAGACGGAGACAGAGACAGAGACTGAGACGGAGACAGAGACAGCGGCAGAGTCAGGGACGGAGACAGAGACAGAGACACAGACAGAGACAGAGACAGAGACAGAGACAGAGACAGAGACAGAGACAGAGACAGAGACAGAGACAGAGACAGAGACAGAGACAGAGACAGAGACAGAGACAGAGACAGAGACAGAGACAGAGACAGAGACAGAGACAGATACAGAGACAGAGACAGAGACTGTGACTGAGACAGAGACAGAGACAGAGACAGAGACGGAGACAGAGACAGAGACAGAGACAGAGACAGAGACAGAGACAGAGACAGAGACAGGGACACAGACAGAGACAGAGACAGAGACAGAGACAGAGACAGAGACGGAGACAGAGGCAGAGACACGGACGGAGACAGAGACAGAGACACAGACAGAGACAGAGACAGAGACAGAGGCAGAGACAGAGCCAGGGACAGAGGCGGAGACAGAGACAGAGGGAGTGACCGCGACAGAGACAGAGACAGAAACAGAGACAGAGACAGGTAGGCGGACAGAGACAGAGGCAGAGACAGAGACAGAGAGAGAGACGGAGACAGAGACAGAGACTGAGACGGAGACAGAGACAGCGGCAGAGACAGGGACGGAGACAGAGACAGAGACAGAGAAAGAGACAGAGACAGCGACAGACATAGAGACCGAGACAGAGACAGAGACAGAGGCAGAGACAGATACGGAGGCAGAGGGAGAGACAGCGACAGAGACAGAGACAGAGACAGAGATAGAGACAGAGACAGAGGGAGAGACAGCGATAGAGACAGAGACAGAGACAGAGACAGAGACAGAGACAGAGACAGAGACTGAGACAGAGACAGAGACGGAGATAGAGACAGAGGCAGAGACAGAGACGGAAACAGAGGCAGAGACAGAGCCAGGGACAGAGACAAAGACAGAGACAGATGGAGAGACAGCGACATAGACAGGGACAGAGACAGAGACAGAGACAGAGACAGAGACAGAGACAGAGACAGAGACAGAGACAGAGACAGAGACAGAGACAGAGACAGAGACAGAGACAGAGACAGAGACAGAGACAGAGACAGAGACAGAGACAGAGACAGAGACAGAGACAGAGACAGAGACAGAGACAGAGACAGAGACAGAGACAGAGATAGAGACAGAGACGGAGACAGAGACAGAGACAGAGACAGAGACAGAGACAGAGACAGAGACAGAGACAGAGACAGAGACAGAGAAAGTGACAGGGACGGAGACAGAGACAGAGACACAGACAGAGACAGAGACAGAGACAGAGGCAGAGACAGAGCCAGGGACAGAGACGGAGACAGAGACAGAGGGAGAGACAGCGACAGAGACAGAGACAGAAACAGAGACAGAGACAGATACGCGGACAGAGACAGAGGCAGAGACAGAGACAGAGAGAGAGACGGAGACAGAGACAGAGACTGAGACGGAGACAGAGACAGCGGCAGAGACAGGGACGGAGACAGAGACAGAGACACAGACAGAGACAGAGACAGAGACAGAGACAGAGACAGAGACAGAGACAGAGACAGGGACAGAGACAGAGACAGAGACAGAGACAGAGACAGAGACAGAGACAGAGACAGGGACAGAGACAGAGACAGAGACAGAGACAGAGACAGAGACAGAGACAGAGGCAGAGACAGAGCCAGGGACAGAGACAGAGACAGAGACAGAGACAGCGACAGAGACAGAGACAGAGACAGAGACAGAGACAGAAACAGAGACAGAGACAGATACGCGGACAGAGACAGAGGCAGAGACAGAGACAGAGAGAGAGACGGAGACAGAGACAGAGGGAGAGACAGCGACAGCGGCAGAGACAGGGACGGAGACAGAGACAGGGACACAGACACAGACAGAGACAGAGACAGAGACAGAGACACAGACAGAGACAGAGACGGAGATAGAGACAGAGACAGAGACAGAGACAGAGACAGAGGCAGAGACAGAGCCAGGGACAGAGACAGAGACAGAGACAGAGCCAGGGACAGAGACGGAGACAGAGACAGAGGGAGAGACAGCGACAGAGACAGAGACAGAGACAGAGTCAGAGGCAGAGACAGAGACAGAGACAGAGACAGAGACAGAGACAGAGACAGAGACAGAGTCAGAGACAGAGACACAGACAGAGACAGAGACGGAGATAGAGACAGAGACAGAGACAGAGACGGAGACAGAGGCAGAGACAGAGCCAGGGACAGAGACAGAGACAGAGACAGAGGGAGAGACAGCGACAGCGGCAGAGACAGGGACGGAGACAGAGACAGGGACACAGACACAGACAGAGACAGAGACATAGGCAGAGGCAGAGACAGAGACAGAGACAGAGACAGAGACAGAGACAGAAACAGAGACAGAGACAGATACGCGGACAGAGACAGAGGCAGTGACAGAGACAGAGAGAGAGACGGAGACAGAGACAGAGACTGAGACGGAGACAGAGACAGCGGCAGAGACAGGGACGGAGACAGAGACAGAGACACAGACAGAGACAGAGACAGAGACAGAGACAGAGACAGAGACAGAGACAGAGACAGAGACAGAGACAGAGACAGAGACAGAGACAGATACGGAGGCAGAGGGAGAGACAGCGACAGAGACAGAGACAGAGACAGAGACAGAGACAGAGACAGAGACAGAGAGAGAGACAGAGACAGAGACAGAGACAGAGACAGAGACAGAGACAGAGACAGAGACAGAGACAGAGACTGAGACAGAGACAGAGACAGAGTCAGAGACAGAGACAGAGACAGAGACAGAGACAGAGACGGAGACAGAGGCAGAGACAGAGCCATGGACAGAGACAGAGACAGAAACAGAGGGAGAGACAGCGACAGCGGCAGAGACAGGGACGGAGACAGAGACAGGGACACAGACACAGACAGAGACAGAGACATAGGCAGAGGCAGAGACAGAGACAGAGACAGAGACAGAGACAGAGACAGAAACAGAGACAGAGACAGATACGCGGACAGAGACAGAGGCAGTGACAGAGACAGAGAGAGAGACGGAGACAGAGACAGAGACTGAGACGGAGACAGAGACAGCGGCAGAGACAGGGACGGAGACAGAGACAGAGACACAGACAGAGACAGAGACAGAGACAGAGACAGAGACAGAGACAGAGACAGAGACAGAGACAGATACGGAGGCAGAGGGAGAGACAGCGACAGAGACAGAGACAGAGACAGAGAGAGAGACAGAGACAGAGACAGAGACAGAGACAGAGACAGAGACAGAGACAGAGACAGAGACAGAGACAGAGACAGAGACAGAGACAGAGACAGAGACAGAGACAGAGACAGAGACAGAGACAGAGACAGAGTCAGAGACAGAGATAGAGACAGAGACAGAGACAGAGACAGAGACAGAGACAGAGACAGATACGGAGGCAGAGGGAGAGACAGCGACAGAGACAGAGACAGAGACAGAGAGAGAGACAGAGACAGAGACAGAGACAGAGACAGAGACAGAGACAGAAACAGAGACAGAGACAGATACGCGGACAGAGACAGAGGCAGTGACAGAGACAGAGAGAGAGACAGAGACAGAGACAGAGGGAGAGACAGCGACAGCGGCAGAGACAGGGACGGAGACAGAGACAGGGACACAGACACAGACAGAGACAGAGACATAGGCAGAGGCAGAGACAGAGACAGAGACAGAGACAGAGACAGAGACAGAAACAGAGACAGAGACAGATACGCGGACAGAGACAGAGGCAGTGACAGAGACAGAGAGAGAGACGGAGACAGAGACAGAGACTGAGACGGAGACAGAGACAGCGGCAGAGACAGGGACGGAGACAGAGACAGAGACACAGACAGAGACAGAGACAGAGACAGAGACAGAGACAGAGACAGAGACAGATACGGTGGCAGAGGGAGAGACAGCGACAGAGACAGAGACAGAGACAGAGAGAGAGACAGAGACAGAGACAGAGACAGAGACAGAGACAGAGACAGAGACAGAGACAGAGACAGAGACAGAGACAGAGACAGAGACAGAGACAGAGACAGAGACAGAGTCAGAGACAGAGATAGAGACCGAGACAGAGACAGAGACGGAGACAGAGGCAGAGACAGAGCCATGGACAGAGACAGAGACAGAGACAGAGGGAGAGACAGCGACAGAGACAGAGACAGAGACAGAGACAGAGACAGAGACAGAGACAGAGACAGAGACTGAGACAGAGACAGAGACGGAGATAGAGACAGAGGCAGAGACAGAGACGGAGACAGAGGCAGAGACAGAGCCAGGGACAGAGACAGAGACAGAGACAGAGGGAGAGACAGCGACATAGACAGAGACAGAGAAAGTGACAGGGACGGAGACAGAGAGAGAGACGGAGACAGAGACAGAGACAGAGACAGAGACAGAGACAGAAAAAGAGACAGAGACAGATACGCGGACAGAGACAGAGGCAGAGACAGAGACAGAGAGAGAGACGGAGACAGAGACAGAGACTGAGACGGAGACAGAGACAGCGGCAGAGTCAGGGACGGAGACAGAGACAGAGACACAGACAGAGACAGAGACAGAGACAGAGACAGAGACAGAGACAGAGACAGAGACAGAGACAGAGACAGAGACAGATACAGAGACAGAGACAGAGACTGTGACTGAGACAGAGACAGAGACAGAGACAGAGACGGAGACAGAGACAGAGACAGAGACAGAGACAGAGACAGAGACAGAGACAGAGACAGAGACAGAGACAGAGACAGAGACTGAGGGAGAGACGGCGACAGAGACAGAGACAGAGACAGAGACAGAGACAGAGACGGAGACAGAGACAGAGACAGAGACAGAGACAGAGACAGAAACAGAGACAGAGACAGATACGGGGACAGAGACAGAGGCAGAGACAGAGCCAGGGACAGAGACGGAGACAGACACAGAGGGAGAGACAGCGACAGAGACAGAGACAGAGGCAGAGTCCGAGGCAGAGACAGAGACAGAGACAGAGACAGAGACAGAGACAGAGACAGAGACAGAGACAGAGTCAGAGACAGAGACACAGACAGAGACAGAGACGGAGATAGAGACAGAGGCAGAGACAGAGACGGAGACAGAGGCAGAGACAGAGCCAGGGACAGAGACAGAGACAGAGACAGAGGGAGAGACAGCGACATAGACTGAGACAGAGACAGAGACAGAGACAGAGACAGAGACAGAGACAGAGACAGAGACAGAGAGAGAGACAGAGACAGAGACAGAGACAGGGACGGAGACAGAGACAGGGACAGAGACAGAGACTATGACTGAGACAGAGACAGAGACAGAGACAGAGACAGAGACGGAGACAGAGACAGAGACAGAGACAGAGACAGAGACAGAGACAGAGACAGAGACAGAGACAGAGACAGAGACAGAGACAGAGACAGAGACTGAGGGAGAGACGGCGACAGAGACAGAGACAGAGACAGAGACAGAGACAGAGACAGAGACAGAGACGGAGACAGAGACAGAGACAGAGACAGAGACAGAGACAGAAACAGAGACAGAGACAGATACGGGGACAGAGACAGAGGCAGAGACAGAGCCAGGGACAGAGACGGAGACAGACACAGAGGGAGAGACAGCGACAGAGACAGAGACAGAGGCAGAGTCCGAGGCAGAGACAGAGACAGAGACAGAGACAGAGACAGAGACAGAGACAGAGAAAGAGACAGAGACAGAGTCAGAGACAGAGACACAGACAGAGACAGAGACGGAGATAGAGACAGAGGCAGAGACAGAGACGGAGACAGAGGCAGAGACAGAGCCAGGGACAGAGACAGAGACAGAGACAGAGGGAGAGACAGCGACATAGACTGAGACAGAGACAGAGACAGAGACAGAGACAGAGACAGAGACAGAGACAGAGACAGAGACAGAGACAGAGACAGAGACAGAGACAGGGACGGAGACAGAGACAGGGACACAGACAGAGACAGAGACAGAGACAGAGGCAGAGACAGAGCCAGGGACAGAGACAGAGACAGAGACAGAGACAGAGACAGAGACAGAGACAGAGACGGAGACAGAGACAGAGACAGAGACGGAGACAGAGACAGAGACAGAGACAGAGACAGAGACAGAGACAGAGACAGAGACAGAGACAGAGACTGAGACAGAGACAGAGACATAGACGGAGACAAAGACCGAGACAGAGACAGAGACAGTGTCAGAGACAGAGATAGAGACAGAGACAGAGACAGAGACAGAGACAGAGACAGAGACAGATACGGAGGCAGAGGGAGAGACAGCGATAGAGACAGAGACAGAGACAGAGAGGGAGACAGAGACAGAGACAGATACGGGGGCAGAGGGAGAGACAGCGACAGAGACAGAGACAGAGACAGAGACAGATACAGAGAGAGAGACAGAGACAGAGACAGAGACAGAGACAGAGACAGAGACAGAGACAGAGACGGAGACAGAGACAGAGACAGAGACAGAGACAGAGACAGAAACAGGGACAGAGACAGATACGGGGACAGAGACAGAGGCAGAGACAGAGCCAGGGACAGAGACGGAGACAGACACAGAGGGAGAGACAGCGACAGAGACAGAGACAGAGGCAGAGTCCGAGGCAGAGACAGAGACAGAGACAGAGACAGAGACAGAGACAGAGACAGAGACAGAGACACAGACAGAGACAGAGACGGAGATAGAGACAGAGGCAGAGACAGAGACGGAGACAGAGGCAGAGACAGAGCCAGGGACAGAGACAGAGACAGAGACAGAGGGAGAGACAGCGACATAGACTGAGACAGAGACAGAGACAGAGACAGAGACAGAGACAGAGACAGAGACAGAGACAGAGACAGAGACAGAGACGGAGACAGGGACGGAGACAGAGACAGGGACAGAGACAGAGACTGTGACTGAGACAGAGACAGAGACAGAGACAGAGACAGAGACGGAGACAGAGACAGAGACAGAGACAGAGACAGAGACAGAGACAGAGACAGAGACAGAGACAGAGACAGAGGCAGAGACAGAGACGGAGACAGAGGCAGAGACAGAGCCAGGGACAGAGACAGAGACAGAGACAGAGGGAGAGACAGCGACATAGACAGAGACAGAGAAAGTGACAGGGACGGAGACAGAGACAGAGACACAGACAGAGACAGAGACAGAGACAGAGACTGAGACAGAGTCAGAGACAGAGACAGAGACAGAGACAGAGACAGAGACGGAGACAGAGGCAGAGACAGAGCCATGGACAGAGACAGAGACAGAGACAGAGGGAGAGACAGCGACAGAGACAGAGACAGAGACAGAGACAGAGACAGAGACTGAGACAGAGGCAGAGACGGAGATAGAGACGGAGATAGAGACAGAGGCAGAGACAGAGACGGAGACAGAGGCAGAGACAGAGCCAGGGACAGAGACAGAGACAGAGACAGAGGGAGAGACAGCGACATAGACTGAGACAGAGACAGAGACAGAGACAGAGACAGAGACAGAGACAGAGACAGAGACAGAGACAGAGACAGAGACAGAGACAGGGACGGAGACAGAGACAGGGACACAGACAGAGACAGAGACAGAGACAGAGGCAGAGACAGAGCCAGGGACAGAGACAGAGACAGAGACAGAGACAGAGACAGAGACAGAGACAGAGACGGAGACAGAGACAGAGACAGAGACGGAGACAGAGACAGAGACAGAGACAGAGACAGAGACAGAGACAGAGACAGAGACAGAGACTGAGACAGAGACAGAGACATAGACGGAGACAAAGACCGAGACAGAGACAGAAACAGAGACAGAGACAGATACGCGGACAGAGACAGAGGCAGAGACAGAGACAGAGAGAGAGACGGAGACAGAGACAGAGACTGAGACGGAGACAGAGACAGAGACAGAGACAGAGACAGAGACAGAGACAGAGACAGATACGGAGGCAGAGGGAGAGACAGCGACAGAGACAGAGACAGAGACAGAGACAGAGACAGAGACAGAGACAGAGAGAGAGACAGAGACAGAGACAGAGACAGAGACAGAGACAGAGACAGAGACAGAGACAGAGACAGAGACAGAGACAGAGACAGAGACAGAGACAGAGACAGAGACAGAGGACGGAGACAGAGGCAGAGACAGAGCCATGGACAGAGACAGAGACAGAGACAGAGGGAGAGACAGCGACAGAGACAGAGACAGAGACAGAGACAGAGACAGAGACAGAGACAGAGACAGAGACAGAGACTGAGACAGAGACAGAGACGGAGATAGAGACAGAGGCAGAGACAGAGACGGAGACAGAGGCAGAGACAGAGCCAGGGACAGAGACAGAGGGAGAGACAGCGACATAGACAGAGACAGAGACAGAGACAGAGACAGAGACAGAGACAGAGACAGAGACAGAGACAGAGACAGAGACAGAGACAGAGACAGAGACAGAGACAGAGACAGAGACAGAGACAGAGACAGAGACAGAGACAGAGACAGAGACAGAGACAGAGACAGAGCCATGGGACAGAGACAGAGACAGAGACAGTGGGAGAGACAGCGACAGAGACAGAGACAGAGACAGAGACAGAGACAGAGACGGAGATAGAGACAGAGGCAGAGACAGAGACGGAGACAGAGGCAGAGACAGAGCCAGGGACAGAGACAGAGACAGAGACAGAGGGAGAGACAGCGACATAGACAGCGACATAGACAGAGACAGAGACAGAGACAGAGACAGAGACAGAGACAGAGACAGAGACAGAGACAGAGACAGAAACAGAGACACAGACAGAGACAGAGACGGAGATAGAGACAGAGACAGAGACAGAGACGGAGACAGAGGCAGAGACAGAGCCAGGGACAGAGACAGAGACAGAGACAGAGCCAGGGACAGAGACGGAGACAGAGACAGAGGGAGACACAGCGACAGAGACAGAGACAGAGACAGAGACAGAGACAGAGACAGAGACAGAGACAGAGACAGAGACAGAGACAGAGACAGAGACAGAGACAGAGACAGAGACAGAGACAGAGACAGAGACAGAGACAGAGACGGAGACAGAGGCAGAGACAGAGCCATGGACAGAGACAGAGACAGAGACAGAGGGAGAGACAGCGACAGAGACAGAGACAGAGACAGAGACAGAGACAGAGACAGAGACAGAGACAGAGACAGAGACTGAGACAGAGACAGAGACAGAGACAGAGACAGAGACAGAGACAGAGACAGAGACAGAGACAGAGACAGAGACAGAGACAGATACGGAGGCAGAGGGAGAGACAGCGACAGAGACAGAGACAGAGACAGAGACAGAGACAGAGAGAGAGACAGAGCAGAGACAGAGACAGAGACAGAGACAGAGACAGAGACAGAGACAGAGACAGAGACAGAGACAGAGACAGAGACAGAGACAGAGACAGAGACAGAGACAGAGACAGAGACAGAGACAGATACGCGGACAGAGACAGAGGCAGTGACAGAGACAGAGAGAGAGACGGAGACAGAGACAGGGACTGAGACGGAGACAGAGACAGCGGCAGAGACAGGGACGGAGACAGAGACAGAGACACAGACAGAGACAGAGACAGAGACAGAGACAGAGATAGAGACAGAGACAGAGACAGAGACAGAGACAGAGACAGAGACAGAGACAGAGACAGAGACAGAGACAGAGACAGAGACAGAGACAGAGGCAGAGACAGAGACAGAGACAGAGACAGAGACAGAGACAGAGACAGAGACAGAGACAGAGACAGAGACAGATACAGAGACAGAGACAGAGACAGAGACGGAGGCAGAGACAGAGACAGAGACAGAGACGGAGACAGAGGCAGAGACAGAGCCATGGACAGAGACAGAGACAGAGACAGAGGGAGAGACAGCGACAGAGACAGAGACAGAGACAGAGACAGAGACAGAGACAGAGACAGAGACTGAGACAGAGACAGAGACGGAGATAGAGACAGAGGCAGAGACAGAGACGGAGACAGAGGCAGAGACAGAGCCAGGGACAGAGACAGAGACAGAGACAGAGGGAGAGACAGCGACATAGACAGAGACAGAGACAGAGACAGAGACAGAGACAGAGACAGAGACAGAGACAGAGAGAGAGACAGAGACAGAGACAGAGACAGAGACAGAGACAGAGACAGAGACAGAGACAGAGACAGAGACAGAGACAGAGACAGAGCCAGGGACAGAGACAGAGACAGAGACAGAGGGAGAGACAGCGACAGCGGCAGAGACAGGGACGGAGACAGAGACAGGGACACAGACACAGACAGAGACACAGTCAGAGACAGAGACACAGACAGAGACAGAGACGGAGATAGAGACAGAGACAGAGACAGAGACAGAGACAGAGACAGAGACAGAGACAGAGACGGAGACAGAGACAGAGACAGAGACAGAGACAGATACGGAGGCAGAGGGAGAGACAGCGACAGAGACAGAGACAGAGACAGAGACAGAGACAGAGAGAGAGACAGAGACAGAGACAGAGACAGAGACAGAGACAGAGACAGAGACAGAGACAGTGACAGAGACAGAGACAGAGACAGAGACAGAGACAGAGACAGAGACAGAGACGGAGACAGAGGCAGAGACAGAGCCATGGACAGAGACAGAGACAGAGACAGAGGGAGAGACAGCGACAGAGACAGAGACAGAGACAGAGACAGAGACAGAGACAGAGACAGAGACTGAGACAGAGACAGAGACGGAGATAGAGACAGAGGCAGAGACAGAGACGGAGACAGAGGCAGAGACAGAGCCAGGGACAGAGACAGAGACAGAGACAGAGGGAGAGACAGCGACATAGACAGAGACAGAGACAGAGACAGAGACAGAGACAGAGACAGAGACAGAGACAGAGACAGAGACAGAGACAGAGACAGAGACAGAGACAGAGACAGAGACAGAGACAGAGACAGAGACAGAGACAGAGACAGAGACAGAGAAAGTGACAGGGACGGAGACAGAGACAGAGACACAGACAGAGACAGAGACAGAGACAGAGGCAGAGACAGAGCCAGGGACAGAGACGGAGACAGAGATAGAGGGAGAGACAGCGACAGAGACAGAGACAGAAACAGAGACAGAGACAGATACGCGGACAGAGACAGAGGCAGAGACAGAGACAGAGAGAGACGGAGACAGAGACAGAGACTGAGACGGAGACAGAGACAGCGGCAGAGACAGGGACGGAGACAGAGGCAGAGACAGAGCCAGGGACAGAGACAGAGACAGAGACAGCGACAGCGGCAGAGACAGGGACGGAGACAGAGACAGAGACAGAGACGGAGGCAGAGACAGATACAGAGACAGGGACAGAGACAGAGACGGAGGCAGAGACAGAGACAGAGACAGAGACAGAGACAGAGACAGAGACAGAGACAGAGAAAGAGACAGAGACAGAGACAGACATAGAGACAGAGACAGAGACAGAGACAGAGACAGAGACAGAGACAGAGACAGAGACAGAGACAGATTCGGAGACAGAGGGAGAGACAGCGACAGAGAAAGTGACAGGGACGGAGACAGAGACAGAGACACAGACAGAGACAGAGACAGAGACAGAGGCAGAGACAGAGCCAGGGACAGAGACGGAGACAGAGACAGAGGGAGAGACAGCGACTGAGACAGAGACAGAAACAGAGACAGAGACAGAGACAGAGACAGAGACAGAGACGGAGACAAAGACCGAGACACAGACAGAGATGGAGACAGAGGCAGAGACAGAGCCAGGGACAGAGACGGAGACAGAGACAGAGGAAGAGACAACGACAGAGACAGAGACAGAGACAGAGGCGGTGACAGAGACAGCGACAGCGGCAGAGACAGGGACGGAGACAGAGACAGGGACACAGACACAGACAGAGACAGAGACATAGGCAGAGGCAGAGACAGAGACAGAGACAGAGACAGAGACAGAGACAGAGACAGAGACAGAGGCAGAAACAGAGACAGAGACAGATACGCGGACAGAGACAGAGGCAGTGACAGAGACAGAGAGAGAGACGGAGACAGAGACAGAGACTGAGACGGAGACAGAGACAGCGGCAGAGACAGGGACGGAGACAGAGACAGAGACACAGACAGAGACAGAGACAGAGACAGAGACAGAGACAGAGACAGAGACAGAGACAGAGACAGAGACAGAGACAGAGACAGAGACAGAGACAGAGGCAGAGACAGAGACAGAGACAGAGACAGAGACAGAGACAGAGACAGAGACAGAGACAGAGAAAGAGACAGAGACAGAGACAGAGACGGAGGCAGAGACAGAGACAGAGACAGAGACAGAGACAGAGACAGAGAAAGAGACAGAGACAGAGACAGACATAGAGACAGAGACAGAGACAGAGACAGAGACAGAGACAGAGACAGAGACAGAGACAGAGACAGAGACAGATACGGAGACAGAGGGAGAGACAGCGACAGAGACAGAGACAGAGATGGAGACAGAGACAGAGACAGAGGCAGAGACAGAGACAGAGACAGAGACAGAGACAGAGACAGAGACAGAGGCAGAGACAGAGCCATGGACAGAGACAGAGACAGAGACAGAGGGAGAGACACCGACAGAGACAGAGACAGAGACGGAGACAGAGACAGAGACAGAGACAGAGACAGAGACAGAGACGGAGACAGGGACAGAGACAGAGACGGAGGCAGAGACAGAGACAGAGACAGAGACAGAGACAGAGACAGAGACAGAGACAGAGAAAGAGACAGAGACAGAGACAGACATAGAGCCAGAGACAGAGACAGAGACAGAGACAGAGACAGAGACAGAGACAGATTCGGAGACAGAGGGAGAGACAGCGACAGAGAAAGTGACAGGGACGGAGACAGAGACAGAGACACAGACAGAGACAGAGACAGAGACAGAGGCAGAGACAGAGCCAGGGACAGAGACGGAGACAGAGACAGAGGGAGAGACAGCGACTGAGACAGAGACAGAAACAGAGACAGAGACAGAGACAGAGACAGAGACGGAGACAAAGACCGAGACACAGACAGAGATGGAGACAGAGGCAGAGACAGAGCCAGGGACAGAGACGGAGACAGAGACAGAGGAAGAGACAACGACAGAGACAGAGACAGAGACAGAGGCGGTGACAGAGACAGCGACAGCGGCAGAGACAGGGACGGAGACAGAGACAGGGACACAGACACAGACAGAGACAGAGACATAGGCAGAGGCAGAGACAGAGACAGAGACAGAGACAGAGACAGAGACAGAGACAGAGACAGAGACAGAGGCAGAAACAGAGACAGAGACAGATACGCGGACAGAGACAGAGGCAGTGACAGAGACAGAGAGAGAGACGGAGACAGAGACAGAGACAGAGACAGAGACAGAGACAGAGACAGAGACAGAGACAGAGACAGAGACAGAGACAGAGACAGAGACAGAGACAGAGACAGAGACAGAGACAGAGACGGAGACAGAGGCAGAGACAGAGCCATGGACAGAGACAGAGACAGAGACAGAGGGAGAGACAGCGACAGAGACAGAGACAGAGACAGAGACAGAGACAGAGACAGAGACAGAGACAGAGACAGAGACTGAGACAGAGACAGAGACAGAGACAGAGACAGAGACAGAGACAGAGACAGAGACAGAGACAGAGACAGAGACAGATACGGAGGCAGAGGGAGAGACAGCGACAGAGACAGAGACAGAGACAGAGACAGAGACAGAGAGAGAGACAGAGACAGAGACAGAGACAGAGACAGAGACAGAGACAGAGACAGAGACAGAGACAGAGACAGAGACAGAGACAGAGACAGAGACAGATACGCGGACAGAGACAGAGGCAGTGACAGAGACAGAGAGAGAGACGGAGACAGAGACAGGGACTGAGACGGAGACAGAGACAGCGGCAGAGACAGGGACGGAGACAGAGACAGAGACACAGACAGAGACAGAGACAGAGACAGAGACAGAGACAGAGACAGAGACAGAGACAGAGACAGAGACAGAGACAGAGACAGAGACAGAGACAGAGACAGAGACAGAGACAGAGACAGAGGCAGAGACAGAGACAGAGACAGAGACAGAGACAGAGACAGAGACAGAGACAGAGACAGAGACAGATACAGAGACAGAGACAGAGACAGAGACGGAGGCAGAGACAGAGACAGAGACAGAGACAGAGACAGAGACAGAGAAAGAGACAGAGGCAGAGACAGACATAGAGACAGAGACAGAGACAGAGACAGAGACAGAGACAGAGACAGAGACAGAGACAGATACGGAGACAGAGGGAGAGACAGCGACAGAGACAGAGACAGAGACGGAGACAGAGACAGAGACAGAGGCAGAGACAGAGACAGAGTGACAGACAGAGACAGAGACAGAGACAGAAACAGAGACAGAGACAGATACGGGGACAGAGACAGAGGCAGAGGCAGAGACACAGACACAGACAGATGCAGAGACAGAGACGGAGATAGAGACAGAGACAGAGACAGAGACGGAGACAGAGACGGAGACAAAGGCCGAGACAGAGACAGAGACGGAGACAGAGGCAGAGACAGAGCCAGGGACAGAGACGGAGACAGAGACAGAGGGAGAGACAGCGACAGAGACAGAGACAGATACAGAGACAGAGACAGATACGCGGAGAGAGACAGAGACAGAGGGAGAGACAGCGACAGAGACAGAGACAGAGACAGAGACAGAGACAGAGACAGAGACAGAGACAGAGACAGAGACAGAGACAGAGACAGAGACAGAGACAGAGACGGAGACAGAGACAGAGACAGAGACGGAGACAGAGACAGAGACGGAGATAGAGACAGAGACAGAGACAGAGTCAGAGACAGAGACACAGACAGAGACAGAGACGGAGATAGAGACAGAGACAGAGACAGAGACGGAGACAGAGGCAGAGACAGAGCCAGGGACAGAGACAGAGACAGAGACAGAGGGAGAGACAGCGACAGCGGCAGAGACAGGGACGGAGACAGAGACAGGGACACAGACACAGACAGAGACACAGTCAGAGACAGAGACACAGATAGAGACAGAGACGGAGATAGAGACAGAGACAGAGACAGAGACAGAGACAGAGACAGAGACAGAGACAGAGACGGAGACAGAGACAGAGACAGAGACAGAGACAGATACGGAGGCAGAGGGAGAGACAGCGACAGAGACAGAGACAGAGACAGAGACAGAGACAGAGAGAGAGACAGAGACAGAGACAGAGACAGAGACAGAGACAGAGACAGAGACAGAGACAGAGACAGTGACAGAGACAGAGACAGAGACAGAGACAGAGACAGAGACAGAGACAGAGACAGAGACGGAGACAGAGGCAGAGACAGAGCCATGGACAGAGACAGAGACAGAGACGGAGGGAGAGACAGCGACAGAGACAGAGACAGAGACAGAGACAGAGACAGAGACAGAGACTGAGACAGAGACAGAGACGGAGATAGAGACAGAGGCAGAGACAGAGACGGAGACAGAGGCAGAGACAGAGCCAGGGACAGAGACAGAGACAGAGACAGAGGGAGAGACAGCGACATAGACAGAGACAGAGACAGAGACAGAGACAGAGACAGAGACAGAGACAGAGACAGAGACAGAGACAGAGACAGAGACAGAGACAGAGACAGAGACAGAGACAGAGACAGAGACAGACACAGAGACAGAGACGGAGACAGAGACAGAGACAGAGACAGAGACAGAGACAGAGACAGAGACAGAGAAAGTGACAGGGACGGAGACAGAGACAGAGACACAGACAGAGACAGAGACAGAGACAGAGGCAGAGACAGAGCCAGGGACAGAGACGGAGACAGAGATAGAGGGAGAGACAGCGACAGAGACAGAGACAGAAACAGAGACAGAGACAGATACGCGGACAGAGACAGAGGCAGAGACAGAGACAGAGAGAGACGGAGACAGAGACAGAGACTGAGACGGAGACAGAGACAGCGGCAGAGACAGGGACGGAGACAGAGGCAGAGACAGAGCCAGGGACAGAGACAGAGACAGAGACAGCGACAGCGGCAGAGACAGGGACGGAGACAGAGACAGAGACAGAGACAGAGACAGAGTCAGAGACAGAGACACAGACAGAGACAGAGACGGAGATAGAGACAGAGGCAGAGACAGAGACGGAGACAGAGGCAGAGACAGAGCCAGGGACAGAGACAGAGACAGAGACAGAGGGAGAGACAGCGACATAGACTGAGACAGAGACAGAGACAGAGACAGAGACAGAGACAGAGACAGAGACAGAGACAGAGACAGAGACAGAGACAGAGACAGAGACAGGGACGGAGACAGAGACAGAGACAAAGACAGAGACAGAGACAGAGACAGAGACAGAGACAGAGACAGAGACAGAGACAGAGACAGAGACAGAGACAGAGACAGAGACGGAGACAGAGACAGAGACAGAGACGGAGACAGAGACAGAGACAGAGACAGAGACAGAGACAGAGACAGAGACAGAGGCAGAGACAGAGACAGAGAGTGAGACGGAGACAGAGACAGCGGCAGAGACAGGGACGGAGACAGAGACAGAGACACAGACAGAGACAGAGGCAGAGACAGAGACAGAGACAGAGACAGAGACAGAGACAGAGACAGAGACAGAGACAGAGACAGAGACAGAGACAGAGACAGAGACAGAGACGGAGACGGAGACTGAGACAGAGACAGAGACAGAGACAGAGACAGAGACAGATACGGGGACAGAGACAGAGGCAGAGACAGAGCCAGGGACAGAGACGGAGACAGAGACAGAGGGAGAGACAGCGACAGAGACAGAGACAGAGACAGAGTCAGAGGCAGAGACAGCGACAGAGACAGAGACAGAGACAGAGACAGAGACGGAGACAGAGACAGAGACAGAGACAGAGACAGAGACTGAGGGAGAGACAGCGACAGAGACAGAGACAGAGACAGAGACAGAGACAGAGACAGAGACGGAGACAGAGACAGAAACAGAGACAGAGACAGAGACAGAGACAGAGACAGAGACAGAGACAGAACCAGAGACAGAGACAGAGTCAGAGACAGAGACACAGACAGAGACAGAGACGGAGATAGAGACAGAGGCAGAGACAGAGACGGAGACAGAGGCAGAGACAGAGCCAGGGACAGAGACAGAGACAGAGACAGAGGGAGAGACAGCGACATAGACTGAGACAGAGACAGAGACAGAGACAGAGACAGAGACAGAGACAGAGACAGAGACAGAGACAGAGACAGAGACAGAGACAGGGACGGAGACAGAGACAGAGACAAAGACAGAGACAGAGACAGAGACAGAGACAGAGACAGAGACAGAGACAGAGACAGAGACAGAGACGGAGACAGAGACAGAGACAGAGACAGAGACAGAGATAGAGACAGAGACAGAGACAGATATGGGGACAGAGACAGAGGCAGAGACAGAGCCAGGGACAGAGACGGAGACAGAGACAGAGGGAGAGACAGCGACAGAGACAGAGACAGAGACAGAGTCAGAGGCAGAGACAGAGACAGAGACAGAGACAGAGACAGAGTCAGAGACAGAGACACAGACAGAGACAGAGACGGAGATAGAGACAGAGGCAGAGACAGAGACGGAGACAGAGGCAGAGACAGAGCCAGGGACAGAGACAGAGACAGAGACAGAGGGAGAGACAGCGACATAGACTGAGACAGAGACAGATACGCGGACAGAGACAGAGGCAGAGACAGAGACAGAGAGAGACGGAGACAGAGACAGAGACTGAGACGGAGACAGAGACAGCGGCAGAGACAGGGACGGAGACAGAGGCAGAGACAGAGCCAGGGACAGAGACAGAGACAGAGACAGCGACAGCGGCAGAGACAGGGACGGAGACAGAGACAGAGACAGAGACAGAGACAGAGTCAGAGACAGAGACACAGACAGAGACAGAGACGGAGATAGAGACAGAGGCAGAGACAGAGACGGAGACAGAGGCAGAGACAGAGCCAGGGACAGAGACAGAGACAGAGACAGAGGGAGAGACAGCGACATAGACTGAGACAGAGACAGAGACAGAGACAGAGACAGAGACAGAGACAGAGACAGAGACAGAGACAGAGACAGAGACAGAGACAGAGACAGGGACGGAGACAGAGACAGAGACAAAGACAGAGACAGAGACAGAGACAGAGACAGAGTCAGAGGCAGAGACAGCGACAGAGACAGAGACAGAGACAGAGACAGAGACGGAGACAGAGACAGAGACAGAGACAGAGACAGAGACTGAGGGAGAGACAGCGACAGAGACAGAGACAGAGACAGAGACAGAGACAGAGACAGAGACGGAGACAGAGACAGAAACAGAGACAGAGACAGAGACAGAGACAGAGACAGAGACAGAGACAGAACCAGAGACAGAGACAGAGTCAGAGACAGAGACACAGACAGAGACAGAGACGGAGATAGAGACAGAGGCAGAGACAGAGACGGAGACAGAGGCAGAGACAGAGCCAGGGACAGAGACAGAGACAGAGACAGAGGGAGAGACAGCGACATAGACTGAGACAGAGACAGAGACAGAGACAGAGACAGAGACAGAGACAGAGACAGAGACAGAGACAGAGACAGAGACAGAGACAGGGACGGAGACAGAGACAGAGACAAAGACAGAGACAGAGACAGAGACAGAGACAGAGACAGAGACAGAGACAGAGACAGAGACAGAGACGGAGACAGAGACAGAGACAGAGACAGAGACAGAGATAGAGACAGAGACAGAGACAGATATGGGGACAGAGACAGAGGCAGAGACAGAGCCAGGGACAGAGACGGAGACAGAGACAGAGGGAGAGACAGCGACAGAGACAGAGACAGAGACAGAGTCAGAGGCAGAGACAGAGACAGAGACAGAGACAGAGACAGAGACAGAGTCAGAGACAGAGACACAGACAGAGACAGAGACGGAGATAGAGACAGAGGCAGAGACAGAGACGGAGACAGAGGCAGAGACAGAGCCAGGGACAGAGACAGAGACAGAGACAGAGGGAGAGACAGCGACATAGACTGAGACAGAGACAGAGACAGAGACAGAGACAGAGACAGAGACAGAGACAGAGACAGAGACGGAGACAGAGACAGAGACAGAGACGGAGACAGAGACAGAGACAGAGACAGAGACAGAGACAGAGACAGAGACAGAGTCTGAGACAGAGACATAGACATAGACGGAGACAAAGACCGAGACAGAGACAGAAACAGAGACAGAGACAGAGACAGATACGCGGACAGAGACAGAGGCAGAGACAGAGACAGAGAGAGAGACGGAGACAGAGACAGAGACTGAGACGGAGACAGAGACAGAGACAGAGACAGAGACAGAGACAGAGACAGAGACAGAGACAGAGACAGAGACAGAGACAGAGTCAGAGACAGAGCCAGAGCCAGAAACAGAGACAGAGAAAGATACGCGGACAGAGACAGAGGCAGAGACAGAGACAGAGAGTGAGACGGAGACAGAGACAGAGACTGAGACGGAGACAGAGACAGCGGCAGAGACAGGGACGGAGACAGAGACAGAGACACAGACAGAGACAGAGACAGAGACAGAGACAGAGACAGAGACAGAGACAGAGACAGAGACAGAGACAGAGACAGAGACAGAGACAGAGACAGAGACAGAGACAGAGACAGAGACGGAGACTGAGACAGAGACAGAGACAGAGACAGAGACAGAGACAGATACGGGGACAGAGACAGAGACAGAGACTGAGGGAGAGACAGCGACAGAGACAGAGACAGAGACAGAGACAGAGACAGAGACAGAGACGGAGACAGAGACAGAGACAGAGACAGAGACAGAGACAGAGACAGAGACAGAAACAGAGACAGAGACAGAGTCAGAGACAGAGACACAGACAGAGACAGAGCCAGGGACAGAGACAGAGACAGAGACAGAGGGAGAGACAGCGACATAGACTGAGACAGAGACAGAGACAGATACAGAGACAGAGACAGAGACAGAGACAGAGACAGAGACAGGGACGGAGACAGAGACAGAGACAAAGACAGAGACAGAGACAGAGACAGAGACAGAGACAGAGACAGAGACAGAGACAGAGACAGAGACAGAGACGAAGACAGAGACAGAGACAGAGACAGAGACAGAGATAGAGACAGAGACAGAGACAGATACGGGGACAGAGACAGAGGCAGAGACAGAGCCAGGGACAGAGACGGAGACAGAGACAGAGGGAGAGACAGCGACAGCGACAGAGACAGAGACAGAGTCAGAGGCAGAGACATAGACAGAGACAGAGACAGAGACAGAGACAGAGACAGAGTCAGAGACAGAGACACAGACAGAGACAGAGACGGAGATAGAGACAGAGGCAGAGACAGAGACGGAGACAGAGGCAGAGACAGAGCCAGGGACAGAGACAGAGACAGAGACAGAGGGAGAGACAGCGACATAGACTGAGACAGAGACAGAGACAGAGACAGAGACAGAGACAGAGACAGAGACAGAGACAGAGACAGAGACAGAGACAGGGACGGAGACAGAGACAGAGACAAAGACAGAGACAGAGACAGAGACAGAGGCAGAGACAGAGACAGAGACAGAGACAGAGACAGAGACAGAGACAGAGACAGAGACGGAGACAGAGACAGAGACAGAGACGGAGACAGAGACAGAGACAGAGACAGAGACAGAGACAGAGACAGAGACAGAGACTGAGACAGAGACATAGACATAGACGGAGACAAAGACCGAGACAGAGACAGAAACAGAGACAGAGACAGATACGCGGACAGAGACAGAGGCAGAGACAGAGGTACAGAGAGAGAGACGGAGACAGAGACAGAGACTGAGACGGAGACAGAGACAGAGACAGAGACAGAGACAGAGACAGAGACAGAGACAGAGACAGAGACAGAGACAGAGACAGAGACAGACTCAGAGACAGAGCCAGAGCCAGAAACAGAGACAGAGACAGAGCCAGAAACAGAGACAGAGAAAGATACGCGGACAGAGACAGAGGCAGAGACAGAGACAGAGAGTGAGACGGAGACAGAGACAGCGGCAGAGACAGGGACGGAGACAGAGACAGAGACACAGACAGAGACAGAGACAGAGACAGAGACAGAGACAGAGACAGAGACAGAGACAGAGACAGAGACAGAGACAGAGACAGAGACAGAGACAGAGACAGAGACAGAGACAGAGACAGAGACAGAGACAGAGACAGAGACGGAGACTGAGACAGAGACAGAGACAGAGACAGAGACAGAGACAGATACGGGGACAGAGACAGAGGCAGAGACAGAGCCAGGGACAGAGACGGAGACAGAGACAGAGGGAGAGACAGCGACAGAGACAGAGACAGAGACAGAGTCAGAGGCAGAGACAGCGACAGAGACAGAGACAGAGACAGAGACAGAGACGGAGACAGAGACAGAGACAGAGACAGAGACAGAGACAGAGACAGAGACTGAGGGAGAGACAGCGACAGAGACAGAGACAGAGACAGAGACAGAGACAGAGACAGAGACGGAGACAGAGACAGAGACAGAGACAGAGACAGAGACAGAGACAGAGACAGAGACAGAGACAGAGACAGAGACAGAGTCAGAGACAGAGACACATACAGAGACAGAGACGGAGATAGAGACAGAGGCAGAGACAGAGACGGAGACAGAGGCAGAGACAGAGCCAGGGACAGAGACAGAGACAGAGACAGAGGGAGAGACAGCGACATAGACTGAGACAGAGACAGAGACAGAGACAGAGACAGAGACAGAGACAGAGACAGAGACAGAGACAGAGACAGAGACAGAGACAGGGACGGAGACAGAGACAGAGACAAAGACAGAGACAGAGACAGAGACAGAGACAGAGACAGAGACAGAGACAGAGACAGAGACAGAGACAGAGACGGAGACAGAGACAGAGACAGAGACAGAGACAGAGATAGAGACAGAGACAGAGACAGAGACAGAGGGAGAGACAGCGACATAGACTGAGACAGAGACAGAGACAGATACAGAGACAGAGACAGAGACAGAGACAGAGACAGAGACAGAGACAGAGACAGAGACAGGGACGGAGACAGAGACAGAGACAAAGACAGAGACAGAGACAGAGACAGAGACAGAGACAGAGACAGAGACAGAGACAGAGACAGAGACAGAGACGAAGACAGAGACAGAGACAGAGACAGAGACAGAGATAGAGACAGAGACAGAGACAGATACGGGGACAGAGACAGAGGCAGAGACAGAGCCAGGGACAGAGACGGAGACAGAGACAGAGGGAGAGACAGCGACAGCGACAGAGACAGAGACAGAGTCAGAGGCAGAGACATAGACAGAGACAGAGACAGAGACAGAGACAGAGACAGAGTCAGAGACAGAGACACAGACAGAGACAGAGACGGAGATAGAGACAGAGGCAGAGACAGAGACGGAGACAGAGGCAGAGACAGAGCCAGGGACAGAGACAGAGACAGAGACAGAGGGAGAGACAGCGACATAGACTGAGACAGAGACAGAGACAGAGACAGAGACAGAGACAGAGACAGAGACAGAGACAGAGACAGAGACAGAGACAGGGACGGAGACAGAGACAGAGACAAAGACAGAGACAGAGACAGAGACAGAGGCAGAGACAGAGACAGAGACAGAGACAGAGACAGAGACAGAGACAGAGACAGAGACGGAGACAGAGACAGAGACAGAGACGGAGACAGAGACAGAGACAGAGACAGAGACAGAGACAGAGACAGAGACAGAGACTGAGACAGAGACATAGACATAGACGGAGACAAAGACCGAGACAGAGACAGAAACAGAGACAGAGACAGATACGCGGACAGAGACAGAGGCAGAGACAGAGGTACAGAGAGAGAGACGGAGACAGAGACAGAGACTGAGACGGAGACAGAGACAGAGACAGAGACAGAGACAGAGACAGAGACAGAGACAGAGACAGAGACAGAGTCAGAGACAGAGCCAGAGCCAGAAACAGAGACAGAGACAGAGCCAGAAACAGAGACAGAGAAAGATACGCGGACAGAGACAGAGGCAGAGACAGAGACAGAGAGTGAGACGGAGACAGAGACAGCGGCAGAGACAGGGACGGAGACAGAGACAGAGACACAGACAGAGACAGAGACAGAGACAGAGACAGAGACAGAGACAGAGACAGAGACAGAGACAGAGACAGAGACAGAGACAGAGACAGAGACAGAGACAGAGACAGAGACAGAGACAGAGACAGAGACAGAGACAGAGACAGAGACAGAGACAGAGACAGAGACGGAGACTGAGACAGAGACAGAGACAGAGACAGAGACAGAGACAGATACGGGGACAGAGACAGAGGCAGAGACAGAGCCAGGGACAGAGACGGAGACAGAGACAGAGGGAGAGACAGCGACAGAGACAGAGACAGAGACAGAGTCAGAGGCAGAGACAGCGACAGAGACAGAGACAGAGACAGAGACAGAGACGGAGACAGAGACAGAGACAGAGACAGAGACAGAGACAGAGACAGAGACTGAGGGAGAGACAGCGACAGAGACAGAGACAGAGACAGAGACAGAGACAGAGACAGAGACGGAGACAGAGACAGAGACAGAGACAGAGACAGAGACAGAGACAGAGACAGAGACAGAGACAGAGACAGAGACAGAGACAGAGACAGAGACAGAGTCAGAGACAGAGACACATACAGAGACAGAGACGGAGATAGAGACAGAGGCAGAGACAGAGACGGAGACAGAGGCAGAGACAGAGCCAGGGACAGAGACAGAGACAGAGACAGAGGGAGAGACAGCGACATAGACTGAGACAGAGACAGAGACAGAGACAGAGACAGAGACAGAGACAGAGACAGAGACAGAGACAGAGACAGAGACAGGGACGGAGACAGAGACAGAGACAAAGACAGAGACAGAGACAGAGACAGAGACAGAGACAGAGACAGAGACAGAGACAGAGACAGAGACAGAGACGGAGACAGAGACAGAGACAGAGACAGAGACAGAGATAGAGACAGAGACAGAGACAGATATGGGGACAGAGACAGAGGCAGAGACAGAGCCAGGGACAGAGACGGAGACAGAGACAGAGGGAGAGACAGCGACAGAGACAGAGACAGAGACAGAGTCAGAGGCAGAGACAGAGACAGAGACAGAGACAGAGACAGAGTCAGAGACAGAGACAGAGACAGAGACAGAGACAGAGACAGAGACAGAGACAGAGACAGAGACAGAGACAGAGTCAGAGACAGAGACACAGACAGAGACAGAGACGGAGATAGAGACAGAGGCAGAGACAGAGACGGAGACAGAGGCAGAGACAGAGCCAGGGACAGAGACAGAGACAGAGACAGAGGGAGAGACAGCGACATAGACTGAGACAGAGACAGAGACAGAGACAGAGACAGAGACAGAGACAGAGACAGAGACAGAGACAGAGACAGAGACAGGGACGGAGACAGAGACAGAGACAGAGACAGAGACAGAGACGGAGACAGAGACAGAGACAGAGACGGAGACAGAGACAGAGACAGAGACAGAGACAGAGACAGAGACAGAGACAGAGACTGAGACAGAGACATAGACATAGACGGAGACAAAGACCGAGACAGAGACAGAAACAGAGACAGAGACAGAGACAGATACGCGGACAGAGACAGAGGCAGAGACAGAGACAGAGAGAGAGACGGAGACAGAGACAGAGACTGAGACGGAGACAGAGACAGAGACAGAGACAGAGACAGAGACAGAGACAGAGACAGAGACAGAGACAGAGACAGAGTCAGAGACAGAGCCAGAGCCAGAAACAGAGACAGAGACAGAGCCAGAAACAGAGACAGAGAAAGATACGCGGACAGAGACAGAGGCAGAGACAGAGACAGAGAGTGAGACGGCGACAGAGACAGAGACTGAGACGGAGACAGTGACAGCGGCAGAGACAGGGACGGAGACAGAGACAGAGACACAGACAGAGACAGAGACAGAGACAGAGACAGAGACAGAGACAGAGACAGAGACAGAGACAGAGACAGAGACAGAGACAGAGACAGAGACAGAGACAGAGACAGAGACAGAGACAGAGACAGAGACAGAGACAGAGACAGAGACAGAGACAGAGACAGAGACAGAGACAGAGACAGAGACGGAGACTGAGACAGAGACAGAGACAGAGACAGAGACAGAGACAGATACGGGGACAGAGACAGAGGCAGAGACAGAGCCAGGGACAGAGACGGAGACAGAGACAGAGGGAGAGACAGCGACAGAGACAGAGACAGAGACAGAGTCAGAGGCAGAGACAGAGACAGAGACAGAGACAGAGACAGAGACAGAGACAGAGTCAGAGACAGAGACACAGACAGAGACAGAGACGGAGATTGAGACAGAGGCAGAGACAGAGACGGAGACAGAGGCAGAGACAGAGCCAGGGACAGGGACAGAGATAGAGACAGAGGGAGAGACAGCGACATAGACTGAGACAGAGACAGAGACAGAGACAGAGACAGAGACAGAGACAGAGACAGAGACAGAGACAGAGACAGGGACGGAGACAGTGACAGGGACACAGACAGAGACAGAGAGAGAGACAGAGACAGAGACGGAGACAGAGGCAGAGACAGAGACAGAGAGAGAGACAGAGACAGAGACAGAGACAGAAACAGAGACAGAGACAGAGACAGAGACAGAGACAGAGACAGAGACAGAGACAGAGACAGAGTCAGAGGCAGAGACAGAGACAGAGACAGAGACAGAGACAGAGACAGAGACAGAGTCAGAGACAGAGACACAGACAGAGACAGAGACGGAGATAGAGACAGAGGCAGAGACAGAGACGGAGACAGAGGCAGAGACAGAGCCAGGGACAGAGACAGAGACAGAGACAGAGGGAGAGACAGCGACATAGACAGAGACAGAGACAGAGACAGAGACAGAGACAGAGACAGAGACAGAGACAGAGACAGAGACGGAGACAGGGGCAGAGACAGAGCCAGGGACAGAGACAGAGACAGAGACTGAGGGAGAGACAGCGACAGAGACAGAGACAGAGACAGAGACAGAGACAGAGACAGAGACTGAGACGGAGACAGAGACAGAGGCAGAGACAGAGACAGAGACAGAGACAGAGACAGAGACAGAAACAGTGACAGAGACAGATACGCGGACAGAGACAGAGGCAGAGACAGAGACAGAGACAGAGACAGAGGCAGAGAGAGAGACAGAGACAGAGACGGAGACAGAGACAGAGACAGAGACAGAGACAGAGACAGAGACAGAGACACAGAAAGTGACAGGGACGGAGACAGAGACAGAGACACAGACAGAGACAGAGACAGAGACAGAGACAGAGGCAGAGACAGAGACGGAGACAGAGACAGAGACAGAGACGGAGACAGAGACAGAGACAGAGACAGAGGCAGAGACAGAGACAGAGACAGAGAGAGAGACGGAGACAGAGACAGAGACTGAGACGGAGACAGAGACAGCGGCAGAGTCAGGGACGGAGACAGAGACAGAGACACAGACAGAGACAGAGACAGAGACAGAGACAGAGACAGAGACAGAGACAGAGACAGAGACAGAGACAGAGACAGAGACAGAGACAGATACAGAGACAGAGACAGAGACTGTGACTGAGACAGAGACAGAGACAGAGACAGAGACGGAGACAGAGACAGAGACAGAGACAGAGACAGAGACAGAGACAGAGACAGAGACAGAGACAGAGACAGAGACAGAGACAGAGACAGAGACACAGACAGAGACAGAGACAGAGACAGAGACAGAGACAGAGACAGAGACGGAGACAGAGACAGAGACAGAGACAGAGACGGAGACAGAGACAGAGACAGAAACAGAGACAGAGACAGAGTCAGAGACAGAGACACAGACAGAGACAGAGACGGAGATAGAGACAGAGGCAGAGACAGAGACGGAGACAGAGGCAGAGACAGAGCCAGGGACAGAGACAGAGACAGAGACAGAGGGAGAGACAGCGACATAGACTGAGACAGAGACAGAGACAGAGACAGAGGCAGAGACAGAGACAGAGACAGAGACAGAGACAGAGACAGAGACAGAGACAGAGACAGAGACAGAGACAGGGACGGAGACAGAGACAGAGACAGAGACAGAGACGGAGACTGAGACAGAGACAGAGACAGAGACAGAGACAGAGACAGATACGGGGACAGAGACAGAGGCAGAGACAGAGCCAGGGACAGAGACGGAGACAGAGACAGAGGGAGAGACAGCGACAGAGACAGAGACAGAGACAGAGTCAGAGGCAGAGACAGAGACAGAGACAGAGACAGAGACAGAGACAGAGACAGAGTCAGAGACAGAGACACAGACAGAGACAGAGACGGAGATTGAGACAGAGGCAGAGACAGAGACGGAGACAGAGGCAGAGACAGAGACAGAGACAGAGACAGAGACAGAGACAGAGACAGAGACAGAGACAGAGACAGAGACAGAGACACAGACAGAGACAGAGACAGAGACAGAGACAGAGACAGAGGGAGAGACAGCGACATAGACTGAGACAGAGACAGAGACAGAGACAGAGACAGAGACAGAGACAGAGACAGAGACAGAGACAGAGACAGAGACAGAGACAGAGACAGAGACAGGGACGGAGACAGTGACAGGGACACAGACAGAGACAGAGAGAGAGACAGAGACAGAGACGGAGACAGAGGCAGAGACAGAGACAGAGAGAGAGACAGAGACAGAGACAGAGACAGAAACAGAGACAGAGACAGAGACAGAGACAGAGACAGAGACAGAGACAGAGACAGAGACAGAGTCAGAGGCAGAGACAGAGACAGAGACAGAGACAGAGACAGAGACAGAGACAGAGACAGAGTCAGAGACAGAGACACAGACAGAGACAGAGACGGAGATAGAGACAGAGGCAGAGACAGAGACGGAGACAGAGGCAGAGACAGAGCCAGGGACAGAGACAGAGACAGAGACAGAGGGAGAGACAGCGACATAGACAGAGACAGAGACAGAGACAGAGACAGAGACAGAGACAGAGACAGAGACAGAGACAGAGACAGAGACAGAGACAGAGACGGAGACAGGGGCAGAGACAGAGCCAGGGACAGAGACAGAGACAGAGACTGAGGGAGAGACAGCGACAGAGACAGAGACAGAGACAGAGACAGAGACTGAGACGGAGACAGAGACAGAGGCAGAGACAGAGACAGAGACAGAGACAGAGACAGAGACAGAAACAGTGACAGAGACAGATACGCGGACAGAGACAGAGGCAGAGACAGAGACAGAGACAGAGACAGAGACAGATACGCGGACAGAGACAGAGGCAGAGACAGAGACAGGGAGAGAGACGGAGACAGAGACAGAGACTGAGACGGAGACATAGACAGCGGCAGAGACAGGGACGGAGACAGAGACAGAGACACAGACAGAAACAGAGACAGAGACAGAGACAGAGACAGAGACAGAGACAGAGACAGAGACAGAGACAGAGACAGAGACAGAGACAGAGACAGAGAAAGATACGCGGACAGAGACGGAGACAAAGACCGAGACAGAGACAGAGACGGAGACAGAGGCAGAGACAGAGCCAGGGACAGAGACAGAGACAGAGACAGAGACAGAGACAGAGACAGAGACAGAGACAGAGACAGAGACAGAGACAGAGACAGAGACAGAGACAGAAACAGAGACAGAGACAGATACGCGGACAGAGACAGAGGCAGAGACAGAGACAGAGAGAGAGACGGAGACAGAGACAGAGGGAGAGACAGCGACAGCGGCAGAGACAGGGACGGAGACAGAGACAGGGACACAGACACAGACAGAGACAGAGTCAGAGACAGAGACACAGACAGAGACAGAGACGGAGATAGAGACAGAGGCAGAGACATAGACGGAGACAGAGGCAGAGACAGAGCCAGGGACAGAGACAGAGACAGAGACAGAGACACAGACAGAGACAGAGACAGAGACAGAGACGGAGACAGAGACAGAGACAGAGACGGAGACAGAGACAGAGACAGAGACAGAGACAGAGACAGAGACAGAGACAGAGACAGAGACTGAGACAGAGACAGAGACATAGACGGAGACAAAGACCGAGACAGAGACAGAAACAGAGACAGAGACAGATACGCGGACAGAGACAGAGGCAGAGACAGAGACAGAGAGAGAGACGGAGACAGAGACAGAGACTGAGACGGAGACAGAGACAGAGACAGAGACAGAGACAGAGACAGAGACAGAGACAGAGACAGAGACAGAGACGGAGACAGAGACAGAGACAGAGACAGAGACAGAGGCAGAGTCAGAGACAGAGACAGAGACAGAGACAGAGACAGAGACCGAGACAGAGACAGAAACAGAGACAGAGGCAGATACGCGGACAGAGACAGAGGCAGAGACAGAGACAGAGAGAGAGACGGAGACAGAGACAGAGACTGAGACGGAGACAGAGACAGCGGCAGAGACAGGGACGGAGACAGAGACAGAGACACAGACAGAGACAGAGACAGAGACAGAGGCAGAGACAGAGCCAGGGACAGAGGCGGAGACAGAGACAGAGGGAGAGACCGCGACAGAGACAGAGACAGAAACAGAGACAGAGACAGATAGGCGGACAGAGGCAGAGGCAGAGACAGAGACAGAGACAGAGACGGAGACAGAGACAGAGACTGAGACGGAGACAGAGACAGCGGCAGAGTCAGGGACGGAGACAGAGACAGAGACAGAGAAAGAGACAGAGACAGAGACAGACATAGAGACAGAGACAGAGACAGAGACAGAGGCAGAGACAGATACGGAGGCAGAGGGAGAGACAGCGACAGAGACAGAGACAGAGACAGAGACAGAGACAGAGAGAGAGACAGAGACAGAGACAGAGACAGAGACAGAGACAGAGACAGACATAGAGACAGAGACAGAGACAGAGACAGAGGCAGAGACAGATACGGAGGCAGAGGGAGAGACAGCGACAGAGACAGAGACAGAGACAGAGACAGAGACAGAGAGAGAGACAGAGACAGAGACAGAGACAGAGACAGAGACAGAGACAGAGACAGAGACAGAGACAGAGTCAGAGACAGAGGGAGAGACAGCGACATAGACTGAGACAGAGACAGAGACAGATACAGAGACAGAGACAGAGACAGAGACAGAGACAGAGACAGAGACAGAGACAGGGACGGAGACAGAGACAGAGACAAAGACAGAGACAGAGACAGAGACAGAGACGGAGACAGAGACAGCGGCAGAGACAGGGACGGAGACAGAGACAGAGACACAGACAGAGACAGAGACAGAGACAGAGACAGAGACAGAGACAGAGACAGAGACAGAGACAGAGACAGAGACAGAGACAGAGACAGAGACAGAGACAGAGACAGAGACAGAGACAGAGACAGAGACAGAGACAGAGACGGAGACTGAGACAGAGACAGAGACAGAGACAGAGACAGAGACAGAGACGGAGACTGAGACAGAGACAGAGACTGAGGGAGAGACAGCGACAGAGACAGAGACAGAGACAGAGACAGAGACAGAGACAGAGACGGAGACAGAGACAGAGACAGAGACAGAGACAGAGACAGAGACAGAGACAGAGACAGAAACAGAGACAGAGACAGAGTCAGAGACAGAGACACAGACAGAGACAGAGCCAGGGACAGAGACAGAGACAGAGACAGAGGGAGAGACAGCGACATAGACTGAGACAGAGACAGAGACAGATACAGAGACAGAGACAGAGACAGAGACAGAGACAGAGACAGAGACAGAGACAGGGACGGAGACAGAGACAGAGACAAAGACAGAGACAGAGACAGAGACAGAGACAGAGACAGAGACAGAGACAGAGACAGAGACAGAGACAGAGACGAAGACAGAGACAGAGACAGAGACAGAGACAGAGATAGAGACAGAGACAGAGACAGATACGGGGACAGAGACAGAGGCAGAGACAGAGCCAGGGACAGAGACGGAGACAGAGACAGAGGGAGAGACAGCGACAGCGACAGAGACAGAGACAGAGTCAGAGGCAGAGACATAGACAGAGACAGAGACAGAGACAGAGACAGAGACAGAGTCAGAGACAGAGACACAGACAGAGACAGAGACGGAGATAGAGACAGAGGCAGAGACAGAGACGGAGACAGAGGCAGAGACAGAGCCAGGGACAGAGACAGAGACAGAGACAGAGGGAGAGACAGCGACATAGACTGAGACAGAGACAGAGACAGAGACAGAGACAGAGACAGAGACAGAGACAGAGACAGAGACAGAGACAGAGACAGAGACAGAGACAGAGACAGGGACGGAGACAGAGACAGAGACAAAGACAGAGACAGAGACAGAGACAGAGGCAGAGACAGAGACAGAGACAGAGACAGAGACAGAGACAGAGACAGAGACAGAGACGGAGACAGAGACAGAGACAGAGACGGAGACAGAGACAGAGACAGAGACAGAGACAGAGACAGAGACAGAGACAGAGACTGAGACAGAGACATAGACATAGACGGAGACAAAGACCGAGACAGAGACAGAAACAGAGACAGAGACAGATACGCGGACAGAGACAGAGGCAGAGACAGAGGTACAGAGAGAGAGACGGAGACAGAGACAGAGACTGAGACGGAGACAGAGACAGAGACAGAGACAGAGACAGAGACAGAGACAGAGACAGAGACAGAGACAGAGACAGAGACAGAGACAGAGTCAGAGACAGAGCCAGAGCCAGAAACAGAGACAGAGACAGAGCCAGAAACAGAGACAGAGAAAGATACGCGGACAGAGACAGAGGCAGAGACAGAGACAGAGAGTGAGACGGAGACAGAGACAGCGGCAGAGACAGGGACGGAGACAGAGACAGAGACACAGACAGAGACAGAGACAGAGACAGAGACAGAGACAGAGACAGAGACAGAGACAGAGACAGAGACAGAGACAGAGACAGAGACAGAGACAGAGACAGAGACAGAGACAGAGTCAGAGGCAGAGACAGCGACAGAGACAGAGACAGAGACAGAGACAGAGACAGAGACAGAGACAGAGACAGAGACAGAGACAGAGACAGAGACAGAGACAGGGACGGAGACAGAGACAGAGACAAAGACAGAGACAGAGACAGAGACAGAGACAGAGACAGAGACAGAGACAGAGACAGAGACAGAGACAGAGGCGGAGACAGAGACAGAGACAGAGACAGAGACAGAGATAGAGACAGAGACAGAGACAGATATGGGGACAGAGACAGAGGCAGAGACAGAGCCAGGGACAGAGACGGAGACAGAGACAGAGGGAGAGACAGCGACAGAGACAGAGACAGAGACAGAGTCAGAGGCAGAGACAGAGACAGAGACAGAGACAGAGACAGAGTCAGAGACAGAGACACGGACAGAGACAGAGACGGAGATAGAGACAGAGGCAGAGACAGAGACGGAGACAGAGGCAGAGACAGAGCCAGGGACAGAGACAGAGACAGAGACAGAGGGAGAGACAGCGACATAGACTGAGACAGAGACAGAGACAGAGACAGAGAGTGAGACGGAGACAGAGACAGCGGCAGAGACAGGGACGGAGACAGAGACAGAGACACAGACAGAGACAGAGACAGAGACAGAGACAGAGACAGAGACAGAGACAGAGACAGAGACAGAGACAGAGACAGAGACAGAGACAGAGACAGAGACAGAGACAGAGACAGAGACAGAGACAGAGACAGAGACAGAGACAGAGACAGAGACAGAGACAGAGACAGAGACGGAGACTGAGACAGAGACAGAGACAGAGACAGAGACAGAGACAGATACGGGGACAGAGACAGAGGCAGAGACAGAGCCAGGGACAGAGACGGAGACAGAGACAGAGGGAGAGACAGCGACAGAGACAGAGACAGAGACAGAGTCAGAGGCAGAGACAGCGACAGAGACAGAGACAGAGACTGAGGGAGAGACAGCGACAGAGACAGAGACAGAGACAGAGACAGAGACAGAGACAGAGACAGAGACAGAGACAGAGACAGAGACAGAGACTGAGACAGAGACATAGACATAGACGGAGACAAAGACCGAGACAGAGACAGAAACAGAGACAGAGACAGAGACAGATACGCGGACAGAGACAGAGGCAGAGACAGAGACAGAGACAGAGACAGAGACAGAGACAGAGACAGAGACAGAGACAGAGACAGAGACAGAGACAGAGACAGAGACAGAGACAGAGACAGAGACAGAGACAGAGACAGAGACGGAGACTGAGACAGAGACAGAGACAGAGACAGAGACAGAGACAGATACGGGGACAGAGACAGAGGCAGAGACAGAGCCAGGGACAGAGACGGAGACAGAGACAGAGGGAGAGACAGCGACAGAGACAGAGACAGAGACAGAGTCAGAGGCAGAGACAGCGACAGAGACAGAGACAGAGACAGAGACAGAGACGGAGACAGAGACAGAGACAGAGACAGAGACAGAGACAGAGACAGAGACTGAGGGAGAGACAGCGACAGAGACAGAGACAGAGACAGAGACAGAGACAGAGACAGAGACAGAGACAGAGACAGAGACAGAGACAGAGACAGAGACAGAGACAGAGTCAGAGACAGAGACACAGACAGAGACAGAGACGGAGATAGAGACAGAGGCAGAGACAGAGACGGAGACAGAGGCAGAGACAGAGCCAGGGACAGAGACAGAGACAGAGACAGAGGGAGAGACAGCGACATAGACTGAGACAGAGACAGAGACAGAGACAGAGACAGAGACAGAGACAGAGACAGAGACAGAGACAGAGACAGAGACAGGGACGGAGACAGAGACAGAGACAAAGACAGAGACAGAGACAGAGACAGAGACAGAGACAGAGACAGAGACAGAGACAGAGACAGAGACAGAGACGGAGACAGAGACAGAGACAGAGACAGAGACAGAGTCAGAGGCAGAGACAGAGACAGAGACAGAGACAGAGACAGAGACAGAGTCAGAGACAGAGACACAGACAGAGACAGAGACGGAGATAGAGACAGAGGCAGAGACAGAGACAGAGGGAGAGACAGCGACATAGACTGAGACAGAGACAGAGACAGAGACAGAGACAGAGACAGAGACAGAGACAGAGACAGAGACAGAGACAGGGACGGAGACAGAGACAGAGACAAAGACAGAGACAGAGACAGAGACAGAGACAGAGACAGAGACAGAGACAGAGACAGAGACAGAGACGGAGACAGAGACAGAGACAGAGACAGAGACAGAGATAGAGACAGAGACAGAGACAGACATGGGGACAGAGACAGAGGCAGAGACAGAGCCAGGGACAGAGACGGAGACAGAGACAGAGGGAGAGACAGCGACAGAGACAGAGACAGAGACAGAGTCAGAGGCAGAGACAGAGACAGAGACAGAGACAGAGACAGAGTCAGAGACAGAGACACATACAGAGACAGAGACGGAGATAGAGACAGAGGCAGAGACAGAGACGGAGACAGAGGCAGAGACAGAGCCAGGGACAGAGACAGAGACAGAGACAGAGGGAGAGACAGCGACATAGACTGAGACAGAGACAGAGACAGAGACAGAGACAGAGACAGAGACAGAGACAGAGACAGAGACGGAGACAGAGACAGAGACAGAGACGGAGACAGAGACAGAGACAGAGACAGAGACAGAGACAGAGACAGAGACAGAGACTGAGACAGAGACATAGACATAGACGGAGACAAAGACCGAGACAGAGACAGAAACAGAGACAGAGACAGAGACAGATACGCGGACAGAGACAGAGGCAGAGACAGAGACAGAGAGAGAGACGGAGACAGAGACAGAGACTGAGACGGAGACAGAGACAGAGACAGAGACAGAGACAGAGACAGAGACAGAGACAGAGACAGAGACAGAGTCAGAGACAGAGCCAGAGCCAGAAACAGAGACAGAGACAGAGCCAGAAACAGAGACAGAGAAAGATACGCGGACAGAGACAGAGGCAGAGACAGAGACAGAGAGTGAGACGGCGACAGAGACAGAGACTGAGACGGAGACAGTGACAGCGGCAGAGACAGGGACGGAGACAGAGACAGAGACACAGACAGAGACAGAGACAGAGACAGAGACAGAGACAGAGACAGAGACAGAGACAGAGACAGAGACAGAGACAGAGACAGAGACAGAGACAGAGACAGAGACAGAGACAGAGACAGAGACAGAGACAGAGACAGAGACAGAGACAGAGACAGAGACAGAGACAGAGACAGAGACGGAGACTGAGACAGAGACAGAGACAGAGACAGAGACAGAGACAGATACGGGGACAGAGACAGAGGCAGAGACAGAGCCAGGGACAGAGACGGAGACAGAGACAGAGGGAGAGACAGCGACAGAGACAGAGACAGAGACAGAGTCAGAGGCAGAGACAGAGACAGAGACAGAGACAGAGACAGAGACAGAGACAGAGTCAGAGACAGAGACACAGACAGAGACAGAGACGGAGACTGAGACAGAGGCAGAGACAGAGACGGAGACAGAGGCAGAGACAGAGCCAGGGACAGGGACAGAGATAGAGACAGAGGGAGAGACAGCGACATAGACTGAGACAGAGACAGAGACAGAGACAGAGACAGAGACAGAGACAGAGACAGAGACAGAGACAGGGACGGAGACAGTGACAGGGACACAGACAGAGACAGAGAGAGAGACAGAGACAGAGACGGAGACAGAGGCAGAGACAGAGACAGAGAGAGAGACAGAGACAGAGACAGAGACAGAAACAGAGACAGAGACAGAGACAGAGACAGAGACAGAGACAGAGACAGAGACAGAGACAGAGACAGAGACAGAGTCAGAGGCAGAGACAGAGACAGAGACAGAGACAGAGACAGAGACAGAGACAGAGACAGAGTCAGAGACAGAGACACAGACAGAGACAGAGACGGAGATAGAGACAGAGGCAGAGACAGAGACGGAGACAGAGGCAGAGACAGAGCCAGGGACAGAGACAGAGACAGAGACAGAGGGAGAGACAGCGACATAGACAGAGACAGAGACAGAGACAGAGACAGAGACAGAGACAGAGACAGAGACAGAGACAGAGACAGAGACGGAGACAGGGGCAGAGACAGTGACAGAGACAGAGACAGAGACAGAGACAGAGACAGAGACAGAGACAGAGACGGAGACAGAGGCAGAGACAGAGCCATGGACAGAGACAGAGACAGAGACAGAGGGAGAGACAGCGACAGAGACAGAGACAGAGACAGAGACAGAGACAGAGACAGAGACAGAGACTGAGACAGAGACAGAGACGGAGATAGAGACAGAGGCAGAGACAGAGACGGAGACAGAGGCAGAGACAGAGCCAGGGACAGAGACAGAGACAGAGACAGAGGGAGAGACAGCGACATAGACAGAGACAGAGACAGAGACAGAGACAGAGACAGAGACAGAGACAGAGACAGAGACAGAGACAGAGACAGAGACAGAGACAGAGACAGAGACAGAGACAGAGACAGAGACAGAGACAGAGACAGAGACAGAGACAGAGACAGAGACAGACACAGAGACAGAGACGGAGACAGAGACAGAGACAGAGACAGAGACAGAGACAGAGACAGAGAAAGTGACAGGGACGGAGACAGAGACAGAGACACAGACAGAGACAGAGACAGAGACAGAGGCAGAGACAGAGCCAGGGACAGAGACGGAGACAGAGATAGAGGGAGAGACAGCGACAGAGACAGAGACAGAAACAGAGACAGAGACAGATACGCGGACAGAGACAGAGGCAGAGACAGAGACAGAGAGAGACGGAGACAGAGACAGAGACTGAGACGGAGACAGAGACAGCGGCAGAGACAGGGACGGAGACAGAGGCAGAGACAGAGCCAGGGACAGAGACAGAGACAGAGACAGAGGGAGAGACAGCGACAGCGGCAGAGACAGGGACGGAGACAGAGACAGGGACACAGACACAGACAGAGACAGAGACATAGGCAGAGGCAGAGACAGAGACAGAGACAGAGACAGAGACAGAGACAGAGACAGAGACAGAGACAGAGACAGAGACAGAAACAGAGACAGAGACAGATACGCGGACAGAGACAGAGGCAGTGACAGAGACAGAGAGAGAGACGGAGACAGAGACAGAGGCTGAGACGGAGACAGAGACAGCGGCAGAGACAGGGACGGAGACAGAGACAGAGACACAGACAGAGACAGAGACAGAGACAGAGACAGAGACAGAGACAGAGACAGAGACAGAGACAGAGACAGAGACAGAGACAGAGACAGAGACAGAGGCAGAGACAGAGACAGAGACAGAGACAGAGACAGAGACAGAGACAGAGACAGAGACAGAGACAGAGACAGAGACAGAGACAGATACAGAGACAGAGACAGAGACAGAGACGGAGGCAGAGACAGAGACAGAGACAGAGACAGAGACAGAGACAGAGACAGAGACAGAGAAAGAGACAGAGACAGAGACAGACATAGAGACAGAGACAGAGACAGAGACAGAGACAGAGACAGAGACAGAGACAGAGACAGATTCGGAGACAGAGGGAGAGACAGCGACAGAGACAGATACGGAGGCAGAGGGAGAGACAGCGACAGAGACAGAGACAGAGACAGAGACAGAGACAGAGAGAGAGACAGAGACAGAGACAGAGACAGAGACAGAGACAGAGACAGAGACAGTGACAGAGACAGAGACAGAGACAGAGACAGAGACAGAGACAGAGACAGAGACGGAGACAGCGGCAGAGACAGAGACGGAGACAGAGGCAGAGACAGAGCCATGGACAGAGACAGAGACAGAGACAGAGGGAGAGACAGCGACAGAGACAGAGACAGAGACAGAGACAGAGACAGAGACAGAGACAGAGACTGAGACAGAGACAGAGACGGAGATAGAGACAGAGGCAGAGACAGAGACGGAGACAGAGGCAGAGACAGAGCCAGGGACAGAGACAGAGACAGAGACAGAGGGAGAGACAGCGACAGAGACAGATACAGAGACAGAGACAGAGACAGAGACGGAGGCAGAGACAGAGACAGAGACAGAGACAGAGACAGAGACAGAGACAGAGACAGAGAAAGAGACAGAGACAGAGACAGACATAGAGACAGAGACAGAGACAGAGACAGAGACAGAGACAGATTCGGAGACAGAGGGAGAGACAGCGACAGAGACAGAGACAGAGACGGAGACAAAGGCAGAGACAGAGGCAGAGACAGAGACAGAGACAGAGACAGAGACAGAGACAGAGACGGAGACAGAGGCAGAGACAGAGCCATGGACAGAGACAGAGACAGAGACAGAGGGAGAGACACCGACGGAGACAGAGACGGAGACGGAGACAGAGACAGAGACAGAGACAGAGACAGAGACAGAGACAGAGACGGAGACAGAGACAGAGGCAGAGACAGAGACAGAGACAGAGACAGAGACAGAGACAGAAACAGTGACAGAGACAGATACGCGGACATAGACAGAGGCAGAGACAGAGACAGAGAGAGAGACGGAGACAGAGACAGAGACAGACACAGAGACAGAGACAGAGACAGAGACAGAGACAGAGACAGAGACAGAAACAGAGACAGAGACAGATACGCGGACAGAGACAGAGGCAGATACAGAGACAGAGAGAGAGACGGAGACAGAGACAGAGACTTAGACGGAGACAGAGACAGCGGCAGAGTCAGGGACGGAGACAGAGACAGAGACACAGACAGAGACAGAGACAGAGACAGAGACAGAGACAGAGACAGAGACAGAGACAGCGACAGAGACAGAGACAGAGACAGAGACAGAGACAGAGACAGAGACTGTGACTGAGACAGAGACAGAGACAGAGACAGAGACGGAGACAGAGACAGAGACAGAGACAGAGACAGAGACAGAGACAGAGACAGAGACAGAGACAGAGACAGAGACAGAGACAGAGACAGAGACAGAGACAGAGACAGAGACAGAGAAAGAGACAGAGACAGAGACAGACATAGAGACAGAGACAGAGGGAGAGACAGCGACAGCGGCAGAGACAGGGACGGAGACAGAGACAGGGACACAGACAGATACGGAGACAGAGACAGAGACAGAGACGGAGACAGAGGCAGAGACAGAGACAGAGAGAGAGGCAGAGACAGAGACAGAGACGGAAACAGAGACAGAGACAGAGACAGAGACAGAGACAGAGACAGAGACAGAGACAGAGACAGAGTCAGAGGCAGAGACAGAGACAGAGACAGAGACAGAGACAGAGACAGAGACAGAGTCAGAGACAGAGACACAGACAGAGACAGAGACGGAGATAGAGACAGAGGCAGAGACAGAGACGGAGACAGAGGCAGAGACAGAGCCAGGGACAGAGACAGAGACAGAGACAGAGGGAGAGGCAGCGACATAGACAGAGACAGAGACAGAGACAGAGACAGAGACAGAGACAGAGACAGAGACAGAGACAGAGACAGAGACAGAGACAGAGACGGAGACAGGGACAGAGACGGAGACAGGGGCAAAGACAGAGCCAGGGACAGAGACAGAGACAGAGACTGAGGGAGAGACAGCGACAGAGACAGAGACAGAGACAGAGAAAGTGACAGAGACACAGACAGAGACAGAGACAGAGACAGAGGCAGAGACAGAGCCAGGGACAGAGACGGAGACAGAGACAGAGGGAGAGACAGCGACTGAGACAGAGACAGAAACAGAGACAGAGACAGAGACAGAGACGGAGACAAAGACCGAGACACAGACAGAGATGGAGACAGAGGCAGAGACAGAGCCAGGGACAGAGACGGAGACAGAGACAGAGGAAGAGACAACGACAGAGACAGAGACAGAGACAGAGGCGGTGACAGAGACAGCGACAGCGGCAGAGACAGGGACGGAGACAGAGACAGGGACACAGACACAGACAGAGACAGAGACATAGGCAGAGGCAGAGACAGAGACAGAGACAGAGACAGAGACAGAGACAGAGACAGAGACAGAAACAGAGACAGAGACAGATACGCGGACAGAGACAGAGGCAGTGACAGAGACAGAGAGAGAGACGGAGACAGAGACAGAGACTGAGACGGAGACAGAGACAGCGGCAGAGACAGGGACGGAGACAGAGACAGAGACACAGACAGAGACAGAGACAGAGACAGAGACAGAGACAGAGACAGAGACAGAGACAGAGACAGAGACAGAGACAGAGACAGAGACAGAGACAGAGACAGAGCCAGAGACAGAGACAGAGACAGAGACAGAGACAGAGACAGAGACAGAGACAGAGGCAGAGACAGAGACAGAGACAGAGACAGAGACAGAGACAGAGAAAGAGACAGAGACAGAGACAGACATAGAGACAGAGACAGAGGGAGAGACAGCGACAGCGGCAGAGACAGGGACGGAGACAGAGACAGGGACACAGACACAGACAGAGACAGAGACATAGGCAGAGGCAGAGACAGAGACAGAGACAGAGACAGAGACAGAGACAGAGACAGAGACAGAAACAGAGACAGAGACAGATACGCGGACAGAGACAGAGGCAGTGACAGAGACAGAGAGAGAGACGGAGACAGAGACAGAGACTGAGACGGAGACAGAGACAGCGGCAGAGACAGGGACGGAGACAGAGACAGAGACACAGACAGAGACAGGGACAGAGACAGAGACAGAGACAGAGACAGAGACAGAGACAGAGACAGAGACAGAGACAGAGACAGAGACAGAGGCAGAGACAGAGACAGAGACAGAGACAGAGACAGAGACAGGGACAGAGACAGAGACAGAGACAGAGACAGAGACAGAGACAGATACGGAGACAGAGGGAGAGACAGCGACAGAGACAGAGACAGAGATGGAGACAGAGACAGAGACAGAGGCAGAGACAGAGACAGAGACAGAGACAGAGACAGAGACAGAGACAGAGACGGAGACAGAGGCAGAGACAGAGCCATGGACAGAGACAGAGACAGAGACAGAGGGAGAGACACCGACAGAGACAGAGACAGAGACGGAGACAGAGACAGAGACAGAGACAGAGACAGAGACAGAGACGGAGACAGAGACAGAGACAGAGACAGAGACAGAGACAGAGACAGAGACAGGGACAGAGGCAGATACAGAGCCAGGGACAGAGACAGAGACAGAGACTGAGGGAGAGACAGCGACAGAGACAGAAACAGAGACAGAGACAGAGACAGAGACAGAGACAGAGACAGAGACAGAGACAGAGGCAGAGACAGAGACAGAGTGACAGACAGAGACAGAGACAGAGACAGAAACAGAGACAGAGACAGATACGGGGACAGAGACAGAGGCAGAGACAGAGACACAGACACAGACAGATGCAGAGACAGAGACGGAGATAGAGACAGAGACAGAGACAGAGACGGAGACAGAGACGGAGACAAAGACCGAGACAGAGACAGAGACGGAGACAGAGGCAGAGACAGAGCCAGGGACAGAGACGGAGACAGAGACAGAGGGAGAGACAGCGACAGAGACAGAGACAGAAACAGAGACAGAGACAGATACGCGGACAGAGACAGAGACAGAGGGAGAGACAGCGACAGAGACAGAGACAGAGACAGAGACAGAGACAGAGACAGAGACAGAGACAAAGACAGAGACAGAGACAGAGACAGAGACAGAGACAGAGACAGAGACGGAGACAGAGACAGAGACAGAGACGGAGACAGAGACAGAGACAGAGACAGAGACAGAGACAGAGACAGAGACAGAGACAGAGACTGAGACAGAGACAGAGACATAGACGGAGACAAAGACCGAGACAGAGACAGAAACAGAGACAGAGACAGATACGCGGACAGAGACAGAGGCAGATACAGAGCCAGGGACAGAGACAGAGACAGAGACTGAGGGAGAGACAGCGACAGAGACAGAAACAGAGACAGAGACAGAGACAGAGACAGAGACGGAGACAGAGACAGAGACAGAGACAGAGACGGAGACAGAGACAGAGACAGAAACAGAGACAGAGACAGAGTCAGAGACAGAGACACAGACAGAGACAGAGACGGAGATAGAGACAGAGGCAGAGACAGAGACGGAGACAGAGGCAGAGACAGAGCCAGGGACAGAGACAGAGACAGAGACAGAGGGAGAGACAGCGACATAGACTGAGACAGAGACAGAGACAGAGACAGAGGCAGAGACAGAGACAGAGACAGAGACAGAGACAGAGACAGAGACAGAGACAGAGACAGAGACAGGGACGGAGACAGAGACAGAGACAGAGACAGAGACAGACATAGAGACAGAGACAGAGACAGAGACAGAGGCAGAGACAGATACGGAGGCAGAGGGAGAGACAGCGACAGAGACAGAGACAGAGACAGAGACAGAGACAGAGAGAGAGACAGAGACAGAGACAGAGACAGAGACAGAGACAGAGACAGAGACAGAGACAGAGACAGAGTCAGAGACAGAGGGAGAGACAGCGACATAGACTGAGACAGAGACAGAGACAGATACAGAGACAGAGACAGAGACAGAGACAGAGACAGAGACAGAGACAGAGACAGGGACGGAGACAGAGACAGAGACAAAGACAGAGACAGAGACAGAGACAGAGACGGAGACAGAGACAGCGGCAGAGACAGGGACGGAGACAGAGACAGAGACACAGACAGAGACAGAGACAGAGACAGAGACAGAGACAGAGACAGAGACAGAGACAGAGACAGAGACAGAGACAGAGACAGAGACAGAGACAGAGACAGAGACAGAGACAGAGACAGAGACAGAGACAGAGACGGAGACTGAGACAGAGACAGAGACAGAGACAGAGACAGAGACAGATACGGGGACAGAGACAGAGACAGAGACTGAGGGAGAGACAGCGACAGAGACAGAGACAGAGACAGAGACAGAGACAGAGACAGAGACGGAGACAGAGACAGAGACAGAGACAGAGACAGAGACAGAGACAGAGACAGAAACAGAGACAGAGACAGAGTCAGAGACAGAGACACAGACAGAGACAGAGCCAGGGACAGAGACAGAGACAGAGACAGAGGGAGAGACAGCGACATAGACTGAGACAGAGACAGAGACAGATACAGAGACAGAGACAGAGACAGAGACAGAGACAGAGACAGAGACAGAGACAGAGACAGGGACGGAGACAGAGACAGAGACAAAGACAGAGACAGAGACAGAGACAGAGACAGAGACAGAGACAGAGACAGAGACAGAGACAGAGACAGAGACGAAGACAGAGACAGAGACAGAGACAGAGACAGAGATAGAGACAGAGACAGAGACAGATACGGGGACAGAGACAGAGGCAGAGACAGAGCCAGGGACAGAGACGGAGACAGAGACAGAGGGAGAGACAGCGACAGCGACAGAGACAGAGACAGAGTCAGAGGCAGAGACATAGACAGAGACAGAGACAGAGACAGAGACAGAGACAGAGTCAGAGACAGAGACACAGACAGAGACAGAGACGGAGATAGAGACAGAGGCAGAGACAGAGACGGAGACAGAGGCAGAGACAGAGCCAGGGACAGAGACAGAGACAGAGACAGAGGGAGAGACAGCGACATAGACTGAGACAGAGACAGAGACAGAGACAGAGACAGAGACAGAGACAGAGACAGAGACAGAGACAGAGACAGAGACAGAGACAGGGACGGAGACAGAGACAGAGACAAAGACAGAGACAGAGACAGAGACAGAGGCAGAGACAGAGACAGAGACAGAGACAGAGACAGAGACAGAGACAGAGACAGAGACGGAGACAGAGACAGAGACAGGGACGGAGACAGAGACAGAGACAAAGACAGAGACAGAGACAGAGACAGAGGCAGAGACAGAGACAGAGACAGAGACAGAGACAGAGACAGAGACAGAGACAGAGACGGAGACAGAGACAGAGACAGAGACGGAGACAGAGGCAGAGACAGAGCCAGGGACAGAGACAGAGACAGAGACAGAGGGAGAGACAGCGACATAGACAGAGACAGAGACAGAGACAGAGACAGAGACAGAGACAGAGACAGAGACAGAGACAGAGACAGAGACAGAGACAGAGACAGAGACAGAGACAGAGACAGAGACAGAGACAGAGACAGAGACAGAGACAGAGACAGAGACAGAGACAGACACAGAGACAGAGACGGAGACAGAGACAGAGACAGAGACAGAGACAGAGACAGAGACAGAGAAAGTGACAGGGACGGAGACAGAGACAGAGACACAGACAGAGACAGAGACAGAGACAGAGGCAGAGACAGAGCCAGGGACAGAGACGGAGACAGAGATAGAGGGAGAGACAGCGACAGAGACAGAGACAGAAACAGAGACAGAGACAGATACGCGGACAGAGACAGAGGCAGAGACAGAGACAGAGAGAGACGGAGACAGAGACAGAGACTGAGACGGAGACAGAGACAGCGGCAGAGACAGGGACGGAGACAGAGGCAGAGACAGAGCCAGGGACAGAGACAGAGACAGAGACAGAGGGAGAGACAGCGACAGCGGCAGAGACAGGGACGGAGACAGAGACAGGGACACAGACACAGACAGAGACAGAGACATAGGCAGAGGCAGAGACAGAGACAGAGACAGAGACAGAGACAGAGACAGAGACAGAGACAGAGACAGAGACAGAGACAGAAACAGAGACAGAGACAGATACGCGGACAGAGACAGAGGCAGTGACAGAGACAGAGAGAGAGACGGAGACAGAGACAGAGGCTGAGACGGAGACAGAGACAGCGGCAGAGACAGGGACGGAGACAGAGACAGAGACACAGACAGAGACAGAGACAGAGACAGAGACAGAGACAGAGACAGAGACAGAGACAGAGACAGAGACAGAGACAGAGACAGAGACAGAGACAGAGGCAGAGACAGAGACAGAGACAGAGACAGAGACAGAGACAGAGACAGAGACAGAGACAGAGACAGAGACAGAGACAGAGACAGATACAGAGACAGAGACAGAGACAGAGACGGAGGCAGAGACAGAGACAGAGACAGAGACAGAGACAGAGACAGAGACAGAGACAGAGAAAGAGACAGAGACAGAGACAGACATAGAGACAGAGACAGAGACAGAGACAGAGACAGAGACAGAGACAGAGACAGAGACAGATTCGGAGACAGAGGGAGAGACAGCGACAGAGACAGATACGGAGGCAGAGGGAGAGACAGCGACAGAGACAGAGACAGAGACAGAGACAGAGACAGAGAGAGAGACAGAGACAGAGACAGAGACAGAGACAGAGACAGAGACAGAGACAGTGACAGAGACAGAGACAGAGACAGAGACAGAGACAGAGACAGAGACAGAGACGGAGACAGCGGCAGAGACAGAGACGGAGACAGAGGCAGAGACAGAGCCATGGACAGAGACAGAGACAGAGACAGAGGGAGAGACAGCGACAGAGACAGAGACAGAGACAGAGACAGAGACAGAGACAGAGACAGAGACTGAGACAGAGACAGAGACGGAGATAGAGACAGAGGCAGAGACAGAGACGGAGACAGAGGCAGAGACAGAGCCAGGGACAGAGACAGAGACAGAGACAGAGGGAGAGACAGCGACAGAGACAGATACAGAGACAGAGACAGAGACAGAGACGGAGGCAGAGACAGAGACAGAGACAGAGACAGAGACAGAGACAGAGACAGAGACAGAGAAAGAGACAGAGACAGAGACAGACATAGAGACAGAGACAGAGACAGAGACAGAGACAGAGACAGATTCGGAGACAGAGGGAGAGACAGCGACAGAGACAGAGACAGAGACGGAGACAAAGGCAGAGACAGAGGCAGAGACAGAGACAGAGACAGAGACAGAGACAGAGACAGAGACGGAGACAGAGGCAGAGACAGAGCCATGGACAGAGACAGAGACAGAGACAGAGGGAGAGACACCGACGGAGACAGAGACGGAGACGGAGACAGAGACAGAGACAGAGACAGAGACAGAGACAGAGACAGAGACGGAGACAGAGACAGAGGCAGAGACAGAGACAGAGACAGAGACAGAGACAGAGACAGAAACAGTGACAGAGACAGATACGCGGACATAGACAGAGGCAGAGACAGAGACAGAGAGAGAGACGGAGACAGAGACAGAGACAGACACAGAGACAGAGACAGAGACAGAGACAGAGACAGAGACAGAGACAGAAACAGAGACAGAGACAGATACGCGGACAGAGACAGAGGCAGATACAGAGACAGAGAGAGAGACGGAGACAGAGACAGAGACTTAGACGGAGACAGAGACAGCGGCAGAGTCAGGGACGGAGACAGAGACAGAGACACAGACAGAGACAGAGACAGAGACAGAGACAGAGACAGAGACAGAGACAGAGACAGCGACAGAGACAGAGACAGAGACAGAGACAGAGACAGAGACAGAGACTGTGACTGAGACAGAGACAGAGACAGAGACAGAGACGGAGACAGAGACAGAGACAGAGACAGAGACAGAGACAGAGACAGAGACAGAGACAGAGACAGAGACAGAGACAGAGACAGAGACAGAGACAGAGACAGAGACAGAGAAAGAGACAGAGACAGAGACAGACATAGAGACAGAGACAGAGGGAGAGACAGCGACAGCGGCAGAGACAGGGACGGAGACAGAGACAGGGACACAGACAGAGACGGAGACAGAGACAGAGACAGAGACGGAGACAGAGGCAGAGACAGAGACAGAGAGAGAGGCAGAGACAGAGACAGAGACGGAAACAGAGACAGAGACAGAGACAGAGACAGAGACAGAGACAGAGACAGAGACAGAGACAGAGTCAGAGGCAGAGACAGAGACAGAGACAGAGACAGAGACAGAGACAGAGACAGAGTCAGAGACAGAGACACAGACAGAGACAGAGACGGAGATAGAGACAGAGGCAGAGACAGAGACGGAGACAGAGGCAGAGACAGAGCCAGGGACAGAGACAGAGACAGAGACAGAGGGAGAGGCAGCGACATAGACAGAGACAGAGACAGAGACAGAGACAGAGACAGAGACAGAGACAGAGACAGAGACAGAGACAGAGACAGAGACAGAGACGGAGACAGGGACAGAGACGGAGACAGGGGCAAAGACAGAGCCAGGGACAGAGACAGAGACAGAGACTGAGGGAGAGACAGCGACAGAGACAGAGACAGAGACAGAGAAAGTGACAGAGACACAGACAGAGACAGAGACAGAGACAGAGGCAGAGACAGAGCCAGGGACAGAGACGGAGACAGAGACAGAGGGAGAGACAGCGACTGAGACAGAGACAGAAACAGAGACAGAGACAGAGACAGAGACGGAGACAAAGACCGAGACACAGACAGAGATGGAGACAGAGGCAGAGACAGAGCCAGGGACAGAGACGGAGACAGAGACAGAGGAAGAGACAACGACAGAGACAGAGACAGAGACAGAGGCGGTGACAGAGACAGCGACAGCGGCAGAGACAGGGACGGAGACAGAGACAGGGACACAGACACAGACAGAGACAGAGACATAGGCAGAGGCAGAGACAGAGACAGAGACAGAGACAGAGACAGAGACAGAGACAGAGACAGAAACAGAGACAGAGACAGATACGCGGACAGAGACAGAGGCAGTGACAGAGACAGAGAGAGAGACGGAGACAGAGACAGAGACTGAGACGGAGACAGAGACAGCGGCAGAGACAGGGACGGAGACAGAGACAGAGACACAGACAGAGACAGAGACAGAGACAGAGACAGAGACAGAGACAGAGACAGAGACAGAGACAGAGACAGAGACAGAGACAGAGACAGAGACAGAGACAGAGACAGAGCCAGAGACAGAGACAGAGACAGAGACAGAGACAGAGACAGAGACAGAGACAGAGGCAGAGACAGAGACAGAGACAGAGACAGAGACAGAGACAGAGAAAGAGACAGAGACAGAGACAGACATAGAGACAGAGACAGAGGGAGAGACAGCGACAGCGGCAGAGACAGGGACGGAGACAGAGACAGGGACACAGACACAGACAGAGACAGAGACATAGGCAGAGGCAGAGACAGAGACAGAGACAGAGACAGAGACAGAGACAGAGACAGAGACAGAAACAGAGACAGAGACAGATACGCGGACAGAGACAGAGGCAGTGACAGAGACAGAGAGAGAGACGGAGACAGAGACAGAGACTGAGACGGAGACAGAGACAGCGGCAGAGACAGGGACGGAGACAGAGACAGAGACACAGACAGAGACAGGGACAGAGACAGAGACAGAGACAGAGACAGAGACAGAGACAGAGACAGAGACAGAGACAGAGACAGAGACAGAGGCAGAGACAGAGACAGAGACAGAGACAGAGACAGAGACAGGGACAGAGACAGAGACAGAGACAGAGACAGAGACAGAGACAGATACGGAGACAGAGGGAGAGACAGCGACAGAGACAGAGACAGAGATGGAGACAGAGACAGAGACAGAGGCAGAGACAGAGACAGAGACAGAGACAGAGACAGAGACAGAGACAGAGACGGAGACAGAGGCAGAGACAGAGCCATGGACAGAGACAGAGACAGAGACAGAGGGAGAGACACCGACAGAGACAGAGACAGAGACGGAGACAGAGACAGAGACAGAGACAGAGACAGAGACAGAGACGGAGACAGAGACAGAGACAGAGACAGAGACAGAGACAGAGACAGAGACAGGGACAGAGGCAGATACAGAGCCAGGGACAGAGACAGAGACAGAGACTGAGGGAGAGACAGCGACAGAGACAGAAACAGAGACAGAGACAGAGACAGAGACAGAGACAGAGACAGAGACAGAGACAGAGGCAGAGACAGAGACAGAGTGACAGACAGAGACAGAGACAGAGACAGAAACAGAGACAGAGACAGATACGGGGACAGAGACAGAGGCAGAGACAGAGACACAGACACAGACAGATGCAGAGACAGAGACGGAGATAGAGACAGAGACAGAGACAGAGACGGAGACAGAGACGGAGACAAAGACCGAGACAGAGACAGAGACGGAGACAGAGGCAGAGACAGAGCCAGGGACAGAGACGGAGACAGAGACAGAGGGAGAGACAGCGACAGAGACAGAGACAGAAACAGAGACAGAGACAGATACGCGGACAGAGACAGAGACAGAGGGAGAGACAGCGACAGAGACAGAGACAGAGACAGAGACAGAGACAGAGACAGAGACAGAGACAAAGACAGAGACAGAGACAGAGACAGAGACAGAGACAGAGACAGAGACGGAGACAGAGACAGAGACAGAGACGGAGACAGAGACAGAGACAGAGACAGAGACAGAGACAGAGACAGAGACAGAGACAGAGACTGAGACAGAGACAGAGACATAGACGGAGACAAAGACCGAGACAGAGACAGAAACAGAGACAGAGACAGATACGCGGACAGAGACAGAGGCAGATACAGAGCCAGGGACAGAGACAGAGACAGAGACTGAGGGAGAGACAGCGACAGAGACAGAAACAGAGACAGAGACAGAGACAGAGACAGAGACGGAGACAGAGACAGAGACAGAGACAGAGACGGAGACAGAGACAGAGACAGAAACAGAGACAGAGACAGAGTCAGAGACAGAGACACAGACAGAGACAGAGACGGAGATAGAGACAGAGGCAGAGACAGAGACGGAGACAGAGGCAGAGACAGAGCCAGGGACAGAGACAGAGACAGAGACAGAGGGAGAGACAGCGACATAGACTGAGACAGAGACAGAGACAGAGACAGAGGCAGAGACAGAGACAGAGACAGAGACAGAGACAGAGACAGAGACAGAGACAGAGACAGAGACAGAGACAGGGACGGAGACAGAGACAGAGACAGAGACAGAGACAGACATAGAGACAGAGACAGAGACAGAGACAGAGGCAGAGACAGATACGGAGGCAGAGGGAGAGACAGCGACAGAGACAGAGACAGAGACAGAGACAGAGACAGAGAGAGAGACAGAGACAGAGACAGAGACAGAGACAGAGACAGAGACAGAGACAGAGACAGAGACAGAGTCAGAGACAGAGGGAGAGACAGCGACATAGACTGAGACAGAGACAGAGACAGATACAGAGACAGAGACAGAGACAGAGACAGAGACAGAGACAGAGACAGAGACAGGGACGGAGACAGAGACAGAGACAAAGACAGAGACAGAGACAGAGACAGAGACGGAGACAGAGACAGCGGCAGAGACAGGGACGGAGACAGAGACAGAGACACAGACAGAGACAGAGACAGAGACAGAGACAGAGACAGAGACAGAGACAGAGACAGAGACAGAGACAGAGACAGAGACAGAGACAGAGACAGAGACAGAGACAGAGACAGAGACAGAGACAGAGACGGAGACTGAGACAGAGACAGAGACAGAGACAGAGACAGAGACAGATACGGGGACAGAGACAGAGACAGAGACTGAGGGAGAGACAGCGACAGAGACAGAGACAGAGACAGAGACAGAGACAGAGACAGAGACGGAGACAGAGACAGAGACAGAGACAGAGACAGAGACAGAGACAGAGACAGAAACAGAGACAGAGACAGAGTCAGAGACAGAGACACAGACAGAGACAGAGCCAGGGACAGAGACAGAGACAGAGACAGAGGGAGAGACAGCGACATAGACTGAGACAGAGACAGAGACAGATACAGAGACAGAGACAGAGACAGAGACAGAGACAGAGACAGAGACAGAGACAGAGACAGGGACGGAGACAGAGACAGAGACAAAGACAGAGACAGAGACAGAGACAGAGACAGAGACAGAGACAGAGACAGAGACAGAGACAGAGACAGAGACGAAGACAGAGACAGAGACAGAGACAGAGACAGAGATAGAGACAGAGACAGAGACAGATACGGGGACAGAGACAGAGGCAGAGACAGAGCCAGGGACAGAGACGGAGACAGAGACAGAGGGAGAGACAGCGACAGCGACAGAGACAGAGACAGAGTCAGAGGCAGAGACATAGACAGAGACAGAGACAGAGACAGAGACAGAGACAGAGTCAGAGACAGAGACACAGACAGAGACAGAGACGGAGATAGAGACAGAGGCAGAGACAGAGACGGAGACAGAGGCAGAGACAGAGCCAGGGACAGAGACAGAGACAGAGACAGAGGGAGAGACAGCGACATAGACTGAGACAGAGACAGAGACAGAGACAGAGACAGAGACAGAGACAGAGACAGAGACAGAGACAGAGACAGAGACAGAGACAGGGACGGAGACAGAGACAGAGACAAAGACAGAGACAGAGACAGAGACAGAGGCAGAGACAGAGACAGAGACAGAGACAGAGACAGAGACAGAGACAGAGACAGAGACGGAGACAGAGACAGAGACAGGGACGGAGACAGAGACAGAGACAAAGACAGAGACAGAGACAGAGACAGAGGCAGAGACAGAGACAGAGACAGAGACAGAGACAGAGACAGAGACAGAGACAGAGACGGAGACAGAGACAGAGACAGAGACGGAGACAGAGGCAGAGACAGAGCCAGGGACAGAGACAGAGACAGAGACAGAGGGAGAGACAGCGACATAGACTGAGACAGAGACAGAGACAGAGACAGAGACAGAGACAGAGACAGAGACAGAGACAGAGACAGAGACAGAGACAGAGACAGGGACGGAGACAGAGACAGAGACAGAGACAAAGACAGAGACAGAGACAGAGACAGAGGCAGAGACAGAGACAGAGACAGAGACAGAGACAGAGACAGAGACAGAGACAGAGACGGAGACAGAGACAGAGACAGAGACGGAGACAGAGACAGAGACAGAGACAGAGACAGAGACAGAGACAGAGACAGAGACTGAGACAGAGACATAGACATAGACGGAGACAAAGACCGAGACAGAGACAGAAACAGAGACAGAGACAGATACGCGGACAGAGACAGAGGCAGAGACAGAGGTACAGAGAGAGAGACGGAGACAGAGACAGAGACTGAGACGGAGACAGAGACAGAGACAGAGACAGAGACAGAGACAGAGACAGAGACAGAGACAGAGACAGAGACAGAGACAGAGTCAGAGACAGAGCCAGAGCCAGAAACAGAGACAGAGACAGAGCCAGAAACAGAGACAGAGAAAGATACGCGGACAGAGACAGAGGCAGAGACAGAGACAGAGAGTGAGACGGAGACAGAGACAGCGGCAGAGACAGGGACGGAGACAGAGACAGAGACACAGACAGAGACAGAGACAGAGACAGAGACAGAGACAGAGACAGAGACAGAGACAGAGACAGAGACAGAGACAGAGACAGAGACAGAGACAGAGACAGAGACAGAGACAGAGACAGAGACAGAGACAGAGACAGAGACGGAGACTGAGACAGAGACAGAGACAGAGACAGAGACAGAGACAGATACGGGGACAGAGACAGAGGCAGAGACAGAGCCAGGGACAGAGACGGAGACAGAGACAGAGGGAGAGACAGCGACAGAGACAGAGACAGAGACAGAGTCAGAGGCAGAGACAGCGACAGAGACAGAGACAGAGACAGAGACAGAGACGGAGACAGAGACAGAGACAGAGACAGAGACAGAGACAGAGACAGAGACTGAGGGAGAGACAGCGACAGAGACAGAGACAGAGACAGAGACAGAGACAGAGACAGAGACGGAGACAGAGACAGAGACAGAGACAGAGACAGAGACAGAGACAGAGACAGAGACAGAGACAGAGACAGAGACAGAGACAGAGACAGAGTCAGAGACAGAGACACATACAGAGACAGAGACGGAGATAGAGACAGAGGCAGAGACAGAGACGGAGACAGAGGCAGAGACAGAGCCAGGGACAGAGACAGAGACAGAGACAGAGGGAGAGACAGCGACATAGACTGAGACAGAGACAGAGACAGAGACAGAGACAGAGACAGAGACAGAGACAGAGACAGAGACAGAGACAGAGACAGGGACGGAGACAGAGACAGAGACAAAGACAGAGACAGAGACAGAGACAGAGACAGAGACAGAGACAGAGACAGAGACAGAGACAGAGACAGAGACGGAGACAGAGACAGAGACAGAGACAGAGACAGAGATAGAGACAGAGACAGAGACAGATATGGGGACAGAGACAGAGGCAGAGACAGAGCCAGGGACAGAGACGGAGACAGAGACAGAGGGAGAGACAGCGACAGAGTCAGAGACAGAGACAGAGTCAGAGGCAGAGACAGAGACAGAGACAGAGACAGAGACAGAGTCAGAGACAGAGACACGGACAGAGACAGAGACGGAGATAGAGACAGAGGCAGAGACAGAGACGGAGACAGAGGCAGAGACAGAGCCAGGGACAGAGACAGAGACAGAGACAGAGGGAGAGACAGCGACATAGACTGAGACAGAGACAGAGACAGAGACAGAGAGTGAGACGGAGACAGAGACAGCGGCAGAGACAGGGACGGAGACAGAGACAGAGACACAGACAGAGACAGAGACAGAGACAGAGACAGAGACAGAGACAGAGACAGAGACAGAGACAGAGACAGAGACAGAGACAGAGGCAGAGACAGAGACAGAGACAGAGACAGAGACAGAGACAGGGACAGAGACAGAGACAGAGACAGAGACAGAGACAGAGACAGATACGGAGACAGAGGGAGAGACAGCGACAGAGACAGAGACAGAGATGGAGACAGAGACAGAGACAGAGGCAGAGACAGAGACAGAGACAGAGACAGAGACAGAGACAGAGACAGAGACGGAGACAGAGGCAGAGACAGAGCCATGGACAGAGACAGAGACAGAGACAGAGGGAGAGACACCGACAGAGACAGAGACAGAGACGGAGACAGAGACAGAGACAGAGACAGAGACAGAGACAGAGACGGAGACAGAGACAGAGACAGAGACAGAGACAGAGACAGAGACAGAGACACAGACAGATGCAGAGACAGAGACGGAGATAGAGACAGAGACAGAGACAGAGACGGAGACAGAGACGGAGACAAAGACCGAGACAGAGACAGAGACGGAGACAGAGGCAGAGACAGAGCCAGGGACAGAGACGGAGACAGAGACAGAGGGAGAGACAGCGACAGAGACAGAGACAGAAACAGAGACAGAGACAGATACGCGGACAGAGACAGAGACAGAGGGAGAGACAGCGACAGAGACAGAGACAGAGACAGAGACAGAGACAGAGACAGAGACAGAGACAAAGACAGAGACAGAGACAGAGACAGAGACAGAGACTGAGACAGAGACAGAGACATAGACGGAGACAAAGACCGAGACAGAGACAGAAACAGAGACAGAGACAGATACGCGGACAGAGACAGAGGCAGATACAGAGCCAGGGACAGAGACAGAGACAGAGACTGAGGGAGAGACAGCGACAGAGACAGAAACAGAGACAGAGACAGAGACAGAGACAGAGACGGAGACAGAGACAGAGACAGAGACAGAGACGGAGACAGAGACAGAGACAGAAACAGAGACAGAGACAGAGTCAGAGACAGAGACACAGACAGAGACAGAGACGGAGATAGAGACAGAGGCAGAGACAGAGACGGAGACAGAGGCAGAGACAGAGCCAGGGACAGAGACAGAGACAGAGACAGAGGGAGAGACAGCGACATAGACTGAGACAGAGACAGAGACAGAGACAGAGGCAGAGACAGAGACAGAGACAGAGACAGAGACAGAGACAGAGACAGAGACAGAGACAGAGACAGGGACGGAGACAGAGACAGAGACAGAGACAGAGACGGAGACTGAGACAGAGACAGAGACAGAGACAGAGACAGAGACAGATACGGGGACAGAGACAGAGGCAGAGACAGAGCCAGGGACAGAGACGGAGACAGAGACAGAGGGAGAGACAGCGACAGAGACAGAGACAGAGACAGAGTCAGAGGCAGAGACAGAGACAGAGACAGAGACAGAGACAGAGACAGAGACAGAGTCAGAGACAGAGACACAGACAGAGACAGAGACGGAGATTGAGACAGAGGCAGAGACAGAGACGGAGACAGAGGCAGAGACAGAGACAGAGACAGAGACAGAGACAGAGACAGAGACAGAGACAGAGACAGAGACAGAGACAGAGACACAGACAGAGACAGAGACAGAGACAGAGACAGAGACAGAGGGAGAGACAGCGACATAGACTGAGACAGAGACAGAGACAGAGACAGAGACAGAGACAGAGACAGAGACAGAGACAGAGACAGAGACAGAGACAGAGACAGAGACAGAGACAGGGACGGAGACAGTGACAGGGACACAGACAGAGACAGAGGGAGAGACAGAGACAGAGACGGAGACAGAGGCAGAGACAGAGACAGAGAGAGAGACAGAGACAGAGACAGAGACAGAAACAGAGACAGAGACAGAGACAGAGACAGAGACAGAGACAGAGACAGAGACAGAGACAGAGTCAGAGGCAGAGACAGAGACAGAGACAGAGACAGAGACAGAGACAGAGACAGAGACAGAGTCAGAGACAGAGACACAGACAGAGACAGAGACGGAGATAGAGACAGAGGCAGAGACAGAGACGGAGACAGAGGCAGAGACAGAGCCAGGGACAGAGACAGAGACAGAGACAGAGGGAGAGACAGCGACATAGACAGAGACAGAGACAGAGACAGAGACAGAGACAGAGACAGAGACAGAGACAGAGACAGAGACAGAGACAGAGACAGAGACAGAGACGGAGACAGGGGCAGAGACAGAGCCAGGGACAGAGACAGAGACAGAGACTGAGGGAGAGACAGCGACAGAGACAGAGACAGAGACAGAGACAGAGACTGAGACGGAGACAGAGACAGAGGCAGAGACAGAGACAGAGACAGAGACAGAAACAGTGACAGAGACAGATACGCGGACAGAGACAGAGGCAGAGACAGAGACAGAGACTGAGACAGAGACAGATACGCGGACAGAGACAGAGGCAGAGACAGAGACAGGGAGAGAGACGGAGACAGAGACAGAGACTGAGACGGAGACATAGACAGCGGCAGAGACAGGGACGGAGACAGAGACAGAGACACAGACAGAAACAGAGACAGAGACAGAGACAGAGACAGAGACAGAGACAGAGACAGAGACAGAGACAGAGACAGAGACAGAGACAGAGAAAGATACGCGGACAGAGACGGAGACAAAGACCGAGACAGAGACAGAGACGGAGACAGAGGCAGAGACAGAGCCAGGGACAGAGACAGAGACAGAGACAGAGACAGAGACAGAGACAGAGACAGAGACAGAGACAGAGACAGAGACAGAGACAGAGACAGAGACAGAGACAGAGACAGAGACAGAAACAGAGACAGAGACAGATACGCGGACAGAGACAGAGGCAGAGACAGAGACAGAGAGAGAGACGGAGACAGAGACAGAGGGAGAGACAGCGACAGCGGCAGAGACAGGGACGGAGACAGAGACAGGGACACAGACACAGACAGAGACAGAGTCAGAGACAGAGACACAGACAGAGACAGAGACGGAGATAGAGACAGAGGCAGAGACATAGACGGAGACAGAGGCAGAGACAGAGCCAGGGACAGAGACAGAGACAGAGACAGAGACACAGACAGAGACAGAGACAGAGACAGAGACAGAGCCAGGGACAGAGACAGAGACAGAGACAGAGGGAGAGACAGCGACATAGACTGAGACAGAGACAGAGACAGATACAGAGACAGAGACAGAGACAGAGACAGAGACAGAGACAGAGACAGAGACAGAGACAGAGACAGGGACGGAGACAGAGACAGAGACAAAGACAGAGACAGAGACAGAGACAGAGACAGAGACAGAGACAGAGACAGAGACAGAGACAGAGACAGAGACGAAGACAGAGACAGAGACAGAGACAGAGACAGAGATAGAGACAGAGACAGAGACAGATACGGGGACAGAGACAGAGGCAGAGACAGAGCCAGGGACAGAGACGGAGACAGAGACAGAGGGAGAGACAGCGACAGCGACAGAGACAGAGACAGAGTCAGAGGCAGAGACATAGACAGAGACAGAGACAGAGACAGAGACAGAGACAGAGTCAGAGACAGAGACACAGACAGAGACAGAGACGGAGATAGAGACAGAGGCAGAGACAGAGACGGAGACAGAGGCAGAGACAGAGCCAGGGACAGAGACAGAGACAGAGACAGAGGGAGAGACAGCGACATAGACTGAGACAGAGACAGAGACAGAGACAGAGACAGAGACAGAGACAGAGACAGAGACAGAGACAGAGACAGAGACAGAGACAGGGACGGAGACAGAGACAGAGACAAAGACAGAGACAGAGACAGAGACAGAGGCAGAGACAGAGACAGAGACAGAGACAGAGACAGAGACAGAGACAGAGACAGAGACGGAGACAGAGACAGAGACAGAGACGGAGACAGAGACAGAGACAGAGACAGAGACAGAGACAGAGACAGAGACAGAGACAGAGACTGAGACAGAGACATAGACATAGACGGAGACAAAGACCGAGACAGAGACAGAAACAGAGACAGAGACAGATACGCGGACAGAGACAGAGGCAGAGACAGAGGTACAGAGAGAGAGACGGAGACAGAGACAGAGACTGAGACGGAGACAGAGACAGAGACAGAGACAGAGACAGAGACAGAGACAGAGACAGAGACAGAGACAGAGACAGAGACAGAGACAGAGTCAGAGACAGAGCCAGAGCCAGAAACAGAGACAGAGACAGAGCCAGAAACAGAGACAGAGAAAGATACGCGGACAGAGACAGAGGCAGAGACAGAGACAGAGAGTGAGACGGAGACAGAGACAGCGGCAGAGACAGGGACGGAGACAGAGACAGAGACACAGACAGAGACAGAGACAGAGACAGAGACAGAGACAGAGACAGAGACAGAGACAGAGACAGAGACAGAGACAGAGACAGAGACAGAGACAGAGACAGAGACAGAGACAGAGACAGAGACAGAGACAGAGACAGAGACGGAGACTGAGACAGAGACAGAGACAGAGACAGAGACAGAGACAGATACGGGGACAGAGACAGAGGCAGAGACAGAGCCAGGGACAGAGACGGAGACAGAGACAGAGGGAGAGACAGCGACAGAGACAGAGACAGAGACAGAGTCAGAGGCAGAGACAGCGACAGAGACAGAGACAGAGACAGAGACAGAGACGGAGACAGAGACAGAGACAGAGACAGAGACAGAGACAGAGACAGAGACAGAGACTGAGGGAGAGACAGCGACAGAGACAGAGACAGAGACAGAGACAGAGACAGAGACAGAGACGGAGACAGAGACAGAGACAGAGACAGAGACAGAGACAGAGACAGAGACAGAGACAGAGACAGAGACAGAGACAGAGACAGAGACAGAGACAGAGTCAGAGACAGAGACACATACAGAGACAGAGACGGAGATAGAGACAGAGGCAGAGACAGAGACGGAGACAGAGGCAGAGACAGAGCCAGGGACAGAGACAGAGACAGAGACAGAGGGAGAGACAGCGACATAGACTGAGACAGAGACAGAGACAGAGACAGAGACAGAGACAGAGACAGAGACAGAGACAGAGACAGAGACAGACAGGGACGGAGACAGAGACAGAGACAAAGACAGAGACAGAGACAGAGACAGAGACAGAGACAGAGACAGAGACAGAGACAGAGACAGAGACAGAGACGGAGACAGAGACAGAGACAGAGACAGAGACAGAGATAGAGACAGAGACAGAGACAGATATGGGGACAGAGACAGAGGCAGAGACAGAGCCAGGGACAGAGACGGAGACAGAGACAGAGGGAGAGACAGCGACAGAGACAGAGACAGAGACAGAGTCAGAGGCAGAGACAGAGACAGAGACAGAGACAGAGACAGAGTCAGAGACAGAGACACGGACAGAGACAGAGACGGAGATAGAGACAGAGGCAGAGACAGAGACGGAGACAGAGGCAGAGACAGAGCCAGGGACAGAGACAGAGACAGAGACAGAGGGAGAGACAGCGACATAGACTGAGACAGAGACAGAGACAGAGACAGAGAGTGAGACGGAGACAGAGACAGCGGCAGAGACAGGGACGGAGACAGAGACAGAGACACAGACAGAGACAGAGACAGAGACAGAGACAGAGACAGAGACAGAGACAGAGACAGAGACAGAGACAGAGACAGAGACAGAGACAGAGACAGAGACAGAGACAGAGACAGAGACAGAGACAGAGACAGAGACAGAGACGGAGACTGAGACAGAGACAGAGACAGAGACAGAGACAGAGACAGATACGGGGACAGAGACAGAGGCAGAGACAGAGCCAGGGACAGAGACGGAGACAGAGACAGAGGGAGAGACAGCGACAGAGACAGAGACAGAGACAGAGTCAGAGGCAGAGACAGCGACAGAGACAGAGACAGAGACAGAGACAGAGACGGAGACAGAGACAGAGACAGAGACAGAGACAGAGACAGAGACAGAGACTGAGGGAGAGACAGCGACAGAGACAGAGACAGAGACAGAGACAGAGACAGAGACAGAGACAGAGACAGAGACAGAGACAGGGACAGAGACAGAGTCAGAGACAGAGACACAGACAGAGACAGAGACGGAGATAGAGACAGAGGCAGAGACAGAGACGGAGACAGAGGCAGAGACAGAGCCAGGGACAGAGACAGAGACAGAGACAGAGGGAGAGACAGCGACATAGACTGAGACAGAGACAGAGACAGAGACAGAGACAGAGACAGAGACAGAGACAGAGACAGAGACAGAGACAGAGACAGAGACAGGGACGGAGACAGAGACAGAGACAAAGACAGAGACAGAGACAGAGACAGAGACAGAGACAGAGACAGAGACAGAGACAGAGACAGAGTCAGAGACGGAGACAGAGACAGAGACAGAGACAGAGACAGAGATAGAGACAGAGACAGAGACAGATATGGGGACAGAGACAGAGGCAGAGACAGAGCCAGGGACAGAGACGGAGACAGAGACAGAGGGAGAGACAGCGACAGAGACAGAGACAGAGACAGAGTCAGAGGCAGAGACAGAGACAGAGACAGAGACAGAGACAGAGACAGAGTCAGAGACAGAGACACAGACAGAGACAGAGACGGAGATAGAGACAGAGGCAGAGACAGAGACAGAGGGAGAGACAGCGACATAGACTGAGACAGAGACAGAGACAGAGACAGAGACAGAGACAGAGACAGAGACAGAGACAGAGACAGAGACAGAGACAGGGACGGAGACAGAGACAGAGACAAAGACAGAGACAGAGACAGAGACAGAGACAGAGACAGAGACAGAGACAGAGACAGAGACAGAGACGGAGACAGAGACAGAGACAGAGACAGAGACAGAGATAGAGACAGAGACAGAGACAGACATGGGGACAGAGACAGAGGCAGAGACAGAGCCAGGGACAGAGACGGAGACAGAGACAGAGGGAGAGACAGCGACAGAGACAGAGACAGAGACAGAGTCAGAGGCAGAGACAGAGACAGAGACAGAGACAGAGACAGAGTCAGAGACAGAGACACATACAGAGACAGAGACGGAGATAGAGACAGAGGCAGAGACAGAGACGGAGACAGAGGCAGAGACAGAGCCAGGGACAGAGACAGAGACAGAGACAGAGGGAGAGACAGCGACATAGACTGAGACAGAGACAGAGACAGAGACAGAGACAGAGACAGAGACAGAGACAGAGACAGAGACGGAGACAGAGACAGAGACAGAGACGGAGACAGAGACAGAGACAGAGACAGAGACAGAGACAGAGACAGAGACAGAGACTGAGACAGAGACATAGACATAGACGGAGACAAGGACCGAGACAGAGACAGAAACAGAGACAGAGACAGAGACAGATACGCGGACAGAGACAGAGGCAGAGACAGAGACAGAGAGAGAGACGGAGACAGAGACAGAGACTGAGACGGAGACAGAGACAGAGACAGAGACAGAGACAGAGACAGAGACAGAGACAGAGACAGAGACAGAGTCAGAGACAGAGCCAGAGCCAGAAACAGAGACAGAGACAGAGCCAGAAACAGAGACAGAGAAAGATACGCGGACAGAGACAGAGGCAGAGACAGAGACAGAGAGTGAGACGGCGACAGAGACAGAGACTGAGACGGAGACAGTGACAGCGGCAGAGACAGGGACGGAGACAGAGACAGAGACACAGACAGAGACAGAGACAGAGACAGAGACAGAGACAGAGACAGAGACAGAGACAGAGACAGAGACAGAGACAGAGACAGAGACAGAGACAGAGACAGAGACAGAGACAGAGACAGAGACAGAGACAGAGACGGAGACTGAGACAGAGACAGAGACAGAGACAGAGACAGAGACAGATACGGGGACAGAGACAGAGGCAGAGACAGAGCCAGGGACAGAGACGGAGACAGAGACAGAGGGAGAGACAGCGACAGAGACAGAGACAGAGACAGAGTCAGAGGCAGAGACAGAGACAGAGACAGAGACAGAGACAGAGACAGAGACAGAGTCAGAGACAGAGACACAGACAGAGACAGAGACGGAGATTGAGACAGAGGCAGAGACAGAGACGGAGACAGAGGCAGAGACAGAGCCAGGGACAGGGACAGAGATAGAGACAGAGGGAGAGACAGCGACATAGACTGAGACAGAGACAGAGACAGAGACAGAGACAGAGACAGAGACAGAGACAGAGACAGAGACGGAGACAGAGACAGAGACAGAGACGGAGACAGAGACAGAGACAGAGACAGAGACAGAGACAGAGACAGAGACAGAGACTGAGACAGAGACATAGACATAGACGGAGACAAGGACCGAGACAGAGACAGAAACAGAGACAGAGACAGAGACAGATACGCGGACAGAGACAGAGGCAGAGACAGAGACAGAGAGAGAGACGGAGACAGAGACAGAGACTGAGACGGAGACAGAGACAGAGACAGAGACAGAGACAGAGACAGAGACAGAGACAGAGACAGAGACAGAGTCAGAGACAGAGCCAGAGCCAGAAACAGAGACAGAGACAGAGCCAGAAACAGAGACAGAGAAAGATACGCGGACAGAGACAGAGGCAGAGACAGAGACAGAGAGTGAGACGGCGACAGAGACAGAGACTGAGACGGAGACAGTGACAGCGGCAGAGACAGGGACGGAGACAGAGACAGAGACACAGACAGAGACTGAGACAGAGACAGAGACAGAGACAGAGACAGAGACAGAGACAGAGACAGAGACAGAGACAGAGACAGAGACAGAGACAGAGACAGAGACAGAGACAGAGACAGAGACAGAGACAGAGACAGAGACAGAGACAGAGACAGAGACAGAGACAGAGACAGAGACAGAGACAGAGACAGAGACGGAGACTGAGACAGAGACAGAGACAGAGACAGAGACAGAGACAGATACGGGGACAGAGACAGAGGCAGAGACAGAGCCAGGGACAGAGACGGAGACAGAGACAGAGGGAGAGACAGCGACAGAGACAGAGACAGAGACAGAGTCAGAGGCAGAGACAGAGACAGAGACAGAGACAGAGACAGAGACAGAGACAGAGTCAGAGACAGAGACACAGACAGAGACAGAGACGGAGATTGAGACAGAGGCAGAGACAGAGACGGAGACAGAGGCAGAGACAGAGCCAGGGACAGGGACAGAGATAGAGACAGAGGGAGAGACAGCGACATAGACTGAGACAGAGACAGAGACAGAGACAGAGACAGAGACAGAGACAGAGACAGAGACAGAGACAGAGACGGAGACAGAGACAGCGGCAGAGTCAGGGACGGAGACAGAGACAGAGACACAGACAGAGACAGAGACAGAGACAGAGACAGAGACAGAGACAGAGACAGAGACAGAAACAGAGACAGAGACAGAGACAGAGACAGAGACAGAGACAGAGACAGAGACAGAGACAGAGTCAGAGGCAGAGACAGAGACAGAGACAGAGACAGAGACAGAGACAGAGACAGAGTCAGAGACAGAGACACAGACAGAGACAGAGACGGAGATAGAGACAGAGGCAGAGACAGAGACGGAGACAGAGGCAGAGACAGAGCCAGGGACAGAGACAGAGACAGAGACAGAGGGAGAGACAGCGACATAGACAGAGACAGAGACAGAGACAGAGACAGAGACAGAGACAGAGACAGAGACAGAGACAGAGACGGAGACAGGGGCAGAGACAGAGCCAGGGACAGAGACAGAGACAGAGACTGAGGGAGAGACAGCGACAGAGACAGAGACAGAGACAGAGACAGAGACAGAGACTGAGACGGAGACAGAGACAGAGGCAGAGACAGAGACAGAGACAGAGACAGAGACAGAGACAGAAACAGTGACAGAGACAGATACGCGGACAGAGACAGAGGCAGAGACAGAGACAGAGACAGAGACAGAGACAGAGGCAGAGAGAGAGACAGAGACAGAGACGGAGACAGAGACAGAGACAGAGACAGAGACAGAGACAGAGACAGAGACACAGAAAGTGACAGGGACGGAGACAGAGACAGAGACACAGACAGAGACAGAGACAGAGACAGAGACAGAGGCAGAGACAGAGACGGAGACAGAGACAGAGACAGAGACGGAGACAGAGACAGAGACAGAGACAGAGACAGAGACAGAGACAGAGACAGAGAGAGAGACGGAGACAGAGACAGAGACTGAGACGGAGACAGAGACAGCGGCAGAGTCAGGGACGGAGACAGAGACAGAGACACAGACAGAGACAGAGACAGAGACAGAGACAGAGACAGAGACAGAGACAGAGACAGAGACAGAGACAGAGACAGAGACAGAGACAGAGACAGAGACAGATACAGAGACAGAGACAGAGACTGTGACTGAGACAGAGACAGAGACAGAGACAGAGACGGAGACAGAGACAGAGACAGAGACAGAGACAGAGACAGAGACAGAGACAGAGACAGAGACAGGGACAGAGACAGAGACAGAGACAGAGACACAGACACAGACAGAGACAGAGACAGAGACAGAGACAGAGACAGAGACAGAGACGGAGACAGAGACAGAGACAGAGACAGAGACGGAGACAGAGACAGAGACAGAAACAGAGACAGAGACAGAGTCAGAGACAGAGACACAGACAGAGACAGAGACGGAGATAGAGACAGAGGCAGAGACAGAGACGGAGACAGAGGCAGAGACAGAGCCAGGGACAGAGACAGAGACAGAGACAGAGGGAGAGACAGCGACATAGACTGAGACAGAGACAGAGACAGAGACAGAGGCAGAGACAGAGACAGAGACAGAGACAGAGACAGAGACAGAGACAGAGACAGAGACAGAGACAGAGACAGGGACGGAGACAGAGACAGAGACAGAGACAGAGACGGAGACTGAGACAGAGACAGAGACAGAGACAGAGACAGAGACAGATACGGGGACAGAGACAGAGGCAGAGACAGAGCCAGGGACAGAGACGGAGACAGAGACAGAGGGAGAGACAGCGACAGAGACAGAGACAGAGACAGAGTCAGAGGCAGAGACAGAGACAGAGACAGAGACAGAGACAGAGACAGAGACAGAGTCAGAGACAGAGACACAGACAGAGACAGAGACGGAGATTGAGACAGAGGCAGAGACAGAGACGGAGACAGAGGCAGAGACAGAGACAGAGACAGAGACAGAGACAGAGACAGAGACAGAGACAGAGACAGAGACAGAGACAGAGACACAGACAGAGACAGAGACAGAGACAGAGACAGAGACAGAGGGAGAGACAGCGACATAGACTGAGACAGAGACAGAGACAGAGACAGAGACAGAGACAGAGACAGAGACAGAGACAGAGACAGAGACAGAGACAGAGACAGAGACAGAGACAGAGACAGGGACGGAGACAGTGACAGGGACACAGACAGAGACAGAGAGAGAGACAGAGACAGAGACGGAGACAGAGGCAGAGACAGAGACAGAGAGAGAGACAGAGACAGAGACAGAGACAGAAACAGAGACAGAGACAGAGACAGAGACAGAGACAGAGACAGAGACAGAGACAGAGACAGAGTCAGAGGCAGAGACAGAGACAGAGACAGAGACAGAGACAGAGACAGAGACAGAGACAGAGTCAGAGACAGAGACACAGACAGAGACAGAGACGGAGATAGAGACAGAGGCAGAGACAGAGACGGAGACAGAGGCAGAGACAGAGCCAGGGACAGAGACAGAGACAGAGACAGAGGGAGAGACAGCGACATAGACAGAGACAGAGACAGAGACAGAGACAGAGACAGAGACAGAGACAGAGACAGAGACAGAGACAGAGACAGAGACAGAGACAGAGACAGAGACGGAGACAGGGGCAGAGACAGAGCCAGGGACAGAGACAGAGACAGAGACTGAGGGAGAGACAGCGACAGAGACAGAGACAGAGACAGAGACAGAGACTGAGACGGAGACAGAGACAGAGGCAGAGACAGAGACAGAGACAGAGACAGAGACAGAGACAGAAACAGTGACAGAGACAGATACGCGGACAGAGACAGAGGCAGAGACAGAGACAGAGACAGAGACAGATACGCGGACAGAGACAGAGGCAGAGACAGAGACAGGGAGAGAGACGGAGACAGAGACAGAGACTGAGACGGAGACATAGACAGCGGCAGAGACAGGGACGGAGACAGAGACAGAGACACAGACAGAAACAGAGACAGAGACAGAGACAGAGACAGAGACAGAGACACAGACAGAGACAGAGACAGAGACAGAGACAGAGACAGAGAAAGATACGCGGACAGAGACGGAGACAAAGACCGAGACAGAGACAGAGACGGAGACAGAGGCAGAGACAGAGCCAGGGACAGAGACAGAGACAGAGACAGAGACAGAGACAGAGACAGAGACAGAGACAGAGACAGAGACAGAGACAGAGACAGAGACAGAGACAGAGACAGAAACAGAGACAGAGACAGATACGCGGACAGAGACAGAGGCAGAGACAGAGACAGAGAGAGAGACGGAGACAGAGACAGAGGGAGAGACAGCGACAGCGGCAGAGACAGGGACGGAGACAGAGACAGGGACACAGACACAGACAGAGACAGAGTCAGAGACAGAGACACAGACAGAGACAGAGACGGAGATAGAGACAGAGGCAGAGACATAGACGGAGACAGAGGCAGAGACAGAGCCAGGGACAGAGACAGAGACAGAGACAGAGACACAGACAGAGACAGAGACAGAGACAGAGACGGAGACAGAGACAGAGACAGAGACGGAGACAGAGACAGAGACAGAGACAGAGACAGAGACAGAGACAGAGACAGAGACAGAGACTGAGACAGAGACAGAGACATAGACGGAGACAAAGACCGAGACAGAGACAGAAACAGAGACAGAGACAGATACGCGGACAGAGACAGAGGCAGAGACAGAGACAGAGAGAGAGACGGAGACAGAGACAGAGACTGAGACGGAGACAGAGACAGAGACAGAGACAGAGACAGAGACAGAGACAGAGACAGAGACAGAGACAGAGACGGCGACAGAGACAGAGACAGAGACAGAGACAGAGGCAGAGTCAGAGACAGAGACAGAGACAGAGACAGAGACAGAGACAGAGACCGAGACAGAGACAGAAACAGAGACAGAGGCAGATACGCGGACAGAGACAGAGGCAGAGACAGAGACAGAGAGAGAGACGGAGACAGAGACAGAGACTGAGACGGAGACAGAGACAGCGGCAGAGACAGGGACGGAGACAGAGACAGAGACACAGACAGAGACAGAGACAGAGACAGAGGCAGAGACAGAGCCAGGGACAGAGGCGGAGACAGAGACAGAGGGAGAGACCGCGACAGAGACAGAGAGAGAGACGGAGACAGAGACAGAGACTGAGACGGAGACAGAGACAGCGGCAGAGTCAGGGACGGAGACAGAGACAGAGACAGAGAAAGAGACAGAGACAGAGACAGACATAGAGACAGAGACAGAGACAGAGACAGAGGCAGAGACAGATACGGAGGCAGAGGGAGAGACAGCGACAGAGACAGAGACAGAGACAGAGACAGAGACAGAGAGAGAGACAGAGACAGAGACAGAGACAGAGACAGAGACAGAGACAGAGACAGAGACAGAGACAGAGACAGAGACAGAGACAGAGACAGAGACAGAGACAGAGGCAGAGACAGAGACAGAGACAGAGACGGAGACAGAGGCAGAGACAGAGCCATGGACAGAGACAGAGACAGAGACAGAGGGAGAGACAGCGACAGAGACAGAGACAGAGACAGCGACAGAGACAGAGACAGAGACGGAGAGAGAGACAGAGACAGAGGCAGAGACAGAGACAGAGACAGAGACAGAGACAGAGACAGAGACAGAGACAGATACAGAGACAGAGACAGAGACAGAGACGGAGCCAGAGACGGAGACAGAGACAGAGACAGAGACAGAGCCAGGGACAGAGACAGAGACAGAGACTGAGGGAGAGACAGCGACAGAGACAGAGACAGAGACAGAGACAGAGACAGAGACAGAGACAGAGACAGAGACAGATATAGAGACAGAGACAGAGACGGAGACAGAGACAGAGACAGAGACAGAGACAGAGACAGAGACAGAGGCAGAGACAGCGACAGAGGCAGAGACAGAGACACAGACACAGACAGATACAGAGACAGAGACGGAGATAGAGACAGAGACAGAGACAGAGACGGAGACAGAGACGGAGACACAGACCGAGACAGAGTCAGAGACAGAGACACAGACAGAGACAGAGACGGAGATAGAGACAGAGGCAGAGACAGAGACGGAGACAGAGGCAGAGACAGAGCCAGGGACAGAGACAGAGACAGAGACAGAGGGAGAGACAGCGACATAGACAGACACAGAGACAGAGACAGAGACAGAGACAGAGACAGAGACAGAGACAGAGACAGAGACAGAGACAGAGACAGAGACAGAGACAGAGACAGAGACAGAGACGGAGACAGGGGCAGAGACAGAGCCAGGGACAGAGACAGAGACAGAGAGAGAGACAGAGACAGAGACAGAGACAGAGACAGAGACAGAGACAGACATAGAGACAGAGACAGAGACAGAGACAGAGACAGAGACAGAGGCAGAGACAGATACGGAGGCAGAGACAGAAACAGCGACAGAGACAGAGACAGAGACAGAGACAGAGACAGAGAGAGAGACAGAGACAGAGACAGAGACAGAGACAGAGACAGAGACAGAGACAGACACAGAGACAGAGACAGAGACAGAGAGGGAGACAGAGGCAGAGACAGAGCCATGGACAGAGACAGAGACAGAGACAGAGGGAGAGACAGCGACAGAGACAGAGACAGAGACAGAGACAGAGACAGAGACGGAGACAGAGACAGAGACTGAGATAGAGACAGAGACGGAGATAGAGACAGAGGCAGAGACAGAGACAGAGACAGAGACAGAGACAGAGACAGAGACAGAGACAGAGACAGAGACAGAGACAGTGACAGAGACAGAGACAGAGACAGAGACAGGGACAGAGACAGAGACAGAGACACAGACAGAGACAGAGACAGAGACAGAGACAGAGGGAGAGACAGCGACAGCGGCAGAGACAGAGACAGAGACAGAGACAGAGACAGAGACAGAGACAGAGACAGAGACAGAGACAGAGACAGAGACAGAGACAGAGACAGAGACAGAGACTGAGACAGAGACAGAGACAGAGACAGAGACAGAGACAGAGACGGAGACAGAGACAGAGACGGAGACAGAGGCAGAGACAGAGCCAGGGACAGAGACAGAGAGAGACGGAGACAGAGACAGAGACTGAGACGGAGACAGAGACAGCGGCAGAGACAGGGACGGAGACAGAGGCAGAGACAGAGCCAGGGACAGAGACAGAGACAGAGACAGAGGGAGAGACAGCGACAGCGGCAGAGACAGGGACGGAGACAGAGACAGGGACACAGACACAGACAGAGACAGAGACATAGGCAGAGGCAGAGACGGAGACAGAGGCAGAGACAGAGCCAGGGACAGAGACAGAGACAGAGACAGGGGGAGAGACAGCGACAGCGGCAGAGACAGGGACGGAGACAGAGACAGGGACACAGACACAGACAGAGACAGAGACAGAGGCAGAGGCAGGGACAGAGACAGAGACAGAGACAGGGACAGAGGCAGAGACAGAGACAGAGACAGAGACAGAGACAGAGACAGAGACAGAGACAGAGACAGAGACAGAGACGGAGACAGAGACAGAGACAGAGACAGAGACAGATACGGAGGCAGAGGGAGAGACAGCGACAGAGACAGAGACAGAGACAGAGACAGAGACAGAGAGAGAGACAGAGACAGAGACAGAGACAGAGACAGAGACAGAGACAGAGACAGTGACAGAGACAGAGACAGAGACAGAGACAGAGACAGAGACAGAGACAGAGACGGAGACAGAGGCAGAGACAGAGACGGAGACAGAGGCAGAGACAGAGCCATGGACAGAGACAGAGACAGAGACAGAGGGAGAGACAGCGACAGAGACAGAGACAGAGACAGAGACAGAGACAGAGACAGAGACAGAGACAGAGACTGAGACAGAGACAGAGACGGAGATAGAGACAGAGGCAGAGACAGAGACGGAGACAGAGGCAGAGACAGAGCCAGGGACAGAGACAGAGACAGAGACAGAGGGAGAGACAGCGACATAGACAGAGACAGAGACAGAGACAGAGACAGAGACAGAGACAGAGACAGAGACAGAGACAGAGACAGAGACAGAGACAGAGACAGAGACAGAGACAGAGACAGAGACAGAGACAGAGACAGAGACAGAGACGGAGGCAGAGACAGAGACAGAGACAGAGACAGAGACAGAGACAGAGACAGAGACAGAGAAAGAGACAGAGACAGAGACAGACATAGAGACAGAGACAGAGACAGAGACAGAGACAGAGACAGAGACAGAGACAGAGACAGATTCGGAGACAGAGGGAGAGACAGCGACAGAGACAGATACGGAGGCAGAGGGAGAGACAGCGACAGAGACAGAGACAGAGACAGAGACAGAGACAGAGAGAGAGACAGAGACAGAGACAGAGACAGAGACAGAGACAGAGACAGAGACAGTGACAGAGACAGAGACAGAGACAGAGACAGAGACAGAGACAGAGACAGAGACGGAGACAGAGGCAGAGACAGAGACGGAGACAGAGGCAGAGACAGAGCCATGGACAGAGACAGAGACAGAGACAGAGGGAGAGACAGCGACAGAGACAGAGACAGAGACAGAGACAGAGACAGAGACAGAGACAGAGACTGAGACAGAGACAGAGACGGAGATAGAGACAGAGGCAGAGACAGAGACGGAGACAGAGGCAGAGACAGAGCCAGGGACAGAGACAGAGACAGAGACAGAGGGAGAGACAGCGACATAGACAGAGACAGAGACAGAGACAGAGACAGAGACAGAGACAGAGACAGAGACAGAGACAGAGACAGAGACAGAGACAGAGACAGAGACAGAGACAGAGACAGAGACAGAGACAGAGACAGAGACAGAGACAGAGACAGAGACAGAGACAGAGACAGAGACAGAGACAGAGACAGACACAGAGACAGAGACGGAGACAGAGACAGAGACAGAGACAGAGACAGAGACAGAGACAGAGAAAGTGACAGGGACGGAGACAGAGACAGAGACACAGACAGAGACAGAGACAGAGACAGAGGCAGAGACAGAGCCAGGGACAGAGACGGAGACAGAGATAGAGGGAGAGACAGCGACAGAGACAGAGACAGAAACAGAGACAGAGACAGATACGCGGACAGAGACAGAGGCAGAGACAGAGACAGAGAGAGACGGAGACAGAGACAGAGACTGAGACGGAGACAGAGACAGCGGCAGAGACAGGGACGGAGACAGAGGCAGAGACAGAGCCAGGGACAGAGACAGAGACAGAGACAGAGGGAGAGACAGCGACAGCGGCAGAGACAGGGACGGAGACAGAGACAGGGACACAGACACAGACAGAGACAGAGACATAGGCAGAGGCAGAGACAGAGACAGAGACAGAGACAGAGACAGAGACAGAGACAGAGACAGAGACAGAGACAGAGACAGAAACAGAGACAGAGACAGATACGCGGACAGAGACAGAGGCAGTGACAGAGACAGAGAGAGAGACGGAGACAGAGACAGAGGCTGAGACGGAGACAGAGACAGCGGCAGAGACAGGGACGGAGACAGAGACAGAGACAGAGACGGAGGCAGAGACAGAGACAGAGACAGAGACAGAGACAGAGACAGAGACAGAGACAGAGAAAGAGACAGAGACAGAGACAGACATAGAGACAGAGACAGAGACAGAGACAGAGACAGAGACAGAGACAGAGACAGAGACAGATTCGGAGACAGAGGGAGAGACAGCGACAGAGACAGAGACAGAGACGGAGACAAAGGCAGAGACAGAGGCAGAGACAGAGACAGAGACAGAGACAGAGACAGAGACAGAGACGGAGACAGAGGCAGAGACAGAGCCATGGACAGAGACAGAGACAGAGACAGAGGGAGAGACACCGACGGAGACAGAGACGGAGACGGAGACAGAGACAGAGACAGAGACAGAGACAGAGACAGAGACAGAGACGGAGACAGAGACAGAGGCAGAGACAGAGACAGAGACAGAGACAGAGACAGAGACAGAAACAGTGACAGAGACAGATACGCGGACAGAGACAGAGGCAGAGACAGAGACAGAGAGAGAGACGGAGACAGAGACAGAGACAGACACAGAGACAGAGACAGAGACAGAGACAGAGACAGAGACAGAGACAGAGACAGAAACAGAGACAGAGACAGATACGCGGACAGAGACAGAGGCAGATACAGAGACAGAGAGAGAGACGGAGACAGAGACAGAGACTTAGACGGAGACAGAGACAGCGGCAGAGTCAGGGACGGAGACAGAGACAGAGACACAGACAGAGACAGAGACAGAGACAGAGACAGAGACAGAGACAGAGACAGCGACAGAGACAGAGACAGAGACAGAGACAGAGACAGAGACAGAGACAGAGACTGTGACTGAGACAGAGACAGAGACAGAGACAGAGACGGAGACAGAGACAGAGACAGAGACAGAGACAGAGACAGAGACAGAGACAGAGACAGAGACAGAGACAGAGACAGAGACAGAGACAGAGACAGAGACAGAGAAAGAGACAGAGACAGAGACAGACATAGAGACAGAGACAGAGGGAGAGACAGCGACAGCGGCAGAGACAGGGACGGAGACAGAGACAGGGACGCAGACAGAGACGGAGACAGAGACAGAGACAGAGACGGAGACAGAGGCAGAGACAGAGACAGAGAGAGAGGCAGAGACAGAGACAGAGACGGAAACAGAGACAGAGACAGAGACAGAGACAGAGACAGAGACAGAGACAGAGACAGAGACAGAGACAGAGTCAGAGGCAGAGACAGAGACAGAGACAGAGACAGAGACAGAGACAGAGACAGAGTCAGAGACAGAGACACAGACAGAGACAGAGACGGAGATAGAGACAGAGGCAGAGACAGAGACGGAGACAGAGGCAGAGACAGAGCCAGGGACAGAGACAGAGACAGAGACAGAGGGAGAGGCAGCGACATAGACAGAGACAGAGACAGAGACAGAGACAGAGACAGAGACAGAGACAGAGACAGAGACAGAGACAGAGACAGAGACAGAGACGGAGACAGGGACAGAGACGGAGACAGGGGCAAAGACAGAGCCAGGGACAGAGACAGAGACAGAGACTGAGGGAGAGACAGCGACAGAGACAGAGACAGAGACAGAGAAAGTGACAGAGACACAGACAGAGACAGAGACAGAGACAGAGGCAGAGACAGAGCCAGGGACAGAGACGGAGACAGAGACAGAGGGAGAGACAGCGACTGAGACAGAGACAGAAACAGAGACAGAGACAGAGACAGAGACGGAGACAAAGACCGAGACACAGACAGAGATGGAGACAGAGGCAGAGACAGAGCCAGGGACAGAGACGGAGACAGAGACAGAGGAAGAGACAACGACAGAGACAGAGACAGAGACAGAGGCGGTGACAGAGACAGGGACAGCGGCAGAGACAGGGACGGAGACAGAGACAGGGACACAGACACAGACAGAGACAGAGACATAGGCAGAGGCAGAGACAGAGACAGAGACAGAGACAGAGACAGAGACAGAGACAGAGACAGAAACAGAGACAGAGACAGATACGCGGACAGAGACAGAGGCAGTGACAGAGACAGAGAGAGAGACGGAGACAGAGACAGAGACTGAGACGGAGACAGAGACAGCGGCAGAGACAGGGACGGAGACAGAGACAGAGACACAGACAGAGACAGAGACAGAGACAGAGACAGAGACAGAGACAGAGACAGAGACAGAGACAGAGACAGAGACAGAGACAGAGACAGAGACAGAGACAGAGACAGAGACAGAGCCAGAGACAGAGACAGAGACAGAGGCAGAGACAGAGACAGAGACAGAGACAGAGACAGAGACAGAGACAGAGAAAGAGACAGAGACAGAGACAGACATAGAGACAGAGACAGAGGGAGAGACAGCGACAGCGGCAGAGACAGGGACGGAGACAGAGACAGGGACACAGACACAGACAGAGACAGAGACATAGGCAGAGGCAGAGACAGAGACAGAGACAGAGACAGAGACAGAGACAGAGACAGAGACAGAAACAGAGACAGAGACAGATACGCGGACAGAGACAGAGGCAGTGACAGAGACAGAGAGAGAGACGGAGACAGAGACAGAGACTGAGACGGAGACAGAGACAGCGGCAGAGACAGGGACGGAGACAGAGACAGAGACACAGACAGAGACAGGGACAGAGACAGAGACAGAGACAGAGACAGAGACAGAGACAGAGACAGAGACAGAGACAGAGACAGAGACAGAGGCAGAGACAGAGACAGAGACAGAGACAGAGACAGAGACAGGGACAGAGACAGAGACAGAGACAGAGACAGAGACAGAGACAGATACGGAGACAGAGGGAGAGACAGCGACAGAGACAGAGACAGAGATGGAGACAGAGACAGAGACAGAGGCAGAGACAGAGACAGAGACAGAGACAGAGACAGAGACAGAGACAGAGACGGAGACAGAGGCAGAGACAGAGCCATGGACAGAGACAGAGACAGAGACAGAGGGAGAGACACCGACAGAGACAGAGACAGAGACGGAGACAGAGACAGAGACAGAGACAGAGACAGAGACAGAGACGGAGACAGAGACAGAGACAGAGACAGAGACAGAGACAGAGACAGGGACAGAGGCAGATACAGAGCCAGGGACAGAGACAGAGACAGAGACTGAGGGAGAGACAGCGACAGAGACAGAAACAGAGACAGAGACAGAGACAGAGACAGAGACAGAGACAGAGACAGAGACAGAGGCAGAGACAGAGACAGAGTGACAGACAGAGACAGAGACAGAGACAGAAACAGAGACAGAGACAGATACGGGGACAGAGACAGAGGCAGAGACAGAGACACAGACACAGACAGATGCAGAGACAGAGACGGAGATAGAGACAGAGACAGAGACAGAGACGGAGACAGAGACGGAGACAAAGACCGAGACAGAGACAGAGACGGAGACAGAGGCAGAGACAGAGCCAGGGACAGAGACGGAGACAGAGACAGAGGGAGAGACAGCGACAGAGACAGAGACAGAAACAGAGACAGAGACAGATACGCGGACAGAGACAGAGACAGAGGGAGAGACAGCGACAGAGACAGAGACAGAGACAGAGACAGAGACAGAGACAGAGACAGAGACAAAGACAGAGACAGAGACAGAGACAGAGACAGAGACAGAGACAGAGACGGAGACAGAGACAGAGACAGAGACGGAGACAGAGACAGAGACAGAGACAGAGACAGAGACAGAGACAGAGACAGAGACAGAGACTGAGACAGAGACAGAGACATAGACGGAGACAAAGACCGAGACAGAGACAGAAACAGAGACAGAGACAGATACGCGGACAGAGACAGAGGCAGAGACAGAGACAGAGAGAGAGACGGAGACAGAGACAGAGACTGAGACGGAGACAGAGACAGAGACAGAGACAGAGACAGAGACAGAGACAGAGACAGAGACAGAGACAGAGACAGAGACAGAGACAGAGACAGAGACAGAGACAGAGTCAGAGACAGAGACAGAGCCAGAAACAGAGACAGAGACAGAGCCAGAAACAGAGACAGAGAAAGATACGCGGACAGAGACAGAGGCAGAGACAGAGACAGAGAGTGAGACGGAGACAGAGACAGAGACTGAGACGGAGACAGAGACAGCGGCAGAGACAGGGACGGAGACAGAGACAGAGACACAGACAGAGACAGAGACAGAGACAGAGACAGAGACAGAGACAGAGACAGAGACGGAGACAGAAACAGAGACAGAGACAGAGACAGAGACAGAGACAGAGACAGAGACAGAGACAGAGACGGAGACTGAGACAGAGACAGAGACAGAGACAGAGACAGAGACAGAGACAGAGACAGAGACAGAGACAGAGACAGAGACAGAGACAGAGACAGAGACAGAGACAGAGTCAGAGACAGAGACAGAGCCAGAAACAGAGACAGAGACAGAGCCAGAAACAGAGACAGAGAAAGATACGCGGACAGAGACAGAGGCAGAGACAGAGACAGAGAGTGAGACGGAGACAGAGACAGAGACTGAGACGGAGACAGAGACAGCGGCAGAGACAGGGACGGAGACAGAGACAGAGACACAGACAGAGACAGAGACAGAGACGGAGACAAAGACCGAGACAGAGACAGAGACGGAGACAGAGGCAGAGACAGAGCCAGGGACAGAGACGGAGACAGAGACAGAGGGAGAGACAGCGACAGAGACAGAGACAGAAACAGAGACAGAGACAGATACGCGGACAGAGACAGAGACAGAGGGAGAGACAGCGACAGAGACAGAGACAGAGACAGAGACAGAGACAGAGACAGAGACAGAGACAAAGACAGAGACAGAGACAGAGACAGAGACAGAGACAGAGACAGAGACGGAGACAGAGACAGAGACAGAGACGGAGACAGAGACAGAGACAGAGACAGAGACAGAGACAGAGACAGAGACAGAGACAGAGACTGAGACAGAGACAGAGACATAGACGGAGACAAAGACCGAGACAGAGACAGAAACAGAGACAGAGACAGATACGCGGACAGAGACAGAGGCAGAGACAGAGACAGAGAGAGAGACGGAGACAGAGACAGAGACTGAGACGGAGACAGAGACAGAGACAGAGACAGAGACAGAGACAGAGACAGAGACAGAGACAGAGACAGAGTCAGAGACAGAGACAGAGCCAGAAACAGAGACAGAGACAGAGCCAGAAACAGAGACAGAGAAAGATACGCGGACAGAGACAGAGGCAGAGACAGAGACAGAGAGTGAGACGGAGACAGAGACAGAGACTGAGACGGAGACAGAGACAGCGGCAGAGACAGGGACGGAGACAGAGACAGAGACACAGACAGAGACAGAGACAGAGACAGAGACAGAGACAGAGACAGAGACAGAGACGGAGACAGAAACAGAGACAGAGACAGAGACAGAGACAGAGACAGAGACAGAGACAGAGACAGAGACAGAGACGGAGACTGAGACAGAGACAGAGACAGAGACAGAGACAGAGACGGAGACAGGGGCAGAGACAGAGCCAGGGACAGAGACAGAGACAGAGACTGAGTGAGAGACAGCGACAGAGACAGAGACAGAGACAGAGACAGAGACAGAGACAGAGACGGAGACAGAGACAGAGGCAGAGACAGAGACAGAGACAGAGACAGAGACAGAGACAGAAACAGTGACAGAGACAGATACGCGGACAGAGACAGAGGCAGAGACAGAGACAGAGAGAGAGACGGAGACAGAGACAGAGACAGAGACAGAGACAGAGACAGAGACAGAGACAGAGACAGAGACAGAGACAGAAACAGAGACAGAGACAAAGATAGAGACAGAGACAGAGACAGAGACAGAGACAGAGACAGAGACAGAGACAGAGACAGAGACAGAGACAGAGACAGAGACAGAGGCAGAGACAGAGACAGAGACAGAGACAGAGACAGAGACAGAGACAGAGACAGAGACAGAGACAGAGACAGAGACAGAGACAGAGACAGATACAGAGACAGAGACAGAGACAGAGACGGAGGCAGAGACAGAGACAGAGACAGAGACAGAGACAGAGACAGAGACAGAGACAGAGACAGAGAAAGAGACAGAGACAGAGACAGACATAGAGACAGAGACAGAGACAGAGACAGAGACAGAGACAGAGACAGAGACAGAGACAGAGACAGAGACAGAGACAGAGACAGAGACAGAGACAGAGACAGAGACAGAGACAGAGACAGAGACAGATTCGGAGACAGAGGGAGAGACAGCGACAGAGACAGAGACAGAGACGGAGACAAAGGCAGAGACAGAGGCAGAGACAGAGACAGAGACGGAGACAGAGGCAGAGACAGAGCCATGGACAGAGACAGAGACAGAGACAGAGGGAGAGACACCGACAGAGACAGAGACGGAGACGGAGACAGAGACAGAGACAGAGACAGAGACAGAGACAGAGACAGAGACAGAGACAGAGACGGAGACAGAGACAGAGGCAGAGACAGAGACAGAGACAGAGACAGAGACAGAGACAGAAACAGTGACAGAGACAGATACGCGGACAGAGACAGAGGCAGAGACAGAGACAGAGAGAGAGACGGAGACAGAGACAGAGACAGAGACAGAGACAGAGACAGAGACAGAGACAGAGACAGAGACAGAGACAGAAACAGAGACAGAGACAGATACGCGGACAGAGACAGAGGCAGATACAGAGACAGAGAGAGAGACGGAGACAGAGACAGAGACTTAGACGGAGACAGAGACAGCGGCAGAGTCAGGGACGGAGACAGAGACAGAGACACAGACAGAGACAGAGACAGAGACAGAGACAGAGACAGAGACAGAGACAGAGACAGAGACAGAGACAGAGACAGAGACAGAGACAGAGACAGAGACAGAGACAGAGACTGTGACTGAGACAGAGACAGAGACAGAGACAGAGACGGAGACAGAGACAGAGACAGAGACAGAGACAGAGACAGAGACAGAGACAGAGACAGAGACAGAGACAGAGACAGAGACAGAGACAGAGACAGAGACAGAGACAGAGACAGGGACAGAGACTGAGGGAGAGACAGCGACAGAGACAGAGACAGAGACAGAGACAGAGACAGAGACGGAGACAGAGACAGAGACAGAGACAGAGACAGAGACAGAGACAGAGACAGAGACAGAGACAGAAACAGAGACAGAGACAGATACGGGGACAGAGACAGAGGCAGAGACAGAGCCAGGGACAGAGACGGAGACAGAGACAGAGGGAGAGACAGCGACAGAGACAGAGACAGAGACAGAGTCAGAGGCAGAGACAGAGACAGAGACAGAGACAGAGACAGAGACAGAGACAGAGTCAGAGACAGAGACACACACAGAGACAGAGACGGAGATAGAGACACAGGCAGAGACAGAGACGGAGACAGAGGCAGAGACAGAGCCAGGGACAGAGACAGAGACAGAGACAGAGGGAGAGACAGCGACATGGACTGAGACAGAGACAGAGACAGAGACAGAGACAGAGACAGAGACAGAGACAGAGACAGAGACAGGGACGGAGACAGAGACAGGGACACAGACAGAGACGGAGACAGAGACAGAGACAGAGACGGAGACAGAGGCAGAAACAGAGACAGAGAGAGAGGCAGAGACAGAGACAGAGACAGAGACAGAGACACAGACAGAGACAGAGACAGAGACAGAGACAGAGTCAGAGGCAGAGACAGAGACAGAGACAGAGACAGAGACAGAGACAGAGACAGAGACACAGACAGAGACAGAGACGGAGATAGAGACAGAGGCAGAGACAGAGACGGAGACAGAGGCAGAGACAGAGCCAGGGACAGAGACAGAGACAGAGACAGAGGGAGAGACAGCGACATAGGCAGAGACAGAGACAGAGACAGAGACAGAGACAGAGACAGAGACAGAGACAGAGACAGAGACAGAGACAGAGACGGAGACAGGGACAGAGACGGAGACAGGGGCAGAGACAGAGCCAGGGACAGAGACAGAGACAGAGACTGAGGGAGAGACAGCGACAGAGACAGAGACAGAGACAGAGACAGAGACAGAGACAGAGACGGAGACAGAGACAGAGGCAGAGACAGAGACAGAGACAGAGACAGAGACAGAGACAGAGACAGAGACAGAGACAGAGACAGAGACAGAGACAGAGACAGAGACAGAGACAGAGACAGAGACGGAGACAGAGACAGAGACAGAGACAGAGACAGAGACAGAGACAGAGAGAGTGACAGAGACACAGACAGAGACAGAGACAGAGACAGAGGCAGAGACAGAGCCAGGGACAGAGACGGAGACAGAGACAGAGGGAGAGACAGCGACTGAGACAGAGACAGAAACAGAGACAGAGACAGAGACAGAGACGGAGACAAAGACCGAGACACAGACAGAGATGGAGACAGAGGCAGAGACAGAGCCAGGGACAGAGACGGAGACAGAGACAGAGGAAGAGACAACGACAGAGACAGAGACAGAGACAGAGGCGGTGACAGAGACAGCGACAGCGGCAGAGACAGGGACGGAGACAGAGACAGGGACACAGACACAGACAGAGACAGAGACATAGGCAGAGGCAGAGACAGAGACAGAGACAGAGACAGAGACAGAGACATAGGCAGAGGCAGAGACAGAGACAGAGACAGAGACAGACATAGAGACAGAGACAGAGGGAGAGACAGCGACAGCGGCAGAGACAGGGACGGAGACAGAGACAGGGACACAGACACAGACAGAGACAGAGACATAGGCAGAGGCAGAGACAGAGACAGAGACAGAGACAGAGACAGAGACAGAGACAGAGACAGAGACAGAAACAGAGACAGAGACAGATACGCGGACAGAGACAGAGGCAGTGACAGAGACAGAGAGAGAGACGGAGACAGAGACAGAGACTGAGACGGAGACAGAGACAGCGGCAGAGACAGGGACGGAGACAGAGACAGAGACACAGACAGAGACAGGGACAGAGACAGAGACAGAGACAGAGACAGAGACAGAGACAGAGACAGAGACAGAGACAGAGACAGAGACAGAGGCAGAGACAGAGACAGAGACAGAGACAGAGGCAGAGACAGAGACAGAGTGACAGACAGAGACAGAGACAGAGACAGAAACAGAGACAGAGACAGATACGGGGACAGAGACAGAGGCAGAGACAGAGACACAGACACAGACAGATGCAGAGACAGAGACGGAGATAGAGACAGAGACAGAGACAGAGACGGAGACAGAGACGGAGACAAAGACCGAGACAGAGACAGAGACGGAGACAGAGGCAGAGACAGAGCCAGGGACAGAGACGGAGACAGAGACAGAGGGAGAGACAGCGACAGAGACAGAGACAGAAACAGAGACAGAGACAGAGCCAGAAACAGAGACAGAGAAAGATACGCGGACAGAGACAGAGGCAGAGACAGAGACAGAGAGTGAGACGGAGACAGAGACAGAGACTGAGACGGAGACAGAGACAGCGGCAGAGACAGAGACAGAGACAGAGACAGATACGGGGACAGAGACAGAGGCAGAGATAGAGCCAGGGACAGAGACGGAGACAGAGACAGAGGGAGAGACAGCGACAGAGACAGAGACAGAGGCAGAGTCAGAGGCAGAGACAGAGACAGAGACAGAGACAGAGACAGAGACAGAGACAGAGACAGAGACAGAGATAGAGACAGAGACAGAGACAGATACGGGGACAGAGACAGAGGCAGAGACAGAGCCAGGGACAGAGACGGAGACAGAGACAGAGGGAGAGACAGCGACAGAGACAGAGACAGAGACATAGTCAGAGGCAGAGACAGAGACAGAGACAGAGACAGAGACAGAGACAGAGACAGAGTCAGAGACAGAGACACAGACAGAGACAGAGACGGAGATAGAGACAGAGGCAGAGACAGAGACGGAGACAGAGGCAGAGACAGAGCCAGGGACAGAGACAGAGACAGAGACAGAGGGAGAGACAGCGACATAGACTGAGACAGAGACAGAGACAGAGACAGAGACAGAGACAGAGACAGAGACAGAGACAGAGACAGAGACAGGGACGGAGACAGAGACAGAGACAACGACAGAGACAGAGACAGAGACAGAGACAGAGACAGAGACAGAGACAGAGACAGAGACAGAGACGGAGACAGAGACAGAGAGAGAGACGGAGACAGAGACAGAGACAGAGACAGAGACAGAGACAGAGACAGAGACAGAGACAGAGACAGTGACAGAAACAGAGACAGAGACAGATGCGCGGACAGAGACAGAGGCAGATACAGAGACAGAGAGAGAGACGGAGACAGAGACAGAGACTGAGACGGAGACAGAGACAGCGGCAGAGTCAGGGACGGAGACAGAGACAGAGACACAGACAGAGACAGAGTCGGAGTCAGAGACAGAGACAGAGCCAGAAACAGAGACAGAGACAGAGCCAGAAACAGAGACAGAGAAAGATACGCGGACAGAGACAGAGGCAGAGACAGAGACAGAGAGTGAGACGGAGACAGAGACAGAGACTGAGACGGAGACAGAGACAGCGGCAGAGACAGAGACAGAGACAGAGACAGAGACAGGGACAGAGACAGAGACAGAGACAGAGACAGAGACAGAGACAGAGACAGAGACAGAGACAGAGACAGAGACAGAGACAGAGACAGAGACAGAGACAGAGACGGAGACAGAGGCAGAGACAGAGCCATGGACAGAGACAGAGACAGAGACAGAGGGAGAGACACCGACAGAGACAGAGACAGAGACGGAGACAGAGACAGAGACAGAGACAGAGACAGAGACAGAGACAGAGACGGAGATAGAGACAGAGACAGAGACAGAGACGGAGACAGAGACGGAGACAAAGACCGAGACAGAGACAGAGACGGAGACAGAGGCAGAGACAGAGCCAGGGACAGAGACGGAGACAGAGACAGAGGGAGAGACAGCGACAGAGACAGAGACAGAAACAGAGACAGAGACAGATACGCGGACAGAGACAGAGACAGAGGGAGAGACAGCGACAGAGACAGAGACAGAGACAGAGACAGAGACAGAGACAGAGACAGAGACAGAGACAAAGACAGAGACAGAGACAGAGACAGAGACAGAGACAGAGACAGAGACGGAGACAGAGACAGAGACAGAGACGGAGACAGAGACAGAGACAGAGACAGAGACAGAGACAGAGACAGAGACAGAGACAGAGACTGAGACAGAGACAGAGACATAGACGGAGACAAAGACCGAGACAGAGACAGAAACAGAGACAGAGACAGATACGCGGACAGAGACAGAGGCAGAGACAGAGACAGAGAGAGAGACGGAGACAGAGACAGAGACTGAGACGGAGACAGAGACAGAGACAGAGACAGAGACAGAGACAGAGACAGAGACAGAGACAGAGACAGAGACAGAGACAGAGACAGAGTCAGAGACAGAGACAGAGCCAGAAACAGAGACAGAGACAGAGCCAGAAACAGAGACAGAGAAAGATACGCGGACAGAGACAGAGGCAGAGACAGAGACAGAGAGTGAGACGGAGACAGAGACAGAGACTGAGACGGAGACAGAGACAGCGGCAGAGACAGGGACGGAGACAGAGACAGAGACACAGACAGACACAGAGACAGAGACAGAGACAGAGACAGAGACAGAGACAGAGACAGAGACAGAGACAGAGACAGAGACAGAGACAGAGACAGAGACAGAGACAGAGACAGAGACAGAGACAGAGACAGAGACAGAGACAGAGACAGAGACAGAGACAGAGACGGAGACTGAGACAGAGACAGAGACAGAGACAGAGACAGAGACGGAGACAGGGGCAGAGACAGAGCCAGGGACAGAGACAGAGACAGAGACTGAGTGAGAGACAGCGACAGAGACAGAGACAGAGACAGAGACAGAGACAGAGACGGAGACAGAGACAGAGGCAGAGACAGAGACAGAGACAGAGACAGAGACAGAGACAGAAACAGTGACAGAGACAGATACGCGGACAGAGACAGAGGCAGAGACAGAGACAGAGAGAGAGACGGAGACAGAGACAGAGACAGAGACAGAGACAGAGACAGAGACAGAGACAGAGACAGAGACAGAGACAGAGACAGTGACAGAAACAGAGACAGAGACAGATGCGCGGACAGAGACAGAGGCAGATACAGAGACAGAGAGAGAGACGGAGACAGAGACAGAGACTGAGACGGAGACAGAGACAGCGGCAGAGTCAGGGACGGAGACAGAGACAGAGACACAGACAGAGACAGAGACGGAGTCAGAGACAGAGACAGAGCCAGAAACAGAGACAGAGACAGAGCCAGAAACAGAGACAGAGAAAGATACGCGGACAGAGACAGAGGCAGAGACAGAGACAGAGAGTGAGACGGAGACAGAGACAGAGACTGAGACGGAGACAGAGACAGCGGCAGAGACAGAGACAGAGACAGAGACAGATACGGGGACAGAGACAGAGGCAGAGATAGAGCCAGGGACAGAGACGGAGACAGAGTCAGAGGGAGAGACAGCGACAGAGACAGAGACAGAGGCAGAGTCAGAGGCAGAGACAGAGACAGAGACAGAGACAGAGACAGAGACAGAGACAGAGACAGAGACAGAGATAGAGACAGAGACAGAGACAGATACGGGGACAGAGACAGAGGCAGAGACAGAGCCAGGGACAGAGACGGAGACAGAGACAGAGGGAGAGACAGCGACAGAGACAGAGACAGAGACAGAGTCAGAGGCAGAGACAGAGACAGAGACAGAGACAGAGACAGAGACAGAGACAGAGTCAGAGACAGAGACACAGACAGAGACAGAGACGGAGATAGAGACAGAGGCAGAGACAGAGACGGAGACAGAGGCAGAGACAGAGCCAGGGACAGAGACAGAGACAGAGACAGAGGGAGAGACAGCGACATAGACTGAGACAGAGACAGAGACAGAGACAGAGACAGAGACAGAGACAGGGACGGAGACAGAGACAGAGACAAAGACAGAGACAGAGACAGAGACAGAGACAGAGACAGAGACAGAGACAGAGACAGAGACAGAGACAGAGACGGAGACAGAGACAGAGAGAGAGACGGAGACAGAGACAGAGACAGAGACAGAGACAGAGACAGAGACAGAGACAGAGACAGAGACAGAGACAGAGACAGTGACAGAAACAGAGACAGAGACAGATGCGCGGACAGAGACAGAGGCAGATACAGAGACAGAGAGAGAGACGGAGACAGAGACAGAGACTGAGACGGAGACAGAGACAGCGGCAGAGTCAGGGACGGAGACAGAGACAGAGACACAGACAGAGACAGAGACGGAGTCAGAGACAGAGACAGAGCCAGAAACAGAGACAGAGACAGAGCCAGAAACAGAGACAGAGAAAGATACGCGGACAGAGACAGAGGCAGAGATAGAGCCAGGGACAGAGACGGAGACAGAGACAGAGGGAGAGACAGCGACAGAGACAGAGACAGAGGCAGAGTCAGAGGCAGAGACAGAGACAGAGACAGAGACAGAGACAGAGACAGAGACAGAGACAGAGACAGAGACAGAGACAGAGACAGAGACAGATACAGAGACAGAGACAGAGACAGAGACAGAGACAGAGACAGAGACAGAGACAGAGACAGAGACAGAGACAGAGACGGAGACAGAGACAGAGACAGAGACGGAGACAGAGACAGAGACAGAGACAGAGACAGAGACAGAGACAGAGACAGAGACAGAGACAGAGACAGATACGGGGACAGAGACAGAGGCAGAGACAGAGCCAGGGACAGAGACGGAGACAGAGACAGAGGGAGAGACAGCGACAGAGACAGAGACAGAGACAGAGTCAGAGGCAGAGACAGAGACAGAGACAGAGACAGAGACAGAGACAGAGACAGAGTCAGAGACAGAGACACAGACAGAGACAGAGACGGAGATAGAGACAGAGGCAGAGACAGAGACGGAGACAGAGGCAGAGACAGAGCCAGGGACAGAGACAGAGACAGAGACAGAGGGAGAGACAGCGACATAGACTGAGACAGAGACAGAGACAGAGACAGAGACAGAGACAGAGACAGAGACAGAGACAGAGACAGAGACAGAGACAGAGACAGGGACGGAGACAGAGACAGAGACAAAGACAGAGACAGAGACAGAGACAGAGACAGAGACAGAGACAGAGACAGAGACAGAGACAGAGACGGAGACAGAGACAGAGACAGAGACGGAGACAGAGACAGAGACAGAGACAGAGACAGAGACAGAGACAGAGACAGAGACAGAGACAGAGTCAGAGGCAGAGACAGGGACAGAGACAGAGACAGAGACAGAGACAGAGACAGAGTCAGAGACAGAGACACAGACAGAGACAGAGACGGAGATAGAGACACAGGCAGAGACAGAGACGGAGACAGAGGCAGAGACAGAGCCAGGGACAGAGACAGAGACAGAGACAGAGGGAGAGACAGCGACATGGACTGAGACAGAGACAGAGACAGAGACAGAGACAGAGACAGAGACAGAGACAGGGACGGAGACAGAGACAGGGACACAGACAGAGACGGAGACAGAGACAGAGACAGAGACGGAGACAGAGGCAGAGACAGAGACAGAGAGGGAGGCAGAGACAGAGACAGAGACGGAAACAGAGACAGAGACAGAGACAGAGACAGAGACAGAGACAGAGACAGAGACAGAGACAGAGACAGAGACAGAGTCAGAGGCAGAGACAGAGACAGAGACAGAGACAGAGACAGAGACAGAGACACAGACAGAGACAGAGACGGAGATAGAGACAGAGGCAGAGACAGAGACGGAGACAGAGGCAGAGACAGAGCCAGGGACAGAGACAGAGACAGAGACAGAGGGAGAGACAGCGACATAGACAGAGACAGAGACAGAGACAGAGACAGAGACAGAGACAGAGACAGAGACAGAGACAGAGACAGAGACAGAGACGGAGACAGGGACAGAGACGGAGACAGGGGCAGAGACAGAGCCAGGGACAGAGACAGAGACAGAGACTGAGGGAGAGACAGCGACAGAGACAGAGACAGAGACAGAGACAGAGACAGAGACAGAGACGGAGACAGAGACAGAGGCAGAGACAGAGACAGAGACCGAGACAGAGACAGAGACAGAGACAGAGACAGAGACAGAGACAGAGACAGAGACAGAGACAGAGACGGAGACAGAGACAGAGACAGAGACAGAGACAGAGACAGAGACAGAGAAAGTGACAGAGACACAGACAGAGACAGAGACAGAGACAGAGGCAGAGACAGAGCCAGGGACAGAGACGGAGACAGAGACAGAGGGAGAGACAGCGACTGAGACAGAGACAGAAACAGAGACAGAGACAGAGACAGAGACGGAGACAAAGACCGAGACACAGACAGAGATGGAGACAGAGGCAGAGACAGAGCCAGGGACAGAGACGGAGACAGAGACAGAGGAAGAGACAACGACAGAGACAGAGACAGAGGCGGTGACAGAGACAGCGACAGCGGCAGAGACAGGGACGGAGACAGAGACAGGGACACAGACACAGACAGAGACAGAGACATAGGCAGAGGCAGAGACAGAGACAGAGACAGAGACAGAGACAGAGACAGAGACAGAGACAGAGACAGAAACAGAGACAGAGACAGATACGCGGACAGAGACAGAGGCAGTGACAGAGACAGAGAGAGAGACGGAGACAGAGACAGAGACTGAGACGGAGACAGAGACAGCGGCAGAGACAGGGACGGAGACAGAGACAGAGACACAGACAGAGACAGAGACAGAGACAGAGACAGAGACAGAGACAGAGACAGAGACAGAGACAGAGACAGAGACAGAGACAGAGACAGAGACAGAGACAGAGACAGAGACAGAGGCAGAGACAGAGACAGAGACAGAGACAGAGACAGAGACAGAGACAGAGACAGAGACAGAGACAGAGACAGAGACAGAGACAGAGACAGAGAAAGAGACAGAGACAGAGACAGACATAGAGACAGAGACAGAGGGAGAGACAGCGACAGCGGCAGAGACAGGGACGGAGACAGAGACAGGGACACAGACACAGACAGAGACAGAGACAGAGACATAGGCAGAGGCAGAGACAGAGACAGAGACAGAGACAGAGACAGAGACAGAGACAGAGACAGAAACAGAGACAGAGACAGATACGCGGACAGAGACAGAGGCAGTGACAGAGACAGAGAGAGAGACGGAGACAGAGACAGAGACTGAGACGGAGACAGAGACAGCGGCAGAGACAGGGACGGAGACAGAGACAGAGACACAGACAGAGACAGGGACAGAGACAGAGACAGAGACAGAGACAGAGACAGAGACAGAGACAGAGACAGAGACAGAGACAGAGAGTGAGACGGAGACAGAGACAGAGACTGAGACGGAGACAGAGACAGCGGCAGAGTCAGGGACGGAGACAGAGACAGAGACACAGACAGAGACAGAGACGGAGTCCGAGACAGAGACAGAGCCAGAAACAGAGACAGAGACAGAGCCAGAAACAGAGACAGAGAAAGATACGCGGACAGAGACAGAGGCAGAGACAGAGACAGAGAGTGAGACGGAGACAGAGACAGAGACTGAGACGGAGACAGAGACAGCGGCAGAGACAGAGACAGAGACAGAGACAGAGACAGAGACAGAGACAGAGACAGAGACAGAGACAGAGACAGAGACGGAGACTGAGACAGAGACAGAGACAGAGACAGAGACAGAGACAGAGACAGATACGGGGACAGAGACAGAGGCAGAGAGAGAGCCAGGGACAGAGACGGAGACAGAGACAGAGGGAGAGACAGCGACAGAGACAGAGACAGAGGCAGAGTCAGAGGCAGAGACAGAGACAGAGACAGAGACAGAGACAGAGACAGAGACAGAGACAGAGACAGAGATAGAGACAGAGACAGAGACAGATACGGGGACAGAGACAGAGGCAGAGACAGAGCCAGGGACAGAGACGGAGACAGAGACAGAGGGAGAGACAGCGACAGAGACAGAGACAGAGACAGAGTCAGAGGCAGAGACAGAGACAGAGACAGAGACAGAGACAGAGACAGAGACAGAGTCAGAGACAGAGACACAGACAGAGACAGAGACGGGGACAGAGTCAGAGGCAGAGATAGAGCCAGGGACAGAGACAGAGACAGAGACAGAGGGAGAGACAGCGACATAGACAGAGACAGAGACAGAGACAGAGACAGAGACAGAGACAGAGACAGAGACAGAGACAGAGACAGAGAAAGAGACAGAGACAGAGACAGACATAGAGACAGAGACAGAGGGAGAGACAGCGACAGCGGCAGAGACAGGGACGGAGACAGAGACAGGGACACAGACACAGACAGAGACAGAGACATAGGCAGAGGCAGAGACAGAGACAGAGACAGAGACAGAGACAGAGACAGAGGCAGAGACAGAGACAGAGACGGAGACAGAGACAGAGACAGGGACAGAGACAGAGACAGAGACAGAGACAGAGACAGAGACAGAGGCAGAGACAGAGACAGAGACAGAGACAGAGACAGAGACAGAGACAGAGACAGAGACAGAGACAGAGACAGAGACAGAGACAGAGACAGAGAAAGAGACAGAGACAGAGACAGACATAGAGACAGAGACAGAGGGAGAGACAGCGACAGCGGCAGAGACAGGGACGGAGACAGAGACAGGGACACAGACACAGACAGAGACAGAGACATAGGCAGAGGCAGAGACAGAGACAGAGACAGAGACAGAGACAGAGACAGAGACAGAGACAGAAACAGAGACAGAGACAGATACGCGGACAGAGACAGAGGCAGTGACAGAGACAGAGACAGAGACAGAGACAGAGACAGAGACAGGGACAGAGACAGAGACAGAGACAGAGACAGAGACAGAGACAGAGACAGATACGGAGACAGAGGGAGAGACAGCGACAGAGACAGAGACAGAGATGGAGACAGAGACAGAGACAGAGGCAGAGACAGAGACAGAGACAGAGACAGAGACAGAGACAGAGACAGAGACAGAGACAGAGACAGAGACAGAGACGGAGACAGAGGCAGAGACAGAGCCATGGACAGAGACAGAGACAGCGACAGAGGGAGAGACACCGACAGAGACAGAGACAGAGACGGAGACAGAGACAGAGACAGAGACAGAGACAGAGACAGAGACGGAGACAGAGACAGAGACAGAGACAGAGACAGAGACAGAGACAGAGACAGGGACAGAGGCAGATACAGAGCCAGGGACAGAGACAGAGACAGAGACTGAGGGAGAGACAGCGACAGAGACAGAAACAGAGACAGAGACAGAGACAGAGACAGAGACAGAGACAGAGACAGAGGCAGAGACAGAGACAGAGTGACAGACAGAGACAGAGACAGAGACAGAAACAGAGACAGAGACAGATACGGGGACAGAGACAGAGGCAGAGACAGAGACACAGACACAGACAGATGCAGAGACAGAGACGGAGATAGAGACAGAGACAGAGACAGAGACGGAGACAGAGACGGAGACAAAGACCGAGACAGAGACAGAGACGGAGACAGAGGCAGAGACAGAGCCAGGGACAGAGACGGAGACAGAGACAGAGGGAGAGACAGCGACAGAGACAGAGACAGAAACAGAGACAGAGACAGATACGCGGACAGAGACAGAGACAGAGGGAGAGACAGCGACAGAGACAGAGACAGAGACAGAGACAGAGACAGAGACAGAGACAGAGACAGAGACAAAGACAGAGACAGAGACAGAGACAGAGACAGAGACAGAGACAGAGACAGAGACAGAGACGGAGACAGAGACAGAGACAGAGACGGAGACAGAGACAGAGACAGAGACAGAGACAGAGACAGAGACAGAGACAGAGACAGAGACTGAGACAGAGACAGAGACATAGACAGAGACAGAGACAGAGACAGAGACAGAGACAGAGACAGAGACAGAGACAGAGACAGAGACAGAGACGGAGACAGAGACAGAGACAGAGACAGAGACAGAGACAGAGACGGAGACAGAGACAGAGACAGAGACGGAGACAGAGACAGAGACAGAGACAGAGACAGAGACAGAGACAGAGACAGAGACAGAGACTGAGACAGAGACAGAGACATAGACAGAGACAGAAACAGAGACAGAGACAAAGACAGAGACAGAGACAGAGACAGAGACAGAGACAGAGGCAGAGACAGAGACAGAGACAGAGACAGAGACAGAGACAGAGGCAGAGACAGAGACAGAGACAGAGACAGAGACAGAGACAGAGACAGAGACAGAGACAGAAACAGTGACAGAGACAGATACGCGGACAGAGACAGAGGCAGAGACAGAGACAGAGAGAGAGACGGAGACAGAGACAGAGACAGAGACAGAGACAGAGACAGAGACAGAGACAGAGACAGAGACAGAGACAGAAACAGAGACAGAGACAGATACGCGGACAGAGACAGAGGCAGATACAGAGACAGAGAGAGAGACGGAGACAGAGACAGAGACTTAGACGGAGACAGAGACAGCGGCAGAGTCAGGGACGGAGACAGAGACAGAGACACAGACAGAGACAGAGACAGAGACAGAGACAGAGACAGAGACAGAGACAGAGACAGAGACAGAGACAGAGACAGAGACAGAGACAGAGACAGAGACTGTGACTGAGACAGAGACAGAGACAGAGACAGAGACGGAGACAGAGACAGAGACAGAGACAGAGACAGAGACAGAGACAGAGACAGAGACAGAGACAGAGACAGAGACAGAGACAGAGACAGAGACAGGGACAGAGACTGAGGGAGAGACAGCGACAGACACAGAGACAGAGACAGAGACAGAGACAGAGACGGAGACAGAGACAGAGACAGAGACAGAGACAGAGACAGAGACAGAGACAGAGACAGAGACAGAGACAGAAACAGAGACAGAGACAGATACGGGGACAGAGACAGAGGCAGAGACAGAGCCAGGGACAGAGACGGAGACAGAGACAGAGGGAGAGACAGCGACAGAGACAGAGACAGAGACAGAGTCAGAGGCAGAGACAGAGACAGAGACAGAGACAGAGACAGAGACAGAGACAGAGTCAGAGACAGAGACACAGACAGAGACAGAGACGGAGATAGAGACACAGGCAGAGACAGAGACGGAGACAGAGGCAGAGACAGAGCCAGGGACAGAGACAGAGACAGAGACAGAGGGAGAGACAGCGACATGGACTGAGACAGAGACAGAGACAGAGACAGAGACAGAGACAGAGACAGAGACAGAGACAGGGACGGAGACAGAGACAGGGACACAGACAGAGACGGAGACAGAGACAGAGACAGAGACGGAGACAGAGGCAGAGACAGAGACAGAGAGAGAGGCAGAGACAGAGACAGAGACGGAAACAGAGACAGAGACAGAGACAGAGACAGAGACAGAGACAGAGACAGAGACAGAGACAGAGACAGAGACAGAGTCAGAGGCAGAGACAGAGACAGAGACAGAGACAGAGACAGAGACAGAGACAGAGACACAGACAGAGACAGAGACGGAGATAGAGACAGAGGCAGAGACAGAGACGGAGACAGAGGCAGAGACAGAGCCAGGGACAGAGACAGAGACAGAGACAGAGGGAGAGACAGCGACATAGACAGAGACAGAGACAGAGACAGAGACAGAGACAGAGACAGAGACAGAGACAGAGACAGAGACAGAGACAGAGACGGAGACAGGGACAGAGACGGAGACAGGGGCAGAGACAGAGCCAGGGACAGAGACAGAGACAGAGACTGAGGGAGAGACAGCGACAGAGACAGAGACAGAGACAGAGACAGAGACAGAGACAGAGACAGAGACAGAGACGGAGACAGAGACAGAGGCAGAGACAGAGACAGAGACAGAGACAGAGACAGAGACAGAGACAGAGACAGAGACAGAGACAGAGACAGAGACAGAGACAGAGACAGAGACAGAGACAGAGGCAGAGACAGAGACGGAGACAGAGACAGAGACAGAGACAGAGACAGAGACAGAGACAGAGAAAGTGACAGAGACACAGACAGAGACAGAGACAGAGACAGAGGCAGAGACAGAGCCAGGGACAGAGACGGAGACAGAGACAGAGGGAGAGACAGCGACTGAGACAGAGACAGAAACAGAGACAGAGACAGAGACAGAGACGGAGACAAAGACCGAGACACAGACAGAGATGGAGACAGAGGCAGAGACAGAGCCAGGGACAGAGACGGAGACAGAGACAGAGGAAGAGACAACGACAGAGACAGAGACAGAGACAGAGGCGGTGACAGAGACAGCGACAGCGGCAGAGACAGGGACGGAGACAGAGACAGGGACACAGACACAGACAGAGACAGAGACATAGGCAGAGGCAGAGACAGAGACAGAGACAGAGACAGAGACAGAGACAGAGACAGAGACAGAAACAGAGACAGAGACAGATACGCGGACAGAGACAGAGGCAGTGACAGAGACAGAGAGAGAGACGGAGACAGAGACAGAGACTGAGACGGAGACAGAGACAGCGGCAGAGACAGGGACGGAGACAGAGACAGAGACACAGACAGAGACAGAGACAGAGACAGAGACAGAGACAGAGACAGAGACAGAGACAGAGACAGAGACAGAGACAGAGACAGAGACAGAGACAGAGACAGAGACAGAGGCAGAGACAGAGACAGAGACAGAGACAGAGACAGAGACAGAGACAGAGACAGAGACAGAGACAGAGACAGAGACAGAGAAAGAGACAGAGACAGAGACAGACATAGAGACAGAGACAGAGGGAGAGACAGCGACAGCGGCAGAGACAGGGACGGAGACAGAGACAGGGACACAGACACAGACAGAGACAGAGACATAGGCAGAGGCAGAGACAGAGACAGAGACAGAGACAGAGACAGAGACAGAGACAGAGACAGAAACAGAGACAGAGACAGATACGCGGACAGAGACAGAGGCAGTGACAGAGACAGAGAGAGAGACGGAGACAGAGACAGAGACTGAGACGGAGACAGAGACAGCGGCAGAGACAGGGACGGAGACAGAGACAGAGACACAGACAGAGACAGGGACAGAGACAGAGACAGAGACAGAGACAGAGACAGAGACAGAGACAGAGACAGAGACAGAGACAGAGACAGAGACAGAGGCAGAGACAGAGACAGAGACAGAGACAGAGACAGAGACAGAGACAGGGACAGAGACAGAGACAGAGACAGAGACAGAGACTGAGACAGATACGGAGACAGAGGGAGAGACAGCGACAGAGACAGAGACAGAGAATGAGACAGAGACAGAGACAGAGGCAGAGACAGAGACAGAGACAGAGACAGAGACAGAGACAGAGACGGAGACAGAGGCAGAGACAGAGCCATGGACAGAGACAGAGACAGAGACAGAGGGAGAGACACCGACAGAGACAGAGACAGAGACGGAGACAGAGACAGAGACAGAGACAGAGACAGAGACAGAGACGGAGACAGAGACAGAGACAGAGACAGAGACAGAGACAGAGACAGAGACAGGGACAGAGGCAGATACAGAGCCAGGGACAGAGACAGAGACAGAGACTGAGGGAGAGACAGCGACAGAGACAGAAACAGAGACAGAGACAGAGACAGAAACAGAGACAGAGACAGATACGGGGACAGAGACAGAGGCAGAGACAGAGACACAGACACAGACAGATGCAGAGACAGAGACGGAGATAGAGACAGAGACAGAGACAGAGACGGAGACAGAGACGGAGACAAAGACCGAGACAGAGACAGAGACGGAGACAGAGGCAGAGACAGAGCCAGGGACAGAGACGGAGACAGAGACAGAGGGAGAGACAGCGACAGAGACAGAGACAGAAACAGAGACAGAGACAGATACGCGGACAGAGACAGAGACAGAGGGAGAGACAGCGACAGAGACAGAGACAGAGACAGAGACAGAGACAGAGACAGAGACAGAGACAAAGACAGAGACAGAGACAGAGACAGAGACAGAGACAGAGACAGAGACGGAGACAGAGACAGAGACAGAGACGGAGACAGAGACAGAGACAGAGACAGAGACAGAGACAGAGACAGAGACAGAGACAGAGACAGAGACAGAGACAGAGACTGAGTGAGAGACAGCGACAGAGACAGAGACAGAGACAGAGACAGAGACGGAGACAGAGACAGAGGCAGAGACAGAGACAGAGACAGAGACAGAGACAGAGACAGAAACAGTGACAGAGACAGATACGCGGACAGAGACAGAGGCAGAGACAGAGACAGAGAGAGAGACGGAGACAGAGACAGAGACAGAGACAGAGACAGAGACAGAGACAGAGACAGAGACAGTGACAGAAAGAGAGACAGAGACAGATGCGCGGACAGAGACAGAGGCAGATACAGAGACAGAGAGAGAGACGGAGACAGAGACAGAGACTGAGACGGAGACAGAGACAGCGGCAGAGTCAGGGACGGAGACAGAGACAGAGACACAGACAGAGACAGAGACGGAGTCAGAGACAGAGACAGAGCCAGAAACAGAGACAGAGACAGAGCCAGAAACAGAGACAGAGAAAGATACGCGGACAGAGACAGAGGCAGAGACAGAGACAGAGAGTGAGACGGAGACAGAGACAGAGACTGAGACGGAGACAGAGACAGCGGCAGAGACAGAGACAGAGACAGAGACAGAGACAGAGACAGAGACAGAGACAGAGACAGAGACAGAGACAGAGACAGAGACGGAGACTGAGACAGAGACAGAGACAGAGACAGAGACAGAGACAGATACGGGGACAGAGACAGAGGCAGAGATAGAGCCAGGGACAGAGACGGAGACAGAGACAGAGGGAGAGACAGCGACAGAGACAGAGACAGAGGCAGAGTCAGAGGCAGAGACAGAGACAGAGACAGAGACAGAGACAGAGACAGAGATAGAGACAGAGACAGAGACAGATACGGGGACAGAGACAGAGGCAGAGACAGAGCCAGGGACAGAGACGGAGACAGAGACAGAGGGAGAGACAGCGACAGAGACAGAGACAGAGACAGAGTCAGAGGCAGAGACAGAGACAGAGACAGAGACAGAGACAGAGACAGAGACAGAGTCAGAGACAGAGACACAGACAGAGACAGAGACGGAGATAGAGACAGAGGCAGAGACAGAGACGGAGACAGAGGCAGAGACAGAGCCAGGGACAGAGACAGAGACAGAGACCGAGGGAGAGACAGCGACATAGACTGAGACAGAGACAGAGACAGAGACAGAGACAGAGACAGAGACAGAGACAGAGACAGAGACAGAGACAGAGACAGAGACAGAGACAGGGACAGAGACAGAGACAGAGACAGAGACAGAGACTGAGACAGATACGGAGACAGAGGGAGAGACAGCGACAGAGACAGAGACAGAGATGGAGACAGAGACAGAGACAGAGGCAGAGACAGAGACAGAGACAGAGACAGAGACAGAGACAGAGACGGAGACAGAGGCAGAGACAGAGCCATGGACAGAGACAGAGACAGAGACAGAGGGAGAGACACCGACAGAGACAGAGACAGAGACGGAGACAGAGACAGAGACAGAGACAGAGACAGAGACAGAGACGGAGACAGAGACAGAGACAGAGACAGAGACAGAGACAGGGACAGAGGCAGATACAGAGCCAGGGACAGAGACAGAGACAGAGACTGAGGGAGAGACAGCGACAGAGACAGAAACAGAGACAGAGACAGAGACAGAAACAGAGACAGAGACAGATACGGGGACAGAGACAGAGGCAGAGACAGAGACACAGACACAGACAGATGCAGAGACAGAGACGGAGATAGAGACAGAGACAGAGACAGAGACGGAGACAGAGACGGAGACAAAGACCGAGACAGAGACAGAGACGGAGACAGAGGCAGAGACAGAGCCAGGGACAGAGACGGAGACAGAGACAGAGGGAGAGACAGCGACAGAGACAGAGACAGAAACAGAGACAGAGACAGATACGCGGACAGAGACAGAGACAGAGGGAGAGACAGCGACAGAGACAGAGACAGAGACAGAGACAGAGACAGAGACAGAGACAGAGACAGAGACAAAGACAGAGACAGAGACAGAGACAGAGACAGAGACAGAGACAGAGACGGAGACAGAGACAGAGACAGAGACGGAGACAGAGACAGAGACAGAGACAGAGACAGAGACAGAGACAGAGACAGAGACAGAGACAGAGACAGAGACAGAGACAGAGACTGAGTGAGAGACAGCGACAGAGACAGAGACAGAGACAGAGACAGAGACGGAGACAGAGACAGAGGCAGAGACAGAGACAGAGACAGAGACAGAGACAGAGACAGAAACAGTGACAGAGACAGATACGCGGACAGAGACAGAGGCAGAGACAGAGACAGAGAGAGAGACGGAGACAGAGACAGAGACAGAGACAGAGACAGAGACAGAGACAGAGACAGAGACAGTGACAGAAAGAGAGACAGAGACAGATGCGCGGACAGAGACAGAGGCAGATACAGAGACAGAGAGAGAGACGGAGACAGAGACAGAGACTGAGACGGAGACAGAGACAGCGGCAGAGTCAGGGACGGAGACAGAGACAGAGACACAGACAGAGACAGAGACGGAGTCAGAGACAGAGACAGAGCCAGAAACAGAGACAGAGACAGAGCCAGAAACAGAGACAGAGAAAGATACGCGGACAGAGACAGAGGCAGAGACAGAGACAGAGAGTGAGACGGAGACAGAGACAGAGACTGAGACGGAGACAGAGACAGCGGCAGAGACAGAGACAGAGACAGAGACAGAGACAGAGACAGAGACAGAGACAGAGACAGAGACAGAGACAGAGACAGAGACGGAGACTGAGACAGAGACAGAGACAGAGACAGAGACAGAGACAGATACGGGGACAGAGACAGAGGCAGAGATAGAGCCAGGGACAGAGACGGAGACAGAGACAGAGGGAGAGACAGCGACAGAGACAGAGACAGAGGCAGAGTCAGAGGCAGAGACAGAGACAGAGACAGAGACAGAGACAGAGACAGAGATAGAGACAGAGACAGAGACAGATACGGGGACAGAGACAGAGGCAGAGACAGAGCCAGGGACAGAGACGGAGACAGAGACAGAGGGAGAGACAGCGACAGAGACAGAGACAGAGACAGAGTCAGAGGCAGAGACAGAGACAGAGACAGAGACAGAGACAGAGACAGAGACAGAGACAGAGACAGAGTCAGAGACAGAGACACAGACAGAGACAGAGACGGAGATAGAGACAGAGGCAGAGACAGAGACGGAGACAGAGGCAGAGACAGAGCCAGGGACAGAGACAGAGACAGAGACCGAGGGAGAGACAGCGACATAGACTGAGACAGAGACAGAGACAGAGACAGAGACAGAGACAGAGACAGAGACAGAGACAGAGACAGGGACGGAGACAGAGACAGAGACAAAGACAGAGACAGAGACAGAGACAGAGACAGAGACAGAGACAGAGACAGAGACAGAGACAGAGACAGAGACAGAGACGGAGACAGAGACTGAGACAGAGACGGAGACAGAGACAGAGACAGAGACAGAGACAGAGACAGAGACAGAGACAGAGACAGAGACAGAGTCAGAGGCAGAGACAGAGACAGAGACAGAGACAGAGACAGAGACAGAGACAGAGTCAGAGACAGAGACACAGACAGAGACAGAGACGGAGATAGAGACACAGGCAGAGACAGAGACGGAGACAGAGGCAGAGACAGAGCCAGGGACAGAGACAGAGACAGAGACAGAGGGAGAGACAGCGACATGGACTGAGACAGAGACAGAGACAGAGACAGAGACAGAGACAGAGACAGAGACAGAGACAGAGACAGGGACGGAGACAGAGACAGGGACACAGACAGAGACGGAGACAGAGACAGAGACAGAGACGGAGACAGAGGCAGAGACAGAGACAGAGAGGGAGGCAGAGACAGAGACAGAGACGGAAACAGAGACAGAGACAGAAACAGAGACAGAGACAGAGACAGAGACAGAGACAGAGACAGAGACAGAGACAGAGACAGAGACAGAGACAGAGACAGAGACAGAGACAGAGACAGAGTCAGAGGCAGAGACAGAGACAGAGACAGAGACAGAGACAGAGACAGAGACAGAGACACAGACAGAGACAGAGACGGAGATAGAGACAGAGGCAGAGACAGAGACGGAGACAGAGGCAGAGACAGAGCCAGGGACAGAGACAGAGACAGAGACAGAGGGAGAGACAGCGACATAGACAGAGACAGAGACAGAGACAGAGACAGAGACAGAGACAGAGACAGAGACAGAGACAGAGACAGAGACGGAGACAGGGACAGAGACGGAGACAGGGGCAGAGACAGAGCCAGGGACAGAGACAGAGACAGAGACTGAGGGAGAGACAGCGACAGAGACAGAGACAGAGACAGAGACAGAGACAGAGACAGAGACGGAGACAGAGACAGAGGCAGAGACAGAGACAGAGACAGAGACAGAGACAGAGACAGAGACAGAGACAGAGACAGAGACAGAGACAGAGACAGAGACGGAGACAGAGACAGAGACAGAGACAGAGACAGAGACAGAGACAGAGAAAGTGACAGAGACACAGACAGAGACAGAGACAGAGACAGAGACAGAGACAGAGACAGAGACAGAGACAGAGACAGAAACAGAGACAGAGACAGATACGCGGACAGAGACAGAGGCAGTGACAGAGACAGAGAGAGAGACGGAGACAGAGACAGAGACTGAGACGGAGACAGAGACAGCGGCAGAGACAGGGACGGAGACAGAGACAGAGACACAGACAGAGACAGAGACAGAGACAGAGACAGAGACAGAGACAGAGACAGAGACAGAGACAGAGACAGAGACAGAGACAGAGACAGAGACAGAGACAGAGACAGAGACAGAGGCAGAGACAGAGACAGAGACAGAGACAGAGACAGAGACAGAGACAGAGACAGAGACAGAGACAGAGACAGAGACAGAGAAAGAGACAGAGACAGAGACAGAGACAGAGACAGAGACAGAGTCAGAGACAGAGACACAGACAGAGACAGAGACGGAGATAGAGACACAGGCAGAGACAGAGACGGAGACAGAGGCAGAGACAGAGCCAGGGACAGAGACAGAGACAGAGACAGAGGGAGAGACAGCGACATGGACTGAGACAGAGACAGAGACAGAGACAGAGACAGAGACAGAGACAGAGACAGAGACAGAGACAGGGACGGAGACAGAGACAGGGACACAGACAGAGACGGAGACAGAGACAGAGACAGAGACGGAGACAGAGGCAGAGACAGAGACAGAGAGGGAGGCAGAGACAGAGACAGAGACGGAAACAGAGACAGAGACAGAGACAGAGACAGAGACAGAGACAGAGACAGAGACAGAGACAGAGACAGAGACAGAGACAGAGACAGAGACAGAGACAGAGACAGAGACAGAGACAGAGACAGAGTCAGAGGCAGAGACAGAGACAGAGACAGAGACAGAGACAGAGACAGAGACAGAGACACAGACAGAGACAGAGACGGAGATAGAGACAGAGGCAGAGACAGAGACGGAGACAGAGGCAGAGACAGAGCCAGGGACAGAGACAGAGACAGAGACAGAGGGAGAGACAGCGACATAGACAGAGACAGAGACAGAGACAGAGACAGAGACAGAGACAGAGACAGAGACAGAGACAGAGACAGAGACAGAGACGGAGACAGGGACAGAGACGGAGACAGGGGCAGAGACAGAGCCAGGGACAGAGACAGAGACAGAGACTGAGGGAGAGACAGCGACAGAGACAGAGACAGAGACAGAGACAGAGACAGAGACAGAGACGGAGACAGAGACAGAGGCAGAGACAGAGACAGAGACAGAGACAGAGACAGAGACAGAGACAGAGACAGAGACAGAGACAGAGACAGAGACAGAGACAGAGACAGAGACAGAGACAGAGACAGAGACAGAGACGGAGACAGAGACAGAGACAGAGACAGAGACAGAGACAGAGACAGAGAAAGTGACAGAGACACAGACAGAGACAGAGACAGAGACAGAGGCAGAGACAGAGCCAGGGACAGAGACGGAGACAGAGACAGAGGGAGAGACAGCGACTGAGACAGAGACAGAAACAGAGACAGAGACAGAGACAGAGACGGAGACAAAGACCGAGACACAGACAGAGATGGAGACAGAGGCAGAGACAGAGCCAGGGACAGAGACGGAGACAGAGACAGAGGAAGAGACAACGACAGAGACAGAGACAGAGACAGAGGCGGTGACAGAGACAGCGACAGCGGCAGAGACAGGGACGGAGACAGAGACAGGGACACAGACACAGACAGAGACAGAGACATAGGCAGAGGCAGAGACAGAGACAGAGACAGAGACAGAGACAGAGACAGAGACAGAGACAGAAACAGAGACAGAGACAGATACGCGGACAGAGACAGAGGCAGTGACAGAGACAGAGAGAGAGACGGAGACAGAGACAGAGACTGAGACGGAGACAGAGACAGCGGCAGAGACAGGGACGGAGACAGAGACAGAGACACAGACAGAGACAGAGACAGAGACAGAGACAGAGACAGAGACAGAGACAGAGACAGAGACAGAGACAGAGACAGAGACAGAGACAGAGACAGAGACAGAGACAGAGACAGAGACAGAGACAGAGACAGAGACAGAGACAGAGACAGAGGCAGAGACAGAGACAGAGACAGAGACAGAGACAGAGACAGAGACAGAGACAGAGACAGAGACAGAGACAGAGACAGAGACAGAGACAGAGACAGAGAAAGAGACAGAGACAGAGACAGAGGGAGAGACAGCGACAGAGACAGAGACAGAGATGGAGACAGAGACAGAGACAGAGGCAGAGACAGAGACAGAGACAGAGACAGAGACAGAGACAGAGACAGAGACGGAGACAGAGGCAGAGACAGAGCCATGGACAGAGACAGAGACAGAGACAGAGGGAGAGACACCGACAGAGACAGAGACAGAGACGGAGACAGAGACAGAGACAGAGACAGAGACAGAGACAGAGACGGAGACAGAGACAGAGACACAGACAGAGACAGAGACAGAGACATCGACAGGGACAGAGGCAGATACAGAGCCAGGGACAGAGACAGAGACAGAGACAGAGACAGAGACAGAGGCAGAGACAGAGACAGAGTGACAGACAGAGACAGAGACAGAGACAGAAACAGAGACAGAGACAGATACGGGGACAGAGACAGAGGCAGAGACAGAGACACAGACACAGACAGATGCAGAGACAGAGACGGAGATAGAGACAGAGACAGAGACAGAGACGGAGACAGAGACGGAGACAAAGACCGAGACAGAGACAGAGACGGAGACAGAGGCAGAGACAGAGCCAGGGACAGAGACGGAGACAGAGACAGAGGGAGAGACAGCGACAGAGACAGAGACAGAAACAGAGACAGAGACAGATACGCGGACAGAGACAGAGACAGAGGGAGAGACAGCGACAGAGACAGAGACAGAGACAGAGACAGAGACAGAGACAGAGACAGAGACAAAGACAGAGACAGAGACAGAGACAGAGACGGAGACAGAGACAGAGACAGAGACGGAGACAGAGACAGAGACAGAGACAGAGACAGAGACTGAGTGAGAGACAGCGACAGAGACAGAGACAGAGACAGAGACAGAGACGGAGACAGAGACAGAGGCAGAGACAGAGACAGAGACAGAGACAGAGACAGAGACAGAAACAGTGACAGAGACAGATACGCGGACAGAGACAGAGGCAGAGACAGAGACAGAGAGAGAGACGGAGACAGAGACAGAGACAGAGACAGAGACAGAGACAGAGACAGAGACAGAGACAGAGACAGTGACAGAAACAGAGACAGAGACAGATGCGCGGACAGAGACAGAGGCAGATACAGAGACAGAGAGAGAGACGGAGACAGAGACAGAGACTGAGACGGAGACAGAGACAGCGGCAGAGTCAGGGACGGAGACAGAGACAGAGACACAGACAGAGACAGAGACGGAGTCAGAGACAGAGACAGAGCCAGAAACAGAGACAGAGACAGAGCCAGAAACAGAGACAGAGAAAGATACGCGGACAGAGACAGAGGCAGAGACAGAGACAGAGAGTGAGACGGAGACAGAGACAGAGACTGAGACGGAGACAGAGACAGCGGCAGAGACAGAGACAGAGACAGAGACAGAGACAGAGACAGAGACAGAGACAGAGACAGAGACAGAGACAGAGACGGAGACTGAGACAGAGACAGAGACAGAGACAGAGACAGAGACAGATACGGGGACAGAGACAGAGGCAGAGATAGAGCCAGGGACAGAGACGGAGACAGAGACAGAGGGAGAGACAGCGACAGAGACAGAGACAGAGGCAGAGTCAGAGGCAGAGACAGAGACAGAGACAGAGACAGAGACAGAGACAGAGATAGAGACAGAGACAGAGACAGATACGGGGACAGAGACAGAGACAGAGACGGAGACAGAGACAGAGACAGAGACAGAGACAGAGACAGAGACAGAGACAGAGACAGAGACAGAGACAGAGTCAGAGGCAGAGACAGAGACAGAGACAGAGACAGAGACAGAGACAGAGACAGAGTCAGAGACAGAGACACAGACAGAGACAGAGACGGAGATAGAGACACAGGCAGAGACAGAGACGGAGACAGAGGCAGAGACAGAGCCAGGGACAGAGACAGAGACAGAGACAGAGGGAGAGACAGCGACATGGACTGAGACAGAGACAGAGACAGAGACAGAGACAGAGACAGAGACAGAGACAGAGACAGAGACAGGGACGGAGACAGAGACAGGGACACAGACAGAGACGGAGACAGAGACAGAGACAGAGACGGAGACAGAGGCAGAGACAGAGACAGAGAGGGAGGCAGAGACAGAGACAGAGACGGAAACAGAGACAGAGACAGAGACAGAGACAGAGACAGAGACAGAGACAGAGACAGAGACAGAGACAGAGACAGAGACAGAGACAGAGACAGAGACAGAGTCAGAGGCAGAGACAGAGATAGAGACAGAGACAGAGACAGAGACAGAGACAGAGACACAGACAGAGACAGAGACGGAGATAGAGACAGATTCAGAGACAGAGACGGAGACAGAGGCAGAGACAGAGCCAGGGACAGAGACAGAGACAGAGACAGAGGGAGAGACAGCGACATAGACAGAGACAGAGACAGAGACAGAGACAGAGACAGAGACAGAGACAGAGACAGAGACAGAGACAGAGACAGAGACAGAGACGGAGACAGGGACAGAGACGGAGACAGGGGCAGAGACAGAGCCAGGGACAGAGACAGAGACAGAGTCTGAGGGAGAGACAGCGACAGAGACAGAGACAGAGACAGAGACAGAGACAGAGACAGGGACGGAGACAGAGACAGAGGCAGAGACAGAGACAGAGACAGAGACAGAGACAGAGACAGAGACAGAGACAGAGACAGAGACAGAGACAGAGACAGAGACAGAGACAGAGACAGAGACAGAGACAGAGACGGAGACAGAGACAGAGACAGAGACAGAGACAGAGACAGAGACAGAGAAAGTGACAGAGACACAGACAGAGACAGAGACAGAGACAGAGGCAGAGACAGAGCCAGGGACAGAGACGGAGACAGAGACAGAGGGAGAGACAGCGACTGAGACAGAGACAGAAACAGAGACAGAGACAGAGACAGAGACGGAGACAAAGACCGAGACACAGACAGAGATGGAGACAGAGGCAGAGACAGAGCCAGGGACAGAGACGGAGACAGAGACAGAGGAAGAGACAACGACAGAGACAGAGACAGAGACAGAGGCGGTGACAGAGACAGCGACAGCGGCAGAGACAGGGACGGAGACAGAGACAGGGACACAGACACAGACAGAGACAGAGACATAGGCAGAGGCAGAGACAGAGACAGAGACAGAGACAGAGACAGAGACAGAGACAGAGACAGAGACAGAAACAGAGACAGAGACAGATACGCGGACAGAGACAGAGGCAGTGACAGAGACAGAGAGAGAGACGGAGACAGAGACAGAGACTGAGACGGAGACAGAGACAGCGGCAGAGACAGGGACGGAGACAGAGACAGAGACACAGACAGAGACAGAGACAGAGACAGAGACAGAGACAGAGACAGAGACAGAGACAGAGACAGAGACAGAGACAGAGACAGAGACAGAGACAGAGACAGAGACAGAGACAGAGACAGAGACAGAGACAGAGGCAGAGACAGAGACAGAGACAGAGACAGAGACAGAGACAGAGACAGAGACAGAGACAGAGACAGAGACAGAGACAGAGAAAGAGACAGAGACAGAGACAGACATAGAGACAGAGACAGAGGGAGAGACAGCGACAGCGGCAGAGACAGGGACGGAGACAGAGACAGGGACACAGACACAGACAGAGACAGAGACATAGGCAGAGGCAGAGACAGAGACAGAGACAGAGACAGAGACAGAGACAGAGACAGAGACAGAAACAGAGACAGAGACAGATACGCGGACAGAGACAGAGGCAGTGACAGAGACAGAGAGAGAGACGGAGACAGAGACAGAGACTGAGACGGAGACAGAGACAGCGGCAGAGACAGGGACGGAGACAGAGACAGAGACACAGACAGAGACAGGGACAGAGACAGAGACAGAGACAGAGACAGAGACAGAGACAGAGACAGAGACAGAGACAGAGACAGAGACAGAGACAGAGACAGAGGCAGAGACAGAGACAGAGACAGAGACAGAGACAGAGACAGAGACAGAGACAGAGACAGAGACAGAGACAGAGACAGGGACAGAGGCAGATACAGAGCCAGGGACAGAGACAGAGACAGAGACAGAGGGAGAGACAGCGACAGAGACAGAAACAGAGACAGAGACAGAGACAGAGACAGAGACAGAGACAGAGACAGAGGCAGAGACAGAGACAGAGTGACAGACAGAGACAGAGACAGAGACAGAAACAGAGACAGAGACAGATACGGGGACAGAGACAGAGGCAGAGACAGAGACACAGACACAGACAGGTGCAGAGACAGAGACGGAGATAGAGACAGAGACAGAGACAGAGACGGAGACAGAGACGGAGACAAAGACCGAGACAGATACAGAGACGGAGACAGAGGCAGAGACAGAGCCAGGGACAGAGACGGAGACAGAGACAGAGGGAGAGACAGCGACAGAGACAGAGACAGAAACAGAGACAGAGACAGATACGCGGACAGAGACAGAGACAGAGGGAGAGACAGCGACAGAGACAGAGACAGAGACAGAGACAGAGACAGAGACAGAGACAGAGACAGAGACAAAGACAGAGACAGAGACAGAGACAGAGACAGAGACAGAGACAGAGACGGAGACAGAGACAGAGACAGAGACGGAGACAGAGACAGAGACAGAGACAGAGACAGAGACAGAGACAGAGACAGAGACTGAGACAGAGACAGAGACATAGACGGAGACAAAGACCGAGACAGAGACAGAAACAGAGACAGAGACAGATACGCGGACAGAGACAGAGGCAGAGACAGAGACAGAGAGAGAGACGGAGACAGAGACAGAGACTGAGGCGGAGACAGAGACAGAGACAGAGACAGAGACAGAGACAGAGTCAGAGACGGAGACAGAGACAGAGACAGAGACAGAGACAGAGTCAGAGACAGAGACAGAGCCAGAAACAGAGACAGAGACAGAGCCAGAAACAGAGACAGAGAAAGATACGCGGACAGAGACAGAGGCAGAGACAGAGACAGAGAGTGAGACGGAGACAGAGACAGAGACTGAGACGGAGACAGAGACAGCGGCAGAGACAGGGACGGAGACAGAGACAGAGACACAGACAGAGACAGAGACAGAGACAGAGACAGAGACAGAGACGGAGACTGAGACAGAGACAGAGACAGAGACAGAGACAGAGACGGAGACAGGGGCAGAGACAGAGCCAGGGACAGAGACAGAGACAGAGACTGAGTGAGAGACAGCGACAGAGACAGAGACAGAGACAGAGACAGAGACAGAGACGGAGACAGAGACAGAGGCAGAGACAGAGACAGAGACAGAGACAGAGGCAGAGACAGAAACAGTGACAGAGACAGATACGCGGACAGAGACAGAGGCAGAGACAGAGACAGAGAGAGAGACGGAGACAGAGACAGAGACAGAGACAGAGACAGAGACAGAGACAGAGACAGAGACAGAGACAGTGACAGAAACAGAGACAGAGACAGATGCGCGGACAGAGACAGAGGCAGATACAGAGACAGAGAGAGAGACGGAGACAGAGACAGAGACTGAGACGGAGACAGAGACAGCGGCAGAGTCAGGGACGGAGACAGAGACAGAGACACAGACAGAGACAGAGACGGAGTCAGAGACAGAGACAGAGCCAGAAACAGAGACAGAGACAGAGCCAGAAACAGAGACAGAGAAAGATACGCGGACAGAGACAGAGGCAGAGACAGAGACAGAGAGTGAGACGGAGACAGAGACAGAGACTGAGACGGAGACAGAGACAGCGGCAGAGACAGAGACAGAGACAGAGACAGAGACAGAGACAGAGACAGAGACAGAGACAGAGACAGAGACAGAGACGGAGACTGAGACAGAGACAGAGACAGAGACAGAGACAGAGACAGATACGGGGACAGAGACAGAGGCAGAGATAGAGCCAGGGACAGAGACGGAGACAGAGACAGAGGGAGAGACAGCGACAGAGACAGAGACAGAGGCAGAGTCAGAGGCAGAGACAGAGACAGAGACAGAGACAGAGACAGAGACAGAGACAGAGATAGAGACAGAGACAGAGACAGATACGGGGACAGAGACAGAGGCAGAGACAGAGCCAGGGACAGAGACGGAGACAGAGACAGAGGGAGAGACAGCGACAGAGACAGAGACAGAGACAGAGTCAGAGGCAGAGACAGAGACAGAGACAGAGACAGAGACAGAGACAGAGACAGAGTCAGAGACAGAGACACAGACAGAGACAGAGACGGAGATAGAGACAGAGGCAGAGACAGAGACGGAGACAGAGGCAGAGACAGAGCCAGGGACAGAGACAGAGACAGAGACAGAGGGAGAGACAGCGACATAGACTGAGACAGAGACAGAGACAGAGACAGAGACAGAGACAGAGACGGAGACAGAGACAGAGACAGGGACGGAGACAGAGACAGAGACAAAGACAGAGACAGAGACAGAGACAGAGACAGAGACAGAGACAGAGACAGAGACAGAGACAGAGACGGAGACAGAGACAGAGACAGAGACGGAGACAGAGACAGAGACAGAGACAGAGACAGAGACAGAGACAGAGACAGAGACAGAGACAGAGACTGAGACAGAGACATAGACATAGACGGAGACAAAGACCGAGACAGAGACAGAAACAAAGACAGAGACAGATACGCGGACAGAGACAGAGGCAGAGACAGAGACAGAGAGAGAGACGGAGACAGAGACAGAGACTGAGACGGAGACAGAGACAGAGACAGAGACAGAGACAGAGACAGAGACAGAGACAGAGACAGAGACAGAGACAGAGACAGAGACGGAGTCAGAGACAGAGACAGAGCCAGAAACAGAGACAGAGACAGAGCCAGAAACAGAGACAGAGAAAGATACGCGGACAGAGACAGAGGCAGAGACAGAGACAGAGAGTGAGACGGAGACAGAGACAGAGACTGAGACGGAGACAGAGACAGCGGCAGAGACAGAGACAGAGACAGAGACAGAGACAGAGACAGAGACAGAGACAGAGACAGAGACAGAGACAGAGACAGAGACGGAGACTGAGACAGAGACAGAGACAGAGACAGAGACAGAGACAGATACGGGGACAGAGACAGAGGCAGAGATAGAGCCAGGGACAGAGACAGAGACAGAGACAGAGGGAGAGACAGCGACATAGACAGAGACAGAGACAGAGACAGAGACAGAGACAGAGACAGAGACAGAGACAGAGACAGAGACAGAGACAGAGACAGAGACAGAGACAGAGACGGAGACAGGGGCAGAGACAGAGCCAGGGACAGAGACAGAGACAGAGACTGAGTGAGAGACAGCGACAGAGACAGAGACAGAGACAGAGACAGAGACAGAGACGGAGACAGAGACAGAGGCAGAGACAGAGACAGAGACAGAGACAGAGACAGAGACAGAGACAGAGACAGAGACAGAGACAGAGACAGAGACAGAGACGGAGACTGAGACAGAGACAGAGACAGAGACAGAGACAGAGACGGAGACAGGGGCAGAGACAGAGCCAGGGACAGAGACAGAGACAGAGACAGAGACTGAGTGAGAGACAGCGACAGAGACAGAGACAGAGACAGAGACAGAGACAGAGACGGAGACAGAGACAGAGGCAGAGACAGAGACAGAGACAGAGACAGAGACAGAGACAGAAACAGTGACAGAGACAGATACGCGGACAGAGACAGAGGCAGAGACAGAGACAGAGAGAGAGACGGAGACAGAGACAGAGACAGAGACAGAGACAGAGACAGAGACAGAGACAGAGACAGAGACAGAGACAGAAACAGAGACAGAGACAGATACGCGGACAGAGACAGAGGCAGATACAGAGACAGAGAGAGAGACGGAGACAGAGACAGAGACTGAGACGGAGACAGAGACAGCGGCAGAGTCAGGGACGGAGACAGAGACAGAGACACAGACAGAGACTGAGACAGAGACATAGACATAGACGGAGACAAAGACCGAGACAGAGACAGAAACAAAGACAGAGACAGATACGCGGACAGAGACAGAGGCAGAGACAGAGACAGAGAGAGAGACGGAGACAGAGACAGAGACTGAGACGGAGACAGAGACAGAGACAGAGACAGAGACAGAGACAGAGACAGAGACAGAGACAGAGACAGAGACGGAGTCAGAGACAGAGACAGAGCCAGAAACAGAGACAGAGAGAGAGACGGAGACAGAGACAGAGACTGAGACAGAGACAGAGACAGAGACAGAGACAGAGACAGAGACAGAGACAGAAACAGAGACAGAGACAGATACGCGGACAGAGACAGAGGCAGATACAGAGACAGAGAGAGAGACGGAGACAGAGACAGAGACTGAGACGGAGACAGAGACAGCGGCAGAGTCAGGGACGGAGACAGAGACAGAGACACAGACAGAGACAGAGACAGAGAGTGAGACGGAGACAGAGACAGAGACTGAGACGGAGACAGAGACAGCGGCAGAGACAGGGACGGAGACAGAGACAGAGACACAGACAGAGACAGAGACAGAGACAGAGACAGAGACAGAGACAGAGACAGAGACAGAGACAGAGACAGAGATAGAGACAGAGACAGAGACAGAGACAGAGACAGAGACAGAGACAGAGACAGAGACAGAGACGGAGACTGAGACAGAGACAGAGACAGAGACAGAGACAGAGACGGAGACAGGGGCAGAGACAGAGCCAGGGACAGAGACAGAGACAGAGACTGAGTGAGAGACAGCGACAGAGACAGAGACAGAGACAGAGACAGAGACAGAGACAGAGACGGAGACAGAGACAGAGGCAGAGACAGAGACAGAGACAGAGACAGAGACAGAGACAGAAACAGTGACAGAGACAGATACGCGGACAGAGACAGAGGCAGAGACAGAGACAGAGAGAGAGACGGAGACAGAGACAGAGACAGAGACAGGGACAGAGACAGAGACAGAGACAGAGACAGAGACAGAGACAGAGACAGAAACAGAGACAGAGACAGATACGCGGACAGAGACAGAGGCAGATACAGAGACAGAGAGAGAGACGGAGACAGAGACAGAGACTGAGACGGAGACAGAGACAGCGGCAGAGTCAGGGACGGAGACAGAGACAGAGACACAGACAGAGACAGAGACAGAGACAGAGACAGAGACAGAGACAGAGACAGAGACAGAGACAGAGACAGAGACAGAGACAGAGCCAGGGACAGAGACAGAGACAGAGACAGAGGGAGAGACAGCGACATAGACAGAGACAGAGACAGAGACAGAGACAGAGACAGAGACAGAGACAGAGACAGAGACAGAGACAGAGACAGAGACAGAGACAGAGACAGAGACAGAGACAGAGACAGAGACAGAGACAGAGACGGAGACAGGGGCAGAGACAGAGCCAGGGACAGAGACAGAGACAGAGACTGAGGGAGAGACAGCGACAGAGACAGAGACAGAGACAGAGACAGAGACAGAGACAGAGACAGAGACAGAGACAGAGACAGAGACAGAGACAGAGACAGAGACAGAGACAGAGACGGAGACAGGGGCAGAGACAGAGCCAGGGACAGAGACAGAGACAGAGACAGAGACAGAGACAGAGACACAGACAGAGACAGAGACGGAGATTGAGACAGAGGCAGAGACAGAGACGGAGACAGAGGCAGAGACAGAGCCAGGGTCAGGGACAGAGACAGAGACAGAGGGAGAGACAGCGACATAGACTGAGACAGAGACAGAGATAGAGACAGAGACAGAGACAGAGACAGAGACAGAGACAGAGACAGAGACAGAGACAGGGACGGAGACAGTGACAGGGACACAGACAGAGACAGAGAGAGAGACAGAGACAGAGACGGAGACAGAGGCAGAGACAGAGACAGAGAGAGAGACAGAGACAGAGACAGAGACAGAGACAGAGACAGAGACAGAGACGGAGACAGAGAGAGAGGCAGAGACAGAGACAGAGACAGAGACAGAGACAGAGACAGAAACAGTGACAGAGACAGATACGCGGACAGAGACAGAGGCAGAGACAGAGACAGAGACAGAGACAGAGACAGAGGCAGAGAGAGAGACAGAGACAGAGACGGAGACAGAGACAGAGACAGAGACAGAGACAGAGACAGAGACAGAGAAAGTGACAGGGACGGAGACAGAGACAGAGACACAGACAGAGACAGAGACAGAGACAGAGACAGAGGCAGAGACAGAGACGGAGACAGAGACAGAGACAGAGACGGAGACAGAGACAGAGACAGAGACAGAGACAGAGACAGAGACAGAGACAGAGACAGAGACTGAGACAGAGACAGAGACATAGACGGAGACAAAGACCGAGACAGAGACAGAAACAGAGACAGAGACAGATACGCGGACAGAGACAGAGGCAGAGACAGAGACAGAGACAGAGACAGAGACAGAGACAGAGACAGAGACAGAAACAGTGACAGAGACAGATACGCGGACAGAGACAGAGGCAGAGACAGAGACAGAGAGAGAGACGGAGACAGAGACAGAGACAGAGACAGAGACAGAGACAGAGACAGAGACAGAGACAGAGACAGAGACAGAAACAGAGACAGAGACAGATACGCGGACAGAGACAGAGGCAGATACAGAGACAGAGAGAGAGACGGAGACAGAGACAGAGACTGAGACGGAGACAGAGACAGCGGCAGAGTCAGGGACGGAGACAGAGACAGAGACACAGACAGAGACAGAGACACAGACAGAGACAGAGACAGAGACAGAGACAGAGACAGAGACAGAGACAGATACAGAGACAGAGACAGAGACTGTGACTGAGACAGAGACAGAGACAGAGACGGAGACAGAGACAGAGACAGAGACAGAGACAGAGACAGAGACAGAGACAGAGACAGAGACAGAGACAGAGACAGAGACAGAGACAGAGACAGAGACTGAGGGAGAGACAGCGACAGAGACAGAGACAGAGACAGAGACAGAGACAGAGACGGAGACAGAGACAGAGACAGAGACAGAGACAGAGACAGAGGGAGAGACAGCGACATAGACTGAGACAGAGACAGAGACAGAGACAGAGACAGAGACAGAGACAGAGACTGAGACGGAGACAGAGACAGAGACAGAGACAGAGACAGAGACAGAGACAGAGACAGAGACAGAGACAGAGTCAGAGACAGAGCCAGAGCCAGAAACAGAGACAGAGACAGAGCCAGAAACAGAGACAGAGAAAGATACGCGGACAGAGACAGAGGCAGAGACAGAGACAGAGAGTGAGACGGAGACAGAGACAGAGACTGAGACGGAGACAGAGACAGCGGCAGAGACAGGGACGGAGACAGAGACAGAGACACAGACAGAGACAGAGACAGAGCCAGAGACAGAGACAGAGACAGAGACAGAGACAGAGACAGAGACAGAGACAGAGATAGAGACAGAGACAGAGACAGAGACAGAGACAGAGACAGAGACAGAGACAGAGACAGAGACAGAGACGGAGACTGAGACAGAGACAGAGACAGAGACAGAGACAGAGACGGAGACAGGGGCAGAGACAGAGCCAGGGACAGAGACAGAGACAGAGACTGAGTGAGAGACAGCGACAGAGACAGAGACAGAGACAGAGACAGAGACAGAGACAGAGACGGAGACAGAGACAGAGGCAGAGACAGAGACAGAGACAGAGACAGAGACAGAGACAGAAACAGTGACAGAGACAGATACGCGGACAGAGACAGAGGCAGAGACAGAGACAGAGAGAGAGACGGAGACAGAGACAGAGACAGAGACAGGGACAGAGACAGAGACAGAGACAGAGACAGAGACAGAGACAGAAACAGAGACAGAGACAGATACGCGGACAGAGACAGAGGCAGATACAGAGACAGAGAGAGAGACGGAGACAGAGACAGATTCTGAGACGGAGACAGAGACAGCGGCAGAGTCAGGGACGGAGGCAGAGACAGAGACACAGACAGAGACAGAGACAGAGACAGAGACAGAGGCAGAGACAGAGACAGAGAGTGAGACGGAGACAGAGACAGAGACTGAGACGGAGACAGAGACAGCGGCAGAGACAGGGACGGAGACAGAGACAGAGACAGAGACAGAGACAGAGACAGAGACAGAGACAGAGACAGAGACAGAGATAGAGACAGAGACAGAGACAGAGACAGAGACAGAGACAGAGACAGAGACAGAGACAGAGACAGAGACAGAGACGGAGACTGAGACAGAGACAGAGACAGAGACAGAGACAGAGACGGAGACAGGGGCAGAGACAGAGCCAGGGACAGAGACAGAGACAGAGATAGAGGGAGAGACAGCGACATAGACTGAGACAGAGACAGAGATAGAGACAGAGACAGAGACAGAGACAGAGACAGAGACAGAGACAGAGACAGAGACAGGGACGGAGACAGTGACAGGGACACAGACAGAGACAGAGAGAGAGACAGAGACAGAGACGGAGACAGAGGCAGAGACAGAGACAGAGAGAGAGACAGAGACAGAGACAGAGACAGAAACAGAGACAGAGACAGAGACAGAGACAGAGACAGAGACAGAGACAGAGACAGAGACAGAGACAGAGTCAGAGGCAGAGACAGAGACAGAGACAGAGACAGAGACAGAGACAGAGACAGAGACAGTGTCAGAGACAGAGACACAGACAGAGACAGAGACGGAGATAGAGACAGAGGCAGAGACAGAGACGGAGACAGAGGCAGAGACAGAGCCAGGGACAGAGACAGAGACAGAGACAGAGGGAGAGACAGCGACATAGACAGAGACAGAGACAGAGACAGAGACAGAGACGGAGACAGAGACAGAGGCAGAGACAGAGACAGAGACAGAGACAGAGACAGAGACAGAGACAGAGACAGAGACAGAGACAGAGACAGAGACAGAGACAGAGACAGAGACAGAGACAGAGACAGAGACAGAGACAGAGACAGAGACAGAGTCAGAGACAGAGCCAGAGCCAGAAACAGAGACAGAGACAGAGCCAGAAACAGAGACAGAGAAAGATACGCGGACAGAGACAGAGGCAGAGACAGAGACAGAGAGTGAGACGGAGACAGAGGCAGAGACTGAGACGGAGACAGAGACAGCGGCAGAGACAGGGACGGAGACAGAGACAGAGACACAGACAGAGACAGAGACAGAGACAGAGACAGAGACAGAGACAGAGACAGAGACAGAGACAGAGACAGAGACAGAGACAGAGATAGAGACAGAGACAGAGACAGAGACAGAGACAGAGACAGAGACAGAGACAGAGACAGAGACGGAGACTGAGACAGAGACAGAGAGAGAGACAGAGACAGAGACGGAGACAGGGGCAGAGACAGAGACAGAGACAGAGACGGAGACAGAGACAGAGACAGAGACAGAGACAGAGACAGAGACAGAGACAGAGACAGAGACTGAGGGAGAGACAGCGACAGAGACAGAGACAGAGACAGAGACAGAGACAGAGACGGAGACAGAGACAGAGACAGAGACAGAGACAGAGGAAGAGGGAGAGACAGCGACATAGACTGAGACAGAGACAGAGACAGAGACAGAGACAGAGACAGAGACAGAGACAGAGACTGAGACAGAGACAGAGACAGAGACAGAGACAGAGACAGAGACAGAGATAGAGACAGAGACAGAGACAGAGACAGAGACAGAGACAGAGACAGAGACAGAGACAGAGACAGAGACGGAGACTGAGACAGAGACAGAGAGAGAGACAGAGACAGAGACGGAGACAGGGGCAGAGACAGAGCCAGGGACAGAGACAGAGACAGAGAAAGTGACAGGCACGGAGACAGAGACAGAGACACAGACAGAGACAGAGACAGAGACAGAGACAGAGGCAGAGACAGAGACGGAGACAGAGACAGAGACAGAGACGGAGACAGAGACAGAGACAGAGACAGAGACAGAGACAGAGACAGAGACAGAGACAGAGACTGAGACAGAGACAGAGACATAGACGGAGACAAAGACCGAGACAGAGACAGAAACAGAGACAGAGACAGATACGCGGACAGAGACAGAGGCAGAGACAGAGACAGAGACAGAGACAGAGACAGAGACAGAGACAGAGACAGAGACAGAGACAGAAACAGTGACAGAGACAGATACGCGGACAGAGACAGAGGCAGAGGCAGAGACAGAGAGAGAGACGGAGACAGAGACAGAGACAGAGACAGAGACAGAGACAGAGACAGAGACAGAGACAGAGACGGAGACAGAAACAGAGACAGAGACAGATACGCGGACAGAGACAGAGGCAGATACAGAGACAGAGAGAGAGACGGAGACAGAGACAGAGACTGAGACGGAGACAGAGACAGCGGCAGAGTCAGGGACGGAGACAGAGACAGAGACACAGACAGAGACAGAGACAGAGACAGAGACAGAGACAGAGACGGAGACAGAGACAGAGACAGAGACAGAGACAGAGACAGAGACAGAGACAGAGACAGAGACAGAGACAGAGACAGAGACAGAGACAGAGACTGAGGGAGAGACAGCGACAGAGACAGAGACAGAGACAGAGACAGAGACAGAGACGGAGACAGAGACAGAGACAGAGACAGAGACAGACACAGAGGGAGAGACAGCGACATAGACTGAGACAGAGACAGAGACAGAGACAGAGACAGAGACAGAGACAGAGACTGAGACAGAGACAGAGACAGAGACAGAGACAGAGACAGAGACAGAGACAGAGACAGAGACAGAGACAGAGACAGAGACAGAGTCAGAGACAGAGCCAGGGCCAGAAACAGAGACAGAGACAGAGCCAGAAACAGAGACAGAGAAAGATACGCGGACAGAGACAGAGGCAGAGACAGAGACAGAGAGTGAGACGGAGACAGAGACAGAGAGTGAGACGGAGACAGAGACAGCGGCAGAGACAGGGACGGAGACAGAGACAGAGACACAGACAGAGACAGAGACAGAGACAGAGACAGAGACAGAGACAGAGACAGAGACAGAGACAGAGACAGAGATAGAGACAGAGACAGAGACAGAGACAGAGACAGAGACAGAGACAGAGACAGAGACAGAGACGGAGACTGAGACAGAGACAGAGACAGAGACAGAGACAGAGACGGAGACAGGGGCAGAGACAGAGCCAGGGACAGAGACAGAGACAGAGACTGAGTGAGAGACAGCGACAGAGACAGAGACAGAGACAGAGACAGAGACAGAGACAGAGACGGAGACAGAGACAGAGGCAGAGACAGAGACAGAGACAGAGACAGAGACAGAGACAGAAACAGTGACAGAGACAGATACGCGGACAGAGACAGAGGCAGAGACAGAGACAGAGAGAGAGACGGAGACAGAGACAGAGACAGAGACAGGGACAGAGACAGAGACAGAGACAGAGACAGAGACAGAGACAGAGACAGAGACAGAGACAGAAACAGAGACAGAGACAGATACGCGGACAGAGACAGAGGCAGATACAGAGACAGAGAGAGAGACGGAGACAGAGACAGAGACTGAGACGGAGACAGAGACAGCGGCAGAGTCAGGGACGGAGACAGAGACAGAGACACAGACAGAGACAGAGACAGAGACAGAGACAGAGACAGAGACAGAGACAGAGACAGAGACAGAGACAGAGACAGAGACAGAGACAGAGACAGAGCCAGGGACAGAGACAGAGACAGAGACAGAGGGAGAGACAGCGACATAGACAGAGACAGAGACAGAGACAGAGACAGAGACAGAGACAGAGACAGAGACAGAGACAGAGACAGAGACAGAGACAGAGACAGAGACAGAGACAGAGACAGAGACGGAGACAGGGGCAGAGACAGAGCCAGGGACAGAGACAGAGACAGAGACTGAGGGAGAGACAGCGACAGAGACAGAGACAGAGACAGAGACAGAGACAGAGACAGAGACAGAGACAGAGACAGAGACAGAGACAGAGACAGAGACAGAGACAGAGACAGAGACGGAGACAGGGGCAGAGACAGAGCCAGGGACAGAGACAGAGACAGAGACAGAGACAGAGACAGAGACACAGACAGAGACAGAGACGGAGATTGAGACAGAGGCAGAGACAGAGACGGAGACAGAGGCAGAGACAGAGCCAGGGACAGGGACAGAGACAGAGACAGAGGGAGAGACAGCGACATAGACTGAGACAGAGACAGAGATAGAGACAGAGACAGAGACAGAGACAGAGACAGAGACAGAGACAGAGACAGAGACAGAGACAGGGACGGAGACAGTGACAGGGACACAGACAGAGACAGAGAGAGAGACAGAGACAGAGACGGAGACAGAGGCAGAGACAGAGACAGAGAGAGAGACAGAGACAGAGACAGAGACAGAAACAGAGACAGAGACAGAGACAGAGACAGAGACAGAGACAGAGACAGAGACAGAGACAGAGTCAGAGGCAGAGACAGAGACAGAGACAGAGACAGAGACAGAGACAGAGACAGAGTCAGAGACCGAGACACAGACAGAGACAGAGACGGAGATAGAGACAGAGGCAGAGACAGAGACGGAGACAGAGGCAGAGACAGAGCCAGGGACAGAGACAGAGACAGAGACAGAGGGAGAGACAGCGACATAGACAGAGACAGAGACAGAGACAGAGACAGAGACGGAGACAGAGACAGAGGCAGAGACAGAGACAGAGACAGAGACAGAGACAGAGACAGAAACAGTGACAGAGACAGATACGCGGACAGAGACAGAGGCAGAGACAGAGACAGAGACAGAGACAGAGACAGAGGCAGAGAGAGAGACAGAGACAGAGACGGAGACAGAGACAGAGACAGATACAGAGACAGAGGCAGAGACAGAGAAAGTGACAGGGACGGAGACAGAGACAGAGACACAGACAGAGACAGAGACAGAGACAGAGACAGAGGCAGAGACAGAGACGGAGACAGAGACAGAGACAGAGACGGAGACAGAGACAGAGACAGAGACAGAGACAGAGACAGAGACAGAGACAGAGACAGAGACTGAGACAGAGACAGAGACATAGACGGAGACAAAGACCGAGACAGAGACAGAAACAGAGACAGAGACAGATACGCGGACAGAGACAGAGGCAGAGACAGAGACAGAGAGAGAGACGGAGACAGAGACAGAGACTGAGACGGAGACAGAGACAGAGACAGAGACAGAGACAGAGACAGAGACAGAGACAGAGACAGAGACAGAGACAGAGACAGAGACAGAGTCAGAGACAGAGACAGAGCCAGAAACAGAGACAGAGACAGAGCCAGAAACAGAGACAGAGAAAGATACGCGGACAGAGACAGAGGCAGAGACAGAGACAGAGAGTGAGACGGAGACAGAGACAGAGACTGAGACGGAGACAGAGACAGCGGCAGAGACAGGGACGGAGACAGAGACAGAGACACAGACAGAGACAGAGACAGAGACAGAGACAGAGACAGAGACAGAGACAGAGACAGAGACAGAGACAGAGACAGAGACAGAGACAGAGACAGAGACAGAGACAGAGACAGAGACAGAGACGGAGACTGAGACAGAGACAGAGACAGAGACAGAGACAGAGACGGAGACAGGGGCAGAGACAGAGCCAGGGACAGAGACAGAGACAGAGACTGAGTGAGAGACAGCGACAGAGACAGAGACAGAGACAGAGACAGAGACAGAAGACAGAGACGGAGACAGAGACAGAGGCAGAGACAGAGACAGAGACAGAGACAGAGACAGAGACAGAGACAGAAACAGTGACAGAGACAGATACGCGGACAGAGACAGAGGCAGAGACAGAGACAGAGAGAGAGACGGAGACAGAGACAGAGACAGAGACAGAGACAGAGACAGAGACAGAGACAGAGACAGAGACAGAGACAGAAACAGAGACAGAGACAGATACGCGGACAGAGACAGAGGCAGATACAGAGACAGAGAGAGAGACGGAGACAGAGACAGAGACTGAGACGGAGACAGAGACAGCGGCAGAGTCAGGGACGGAGACAGAGACAGAGACACAGACAGAGACAGAGACAGAGACAGAGACAGAGACAGAGACAGAGACAGAGACAGAGACAGAGACAGAGACAGATACAGAGACAGAGACAGAGACTGTGACTGAGACAGAGACAGAGACAGAGACAGAGACGGAGACAGAGACAGAGACAGAGACAGAGACAGAGACAGAGACAGAGACAGAGACAGAGACAGAGACAGAGACAGAGACAGAGACTGAGGGAGAGACAGCGACAGAGACAGAGACAGAGACAGAGACAGAGACAGAGACGGAGACAGAGACAGAGACAGAGAGAGAGACAGAGACAGAGACAGAGACAGAAACAGAGACAGAGACAGAGTCAGAGACAGAGACACAGACAGAGACAGAGACGGAGATAGAGACAGAGGCAGAGACAGAGACGGAGACAGAGGCAGAGACAGAGCCAGGGACAGAGACAGAGACAGAGACAGAGACAGAGGGAGAGACAGCGACATAGACTGAGACAGAGACAGAGACAGAGACAGGGACAGAGACAGAGACAGAGACAGAGACAGAGACAGAGACAGAGACAGAGACAGGGGACGGAGACAGAGACAGAGACAAAGACAGAGACAGAGACAGAGACAGAGACAGAGACAGAGACAGAGACAGGGACGGAGACAGAGACAGAGACAAGAGACAGAGACAGAGACAGAGACAGAGACAGAGACAGAGACAGAGACAGAGACAGAGACAGAGACAGAGACAGAGACAGAGACAGAGGACAGAGACGAGAGACAGAGACAGAGACGAGACAGAGACAGAGACAGAGACAGAGACAGAGACAGAGACAGAGACAGAGACAGAGACAGAGACAGAGACAGAGACAGACAGAGACAGAGACAGAGACAGAGACAGAGACAGAGACAGAGACGGAGAGGGCAGAGACAGAGGACAGGAGAGACAGAGACAGAGACAGAGACAGAGGACAGCAGACAGAGACAGAGACGGAGATTGAGACAGAGGCAGAGACAGAGACGGAGACAGAGGCAGAGACAGAGCCAGGGACAGGGACAGAGACAGAGACAGAGGGAGAGACAGCGACATAGACTGAGACAGAGACAGAGATAGAGACAGAGACAGAGACAGAGACAGAGACAGAGACAGAGACAGAGACAGAGACAGAGACAGGGACGGAGACAGTGACAGGGACACAGACAGAGACAGAGAGAGAGACAGAGACAGAGACGGAGACAGAGGCAGAGACAGAGACAGAGGAGAGACAGAGACAGAGACAGAGACAGAAACAGAGACAGAGACAGAGACAGAGACAGAGACAGAGACAGAGACAGAGTCAGAGGCAGAGACAGAGACAGAGACAGAGACAGAGACAGAGACAGAGACAGAGTCAGAGACAGAGACACAGACAGAGACAGAGACGGAGATAGAGACAGAGGCAGAGACAGAGACGGAGACAGAGGCAGAGACAGAGCCAGGGACACAGACAGAGACAGAGACAGAGGGAGAGACAGCGACATAGACAGAGACAGAGACAGAGACAGAGACAGAGACGGAGACAGAGACAGAGGCAGAGACAGAGACAGAGACAGAGACAGAGACAGAGACAGAAACAGTGACAGAGACAGATACGCGGACAGAGACAGAGGCAGAGACAGAGACAGAGACAGAGACAGAGACAGAGGCAGAGAGAGAGACAGAGTCAGAGGCAGAGACAGAGACAGAGACAGAGACAGAGACAGAGACAGAGACAGAGTCAGAGACAGAGACACAGACAGAGACAGAGACGGAGAAGACAGAGACGGAGATAGAGACAGAGGCAGAGACAGAGACGGAGACAGAGGCAGAGACAGAGCCAGGGACAGAGACAGAGACAGAGACAGAGGGAGAGACAGCGACATAGACAGAGACAGAGACAGAGACAGAGACAGAGACGGAGACAGAGACAGAGGCAGAGACAGAGACAGAGACAGAGACAGAGACAGAGACAGAAACAGTGACAGAGACAGATACGCGGACAGAGACAGAGGCAGAGACAGAGACAGAGACAGAGACAGAGACAGAGGCAGAGAGAGAGACAGAGACAGAGACGGAGACAGAGACAGAGACAGAGACAGAGACAGAGAAAGTGACAGGGACGGAGACAGAGACAGAGACACAGACAGAGACAGAGACAGAGACAGAGACAGAGGCAGAGACAGAGACGGAGACAGAGACAGAGACAGAGACGGAGACAGAGACAGAGACAGAGACAGAGACAGAGACAGAGACAGAGACAGAGACAGAGACAGAGACAGAGACTAAGACAGAGACAGAGACATAGACGGAGACAAAGACCGAGACAGAGACAGAAACAGAGACAGAGACAGAGACAGAGACAGAGACAGAGACAGAGACGGAGACTGAGACAGAGACAGAGACAGAGACAGAGACAGAGACAGAGACAGAAACAGTGACAGAGACAGATACGCGGACAGAGACAGAGGCAGAGACAGAGACAGAGAGAGAGACGGAGACAGAGACAGAGACAGAGACAGAGACAGAGACAGAGACAGAGACAGAGACAGAGACAGAGACAGAAACAGAGACAGAGACAGATACGCGGACAGAGACAGAGGCAGATACAGAGACAGAGAGAGAGACGGAGACAGAGACAGAGACTGAGACGGAGACAGAGACAGCGGCAGAGTCAGGGACGGAGACAGAGACAGAGACACAGACAGAGACAGAGACAGAGACAGAGACAGAGACAGAGACAGAGACAGAGACAGAGACAGAGACAGATACAGAGACAGAGACAGAGACTGTGACTGAGACAGAGACAGAGACAGAGACGGAGACAGAGACAGAGACAGAGACAGAGACAGAGACAGAGACAGAGACAGAGACAGAGACAGAGACAGAGACAGAGACAGAGACAGAGACTGAGGGAGAGACAGCGACAGAGACAGAGACAGAGACAGAGACAGAGACAGAGACGGAGACAGAGACAGAGACAGAGACAGAGACAGAGACAGAGACAGAGGGAGAGACAGCGACATAGACTGAGACAGAGACAGAGACAGAGACAGAGACAGAGACAGAGACAGAGACAGAGACTGAGACGGAGACAGAGACAGAGACAGAGACAGAGACAGAGACAGAGACAGAGACAGAGACAGAGACAGAGGGAGAGACAGCGACATAGACTGAGACAGAGACAGAGACAGAGACAGAGACAGAGACAGAGACAGAGACAGAGACAGAGACTGAGACGGAGACAGAGACAGAGACAGAGACAGAGACAGAGACAGAGACAGAGACAGAGACAGAGACAGAGTCAGAGACAGAGCCAGAGCCAGAAACAGAGACAGAGACAGAGCCAGAAACAGAGACAGAGAAAGATACGCGGACAGAGACAGAGGCAGAGACAGAGACAGAGAGTGAGACGGAGACAGAGGCAGAGACTGAGACGGAGACAGAGGCAGAGACAGAGACAGAGAGAGAGACAGAGACAGAGACAGAGACAGAAACAGAGACAGAGACAGAGACAGAGACAGAGACAGAGACAGAGACAGAGTCAGAGGCAGAGACAGAGACAGAGACAGAGACAGAGACAGAGACAGAGACAGAGTCAGAGACAGAGACACAGACAGAGACAGAGACGGAGATAGAGACAGAGGCAGAGACAGAGACGGAGACAGAGGCAGAGACAGAGCCAGGGACACAGACAGAGACAGAGACAGAGGGAGAGACAGCGACATAGACAGAGACAGAGACAGAGACAGAGACAGAGACGGAGACAGAGACAGAGGCAGAGACAGAGACAGAGACAGAGACAGAGACAGAGACAGAAACAGTGACAGAGACAGATACGCGGACAGAGACAGAGGCAGAGACAGAGACAGAGACAGAGACAGAGACAGAGGCAGAGAGAGAGACAGAGTCAGAGGCAGAGACAGAGACAGAGACAGAGACAGAGACAGAGACAGAGACAGAGTCAGAGACAGAGACACAGACAGAGACAGAGACGGAGATAGAGACAGAGGCAGAGACAGAGACGGAGACAGAGGCAGAGACAGAGCCAGGGACAGAGACAGAGACAGAGACAGAGGGAGAGACAGCGACATAGACAGAGACAGAGACAGAGACAGAGACAGAGACGGAGACAGAGACAGAGGCAGAGACAGAGACAGAGACAGAGACAGAGACAGAGACAGAAACAGTGACAGAGACAGATACGCGGACAGAGACAGAGGCAGAGACAGAGACAGAGACAGAGACAGAGACAGAGGCAGAGAGAGAGACAGAGACAGAGACGGAGACAGAGACAGAGACAGAGACAGAGACAGAGAAAGTGACAGGGACGGAGACAGAGACAGAGACACAGACAGAGACAGAGACAGAGACAGAGACAGAGGCAGAGACAGAGACGGAGACAGAGACAGAGACAGAGACGGAGACAGAGACAGAGACAGAGACAGAGACAGAGACAGAGACAGAGACAGAGACAGAGACAGAGACAGAGACTAAGACAGAGACAGAGACATAGACGGAGACAAAGACCGAGACAGAGACAGAAACAGAGACAGAGACAGAGACAGAGACAGAGACAGAGACAGAGACGGAGACTGAGACAGAGACAGAGACAGAGACAGAGACAGAGACAGAGACAGAAACAGTGACAGAGACAGATACGCGGACAGAGACAGAGGCAGAGACAGAGACAGAGAGAGAGACGGAGACAGAGACAGAGACAGAGACAGAGACAGAGACAGAGACAGAGACAGAGACAGAGACAGAGACAGAAACAGAGACAGAGACAGATACGCGGACAGAGACAGAGGCAGATACAGAGACAGAGAGAGAGACGGAGACAGAGACAGGGACTGAGACGGAGACAGAGACAGCGGCAGAGTCAGGGACGGAGACAGAGACAGAGACACAGACAGAGACAGAGACAGAGACAGAGACAGAGACAGAGACAGAGACAGAGACAGAGACAGAGACAGATACAGAGACAGAGACAGAGACTGTGACTGAGACAGAGACAGAGACTGTGACTGAGACAGAGACAGAGACAGAGACGGAGACAGAGACAGAGACAGAGACAGAGACAGAGACAGAGACAGAGACAGAGACAGAGACAGAGACAGAGACAGAGACAGAGACAGAGACAGAGACTGAGGGAGAGACAGCGACAGAGACAGAGACAGAGACAGAGACAGAGACAGAGACGGAGACAGAGACAGAGACAGAGACAGAGACAGAGACAGAGACAGAGGGAGAGACAGCGACATAGACTGAGACAGAGACAGAGACAGAGACAGAGACAGAGACAGAGACAGAGACAGAGACTGAGACGGAGACAGAGACAGAGACAGAGACAGAGACAGAGACAGAGACAGAGACAGAGACAGAGACAGAGGGAGAGACAGCGACATAGACTGAGACAGAGACAGAGACAGAGACAGAGACAGAGACAGAGACAGAGACAGAGACTGAGACGGAGACAGAGACAGAGACAGAGACAGAGACAGAGACAGAGACAGAGACAGAGACAGAGACAGAGTCAGAGACAGAGCCAGAGCCAGAAACAGAGACAGAGACAGAGCCAGAAACAGAGACAGAGAAAGATACGCGGACAGAGACAGAGGCAGAGACAGAGACAGAGAGTGAGACGGAGACAGAGGCAGAGACTGAGACGGAGACAGAGACAGCGGCAGAGACAGGGACGGAGACAGAGACAGAGACACAGACAGAGACAGAGACAGAGACAGAGACAGAGACAGAGACAGAGACAGAGACAGAGACAGAGACAGAGACAGAGACAGAGATAGAGACAGAGACAGAGACAGAGACAGAGACAGAGACAGAGACAGAGACAGAGACAGAGACGGAGACTGAGACAGAGACAGAGACAGAGACAGAGACAGAGACGGAGACAGGGGCAGAGACATAGCCAGGGACAGAGACAGAGACAGAGACTGAGTGAGAGACAGCGACAGAGACAGAGACAGAGACAGAGACAGAGACAGAGACGGAGACAGAGACAGAGGCAGAGACAGAGACAGAGACAGAGACAGAGACAGAGACAGAAACAGTGACAGAGACAGATACGCGGACAGAGACAGAGGCAGAGACAGAGACAGAGAGAGAGACGGAGACAGAGACAGAGACAGAGACAGAGACAGAGACAGAGACAGAGACAGAGACAGAGACAGAGACAGAGACAGAGACAGAGACAGAAACAGAGACAGAGACAGATACGCGGACAGAGACAGAGACAGAGACAGAGACAGAGACAGAGACAGAGCCAGGGACAGAGACAGAGACAGAGACAGAGGGAGAGACAGCGACATAGACAGAGACAGAGACAGAGACAGAGACAGAGACAGAGACAGAGACAGAGACAGAGACAGAGACAGAGACAGAGACAGAGACAGAGACAGAGACAGAGACAGAGACAGAGACGGAGACAGGGGCAGAGACAGAGCCAGGGACAGAGACAGAGACAGAGACTGAGGGAGAGACAGCGACAGAGACAGAGACAGAGACAGAGACAGAGACAGAGACAGAGACAGAGACAGAGACAGAGACAGAGACAGAGACAGAGACAGAGACAGAGACAGAGACAGAGACAGAGACGGAGACAGGGGCAGAGACAGAGCCAGGGACAGAGACAGAGACAGAGACAGGGACAGAGACAGAGACACAGACAGAGACAGAGACGGAGATTGAGACAGAGGCAGAGACAGAGACGGAGACAGAGGCAGAGACAGAGCCAGGGACAGGGACAGAGACAGAGACAGAGGGAGAGACAGCGACATAGACTGAGACAGAGACAGAGATAGAGACAGAGACAGAGACAGAGACAGAGACAGAGACAGAGACAGAGACAGAGACAGAGACAGGGACGGAGACGGTGACAGGGACACAGACAGAGACAGAGAGAGAGACAGAGACAGAGACGGAGACAGAGGCAGAGACAGAGACAGAGAGAGAGACAGAGACAGGGACAGAGACAGAAACAGAGACAGAGACAGAGACAGAGACAGAGACAGAGACAGAGACAGAGACAGAGACGGAGACAGAGGCAGAGACAGAGCCAGGGACAGAGACAGAGACAGAGACAGAGGGAGAGACAGCGACATAGACAGAGACAGAGACAGAGACAGAGACAGAGACGGAGACAGAGACAGAGGCAGAGACAGAGACAGAGACAGAGACAGAGACAGAGACAGAAACAGTGACAGAGACAGATACGCGGACAGAGACAGAGGCAGAGACAGAGACAGAGACAGAGACAGAGACAGAGACAGAGACAGAGACAGAGACAGAGACGGAGACAGAGACAGAGACAGAGACAGAGACAGAGACAGAGACAGAGAAAGTGACAGGGACGGAGACAGAGACAGAGACACAGACAGAGACAGAGACAGAGACAGAGACAGAGGCAGAGACAGAGACGGAGACAGAGACAGAGACAGAGACGGAGACAGAGACAGAGACAGAGACAGAGACAGAGACAGAGACAGAGACAGAGACAGAGACTGAGACAGAGACAGAGACATAGACGGAGACAAAGACCGAGACAGAGACAGAAACAGAGACAGAGACAGATACGCGGACAGAGACAGAGGCAGAGACAGAGACAGAGAGAGAGACGGAGACAGAGACAGAGACTGAGACGGAGACAGAGACAGAGACAGAGACAGAGACAGAGACAGAGACAGAGACAGAGACAGAGTCAGAGACAGAGACAGAGCCAGAAACAGAGACAGAGACAGAGCCAGAAACAGAGACAGAGAAAGATACGCGGACAGAGACAGAGGCAGAGACAGAGACAGAGAGTGAGACGGAGACAGAGACAGAGACTGAGACGGAGACAGAGACAGCGGCAGAGACAGGGACGGAGACAGAGACAGAGACAGAGACAGAGACAGAGACAGAGACAGAGACAGAGACAGAGACAGAGACAGAGACAGAGACAGAGACAGAGACAGAGACAGAGACAGAGACAGAGACAGAGACAGAGACAGAGACAGAGACAGAGACGGAGACTGAGACAGAGACAGAGACAGAGACAGAGACAGAGACGGAGACAGGGGCAGAGACAGAGCCAGGGACAGAGACAGAGACAGAGACTGAGTGAGAGACAGCGACAGAGACAGAGACAGAGACAGAGACAGAGACAGAGACGGAGACAGAGACAGAGGCAGAGACAGAGACAGAGACAGAGACAGAGACAGAGACAGAGACAGAAACAGTGACAGAGACAGATACGCGGACAGAGACAGAGGCAGAGACAGAGACAGAGAGAGAGACGGAGACAGAGACAGAGACAGAGACAGAGACAGAGACAGAGACAGAGACAGAGACAGAGACAGAGACAGAGACAGAAACAGAGACAGAGACAGATACGCGGACAGAGACAGAGGCAGATACAGAGACAGAGAGAGAGACGGAGACAGAGACAGAGACTGAGACGGAGACAGAGACAGCGGCAGAGTCAGGGACGGAGACAGAGACAGAGACACAGACAGAGACAGAGACAGAGACAGAGACAGAGACAGAGACAGAGACAGAGACAGAGACAGAGACAGAGACAGAGACAGAGACAGATACAGAGACAGAGACAGAGACTGTGACTGAGACAGAGACAGAGACAGAGACAGAGACGGAGACAGAGACAGAGACAGAGACAGAGACAGAGACAGAGACAGAGACAGAGACAGAGACAGAGACAGAGACAGAGACAGAGACAGAGACTGAGGGAGAGACAGCGACAGAGACAGAGACAGAGACAGAGACAGAGACAGAGACGGAGACAGAGACAGAGACGGAGACTGAGACAGAGACAGAGACAGAGACAGAGACAGAGACGGAGACAGGGGCAGAGACAGAGCCAGGGACAGAGACAGAGACAGAGACTGAGTGAGAGACAGCGACAGAGACAGAGACAGAGACAGAGACAGAGACAGAGACAGAGACGGAGACAGAGACAGAGGCAGAGACAGAGACAGAGACAGAGACAGAGACAGAGACAGAGACAGAAACAGTGACAGAGACAGATACGCGGACAGAGACAGAGGCAGAGACAGAGACAGAGAGAGAGACGGAGACAGAGACAGAGACAGAGACAGAGACAGAGACAGAGACAGAGACAGAGACAGAGACAGAGACAGAGACAGAAACAGAGACAGAGACAGATACGCGGACAGAGACAGAGGCAGATACAGAGACAGAGAGAGAGACAGAGACAGAGACAGAAACAGTGACAGAGACAGATACGCGGACAGAGACAGAGGCAGAGACAGAGACAGAGAGAGAGACGGAGACAGAGACAGAGACAGAGACAGAGACAGAGACAGAGACAGAGACAGAGACAGAGACAGAGACAGAGACAGAAACAGAGACAGAGACAGATACGCGGACAGAGACAGAGGCAGATACAGAGACAGAGAGAGAGACGGAGACAGAGACAGAGACAGAGACAGAGACAGAGACGGAGACAGGGGCAGAGACAGAGCCAGGGACAGAGACAGAGACAGAGACTGAGTGAGAGACAGCGACAGAGACAGAGACAGAGACAGAGACAGAGACAGAGACAGAGACGGAGACAGAGACAGAGGCAGAGACAGAGACAGAGACAGAGACAGAGACAGAGACAGAGACAGAAACAGTGACAGAGACAGATACGCGGACAGAGACAGAGGCAGAGACAGAGACAGAGAGAGAGACGGAGACAGAGACAGAGACAGAGACAGAGACAGAGACAGAGACAGAGACAGAGACAGAGACAGAGACAGAGACAGAGACAGAAACAGAGACAGAGACAGATACGCGGACAGAGACAGAGGCAGATACAGAGACAGAGAGAGAGACGGAGACAGAGACAGAGACTGAGACGGAGACAGAGACAGCGGCAGAGTCAGGGACGGAGACAGAGACAGAGACACAGACAGAGACAGAGACAGAGACAGAGACAGAGACAGAGACAGAGACAGAGACAGAGACAGAGACAGAGACAGATACAGAGACAGAGACAGAGACTGTGACTGAGACAGAGACAGAGACAGAGACAGAGACGGAGACAGAGACAGAGACAGAGACAGAGACAGAGACAGAGACAGAGACAGAGACAGAGACAGAGACAGAGACAGAGACAGAGACAGAGACTGAGGGAGAGACAGCGACAGAGACAGAGACAGAGACAGAGACAGAGACAGAGACGGAGACAGAGACAGAGACAGAGACAGAGACAGAGACAGAGACAGAGACAGAAACAGAGACAGAGACAGAGTCAGAGACAGAGACACAGACAGAGACAGAGACGGAGATAGAGACAGAGGCAGAGACAGAGACGGAGACAGAGGCAGAGACAGAGCCAGGGACAGAGACAGAGACAGAGACAGAGGGAGAGACAGCGACATAGACTGAGACAGAGACAGAGACAGAGACAGAGACAGAGACAGAGACAGAGACAGAGGGAGAGACAGCGACATAGACAGAGACAGAGACACAGACAGAGACAGAGACAGAGACAGAGACAGAGACAGAGGGAGAGACAGCGACATAGACTGAGACAGAGACAGAGACAGAGACAGAGACAGAGACAGAGACAGAGACAGAGGGAGAGACAGCGACATAGACAGAGACAGAGACACAGACAGAGACAGAGACAGAGACAGAGACAGAGACGGAGACAGGGGCAGAGACAGAGCCAGGGACAGAGACAGAGACAGAGACTGAGGGAGAGACAGCGACAGAGACAGAGACAGAGACAGAGACAGAGACAGAGACAGAGACAGAGACAGAGACAGAGACAGAGACAGAGACAGAGACAGAGACAGAGACAGAGACGGTGACAGGGACACAGACAGAGACAGAGAGAGAGACAGAGACAGAGACGGAGACAGAGACAGAGACAGAGACAGAAACAGTGACAGAGACAGAGACAGAGACAGAGACAGAAACAGTGACAGAGACAGATACGCGGACAGAGACAGAGGCAGAGACAGAGGCAGAGACAGAGACAGAGACAGAGACAGAGACAGAGACAGAAACAGTGACAGAGACAGATACGCGGACAGAGACAGAGGCAGAGACAGAGACAGAGACAGAGACAGAGACAGAGGCAGAGAGAGAGACAGAGACAGAGACGGAGACAGAGACAGAGACAGAGACAGAGACAGAGACAGAGACAGAGAAAGTGACAGGGACGGAGACAGAGACAGAGACACAGACAGAGACAGAGACAGAGACACAGACAGAGACAGAGACAGAGACAGAGACAGAGGCAGAGACAGAGACGGAGACAGAGACAGAGACAGAGACGGAGACAGAGACAGAGACAGAGACAGAGACAGAGACAGAGACAGAGACAGAGACAGAGACAGAGACTGAGACAGAGACAGAGACATAGACGGAGACAAAGACCGAGACAGAGACAGAAACAGAGACAGAGACAGAGACAGAGACAGAGACAGAGACAGAGACGGAGACTGAGACAGAGACAGAGACAGAGACAGAGACAGAGACAGAGACAGAAACAGTGACAGAGACAGATACGCGGACAGAGACAGAGGCAGAGACAGAGACAGAGAGAGAGACGGAGACAGAGACAGAGACAGAGACAGAGACAGAGACAGAGACAGAGACAGAGACAGAGACAGAGACAGAGACAGAGACAGAGACAGAGTCAGAGACAGAGCCAGAGCCAGAAACAGAGACAGAGACAGAGCCAGAAACAGAGACAGAGAAAGATACGCGGACAGAGACAGAGGCAGATACAGAGACAGAGAGAGAGACGGAGACAGAGACAGAGACTGAGACGGAGACAGAGACAGCGGCAGAGTCAGGGACGGAGACAGAGACAGAGACACAGACAGAGACAGAGACAGAGACAGAGACAGAGACAGAGACAGAGACAGAGACAGAGACAGAGACAGAGACAGAGACAGAGCCAGGGACAGAGACAGAGACAGAGACAGAGGGAGAGACAGCGACATAGACAGAGACAGAGACAGAGACAGAGACAGAGACAGAGACAGGGACAGAGACAGAGACACAGACAGAGACAGAGACGGAGATTGAGACAGAGGCAGAGACAGAGACGGAGACAGAGGCAGAGACAGAGCCAGGGACAGGGACAGAGACAGAGACAGAGGGAGAGACAGCGACATAGACTGAGACAGAGACAGAGATAGAGACAGAGACAGAGACAGAGACAGAGACAGAGACAGAGACAGAGACAGAGACAGGGACGGAGACGGTGACAGGGACACAGACAGAGACAGAGAGAGAGACAGAGACAGAGACGGAGACAGAGGCAGAGACAGAGACAGAGAGAGAGACAGAGACAGAGACAGAGACAGAAACAGAGACAGAGACAGAGACAGAGACAGAGACAGAGACAGAGACAGAGTCAGAGGCAGAGACAGAGACAGAGACAGAGACAGAGACAGAGACAGAGACAGAGTCAGAGACAGAGACACAGACAGAGACAGAGACGGAGATAGAGACAGAGGCAGAGACAGAGACGGAGACAGAGGCAGAGACAGAGCCAGGGACAGAGACAGAGACAGAGACAGAGACAGAGGGAGAGACAGCGACATAGACAGAGACAGAGACAGAGACAGAGACAGAGACGGAGACAGAGACAGAGGCAGAGACAGAGACAGAGACAGAGACAGAGACAGGGACGGAGACGGTGACAGGGACACAGACAGAGACAGAGAGAGAGACAGAGACAGAGACGGAGACAGAGGCAGAGACAGAGACAGAGAGAGAGACAGTGACAGAGACAGATACGCGGACAGAGACAGAGGCAGAGACAGAGACAGAGACAGAGACAGAGACAGAGGCAGAGAGAGAGACAGAGACAGAGACGGAGACAGAGACAGAGACAGAGACAGAGACAGAGACAGAGACAGAGACAGAGAAAGTGACAGGGACGGAGACAGAGACAGAGACACAGACAGAGACAGAGACAGAGACAGAGACAGAGGCAGAGACAGAGACGGAGACAGAGACAGAGACAGAGACGGAGACAGAGACAGAGACAGAGACAGAGACAGAGACAGCGACAGAGACAGAGACAGAGACTGAGACAGAGACAGAGACATAGACGGAGACAAAGACCGAGACAGAGACAGAAACAGAGACAGAGACAGATACGCGGACAGAGACAGAGGCAGAGACAGAGACAGAGAGAGAGACGGAGACAGAGACAGAGACTGAGACGGAGACAGAGACAGAGACAGAGACAGAGACAGAGACAGAGACAGAGACAGAGACAGAGACAGAGACAGAGACAGAGACAGAGACAGAGTCAGAGACAGAGACAGAGCCAGAAACAGAGACAGAGACAGAGCCAGAAACAGAGACAGAGAAATATACGCGGACAGAGACAGAGGCAGAGACAGAGACAGAGAGTGAGACGGAGACAGAGACAGAGACTGAGACGGAGACAGAGACAGCGGCAGAGACAGGGACGGAGACAGAGACAGAGACACAGACAGAGACAGAGACAGAGACAGAGACAGAGACAGAGACAGAGACAGAGACAGAGACAGAGACAGAGACAGAGACAGAGACAGAGACAGAGACAGAGACAGAGACAGAGACAGAGACGGAGACTGAGACAGAGACAGAGACAGAGACAGAGACAGAGACGGAGACAGGGGCAGAGACAGAGCCAGGGACAGAGACAGAGACAGAGACTGAGTGAGAGACAGCGACAGAGACAGAGACAGAGACAGAGACAGAGACAGAGACAGAGACGGAGACAGAGACAGAGGCAGAGACAGAGACAGAGACAGAGACAGAGACAGAGACAGAGACAGAAACAGTGACAGAGACAGATACGCGGACAGAGACAGAGGCAGAGACAGAGACAGAGAGAGAGACGGAGACAGAGACAGAGACAGAGACAGAGACAGAGACAGAGACAGAGACAGAGACAGAGACAGAGACAGAAACGGAGACAGAGACAGATACGCGGACAGAGACAGAGGCAGATACAGAGACAGAGAGAGAGACGGAGACAGAGACAGAGACTGAGACGGAGACAGAGACAGCGGCAGAGTCAGGGACGGAGACAGAGACAGAGACACAGACAGAGACAGAGACAGAGACAGAGACAGAGACAGAGACAGAGACAGAGACAGAGACAGAGACAGAGACAGAGACAGAGACAGATACAGAGACAGAGACAGAGACTGTGACTGAGACAGAGACAGAGACAGAGACAGAGACGGAGACAGAGACAGAGACAGAGACAGAGACAGAGACAGAGACAGAGACAGAGACAGAGACAGAGACAGAGACAGAGACAGAGACAGAGACAGAGACTGAGGGAGAGACAGCGACAGCGACAGAGACAGAGACAGAGACAGAGACAGAGACAGAGACGGAGACAGAGACAGAGACAGAGACAGAGACAGAGACAGAGACAGAGACAGAAACAGAGACAGAGACAGAGTCAGAGACAGAGACACAGACAGAGACAGAGACGGAGATAGAGACAGAGGCAGAGACAGAGACGGAGACAGAGGCAGAGACAGAGCCAGGGACAGAGACAGAGACAGAGACAGAGGGAGAGACAGCGACATAGACTGAGACAGAGACAGAGACAGAGACAGAGACAGAGACAGAGACAGAGACAGAGACAGAGACAGAGACAGAGACAGGGACGGAGACAGAGACAGAGACAGAGACAAAGACAGAGACAGAGACAGAGACAGAGACAGAGACAGAGACAGAGACAGAGACAGAGACAGGGACGGAGACAGAGACAGAGACAAAGACAGAGACAGAGACAGAGACAGAGACAGAGACAGAGACAGAGACAGAGACAGAGACAGAGACAGAGACAGAGACAGAGACAGAGACAGAGACAGAGACGGAGACAGAGACAGAGACAGAGACGGAGACAGAGACAGAGACAGAGACAGAGACAGAGACAGAGACAGAGACTGAGACTGAGACAGAGACAGAGACAGAGACAGAGACAGAGACAGAGACAGAGACAGAGACAGAGACAGAGACAGAGACAGAGACAGAGACAGAGACGGAGACAGGGGCAGAGACAGAGCCAGGGACAGAGACAGAGACAGAGACAGAGACAGAGACAGAGACACAGACAGAGACAGAGACGGAGATTGAGACAGAGGCAGAGACAGAGACGGAGACAGAGGCAGAGACAGAGTCAGGGACAGGGACAGAGACGGAGATAGAGACAGAGGCAGAGACAGAGACGGAGACAGAGGCAGAGACAGAGCCAGGGACAGAGACAGAGACAGAGACAGAGGGAGAGACAGCGACATAGACTGAGACAGAGACAGAGACAGAGACAGAGACAGAGACAGAGACAGAGACAGAGACAGAGACAGAGACAGGGACGGAGACAGAGACAGAGACAAAGACAGAGACAGAGACAGAGACAGAGACAGAGACAGAGACAGAGACAGGGACGGAGACAGAGACAGAGACAAAGACAGAGACAGAGACAGAGACAGAGACAGAGACAGAGACAGAGACAGAGACAGAGACAGAGACAGAGACAGAGACAGAGACAGAGACAGAGACAGAGACGGAGACAGAGACAGAGACAGAGACGGAGACAGAGACAGAGACAGAGACAGAGACAGAGACAGAGACAGAGACTGAGACTGAGACAGAGACAGAGACAGAGACAGAGACAGAGACAGAGACAGAGACAGAGACAGAGACAGAGACAGAGACAGAGACAGAGACGGAGACAGGGGCAGAGACAGAGCCAGGGACAGAGACAGAGACAGAGACAGAGACAGAGACAGAGACACAGACAGAGACAGAGACGGAGATTGAGACAGAGGCAGAGACAGAGACGGAGACAGAGGCAGAGACAGAGTCAGGGACAGGGACAGAGACAGAGACAGAGGGAGAGACAGCGACATAGACTGAGACAGAGACAGAGATAGAGACAGAGACAGAGACAGAGACAGAGACAGAGACAGAGACAGAGACAGGGACGGAGACAGTGACAGGGACACAGACAGAGACAGAGAGAGAGACAGAGACAGAGACGGAGACAGAGGCAGAGACAGAGACAGAGAGAGAGACAGAGACAGAGACAGAGACAGAAACAGAGACAGAGACAGAGACAGAGACAGAGACAGAGACAGAGACAGAGTCAGAGGCAGAGACAGAGACAGAGACAGAGACAGAGACAGAGACAGAGACAGAGTCAGAGACAGAGACACAGACAGAGACAGAGACGGAGATAGAGACAGAGGCAGAGACAGAGACGGAGACAGAGGCAGAGTCAGAGCCAGGGACAGAGACAGAGACAGAGACAGAGGGAGAGACAGCGACATAGACAGAGACAGAGACAGAGACAGAGACAGAGACGGAGACAGAGACAGAGGCAGAGACAGAGACAGAGACAGAGACAGAGACAGAGACAGAAACAGTGACAGAGACAGATACGCGGACAGAGACAGAGGCAGAGACAGAGACAGAGACAGAGACAGAGACAGAGGCAGAGAGAGAGACAGAGACAGAGACGGAGACAGAGACAGAGACAGAGACAGAGACAGAGACAGAGACAGAGAAAGTGACAGGGACGGAGACAGAGACAGAGACACAGACAGAGACAGAGACAGAGACAGAGACAGAGGCAGAGACAGAGACGGAGACAGAGACAGAGACAGAGACGGAGACAGAGACAGAGACAGAGACAGAGACAGAGACAGAGACAGAGACAGAGACAGAGACAGAGACAGAGACTGAGACAGAGACAGAGACATAGACGGAGACAAAGACCGAGACAGAGACAGAAGCAGAGACAGAGACAGATACGCGGACAGAGACAGAGGCAGAGACAGAGACAGAGAGAGAGACGGAGACAGAGACAGAGACTGAGACGGAGACAGAGACAGAGACAGAGACAGAGACAGAGACAGAGACAGAGACAGAGACAGAGACAGAGACAGAGTCAGAGACAGAGACAGAGCCAGAAACAGAGACAGAGACAGAGCCAGAAACAGAGACAGAGAAAGATACGCGGACAGAGACAGAGGCAGAGACAGAGACAGAGAGTGAGACGGAGACAGAGACAGAGACTGAGACGGAGACAGAGACAGCGGCAGAGACAGGGACGGAGACAGAGACAGAGACACAGACAGAGACAGAGACAGAGACAGAGACAGAGACAGAGACAGAGACAGAGACAGAGACAGAGACAGAGACAGAGACAGAGACAGAGACAGAGACAGAGACAGAGACAGAGACAGAGACAGAGACAGAGACAGAGACAGAGACAGAGACAGAGACGGAGACTGAGACAGAGACAGAGACAGAGACAGAGACAGAGACGGAGACAGGGGCAGAGACAGAGCCAGGGACAGAGACAGAGACAGAGACTGAGTGAGAGACAGCGACAGAGACAGAGACAGAGACAGAGACAGAGACAGAGACGGAGACAGAGACAGAGGCAGAGACAGAGACAGAGACAGAGACAGAGACAGAGACAGAAACAGTGACAGAGACAGATACGCGGACAGAGACAGAGGCAGAGACAGAGACAGAGAGAGAGACGGAGACAGAGACAGAGACAGAGACAGAGACAGAGACAGAGACAGAGACAGAGACAGAGACAGAGACAGAAACAGAGACAGAGACAGATACGCGGACAGAGACAGAGGCAGATACAGAGACAGAGAGAGAGACGGAGACAGAGACAGAGACTGAGACGGAGACAGAGACAGCGGCAGAGTCAGGGACGGAGACAGAGACAGAGACACAGACAGAGACAGAGACAGAGACAGAGACAGAGACAGAGACAGAGACAGAGACAGAGACAGAGACAGAGACAGAGACAGATACAGAGACAGAGACAGAGACTGTGACTGAGACAGAGACAGAGACAGAGACAGAGACGGAGACAGAGACAGAGACAGAGACAGAGACAGAGACAGAGACAGAGACAGAGACAGAGACAGAGACAGAGACAGAGACAGAGACAGAGACTGAGGGAGAGACAGCGACAGAGACAGAGACAGAGACAGAGACAGAGACAGAGACGGAGACAGAGACAGAGACAGAGACAGAGACAGAGACAGAGACAGAGACAGAAACAGAGACAGAGACAGAGACAGGGACGGAGACAGAGACAGAGACAAAGACAGAGACAGAGACAGAGACAGAGACAGAGACAGAGACAGAGACAGAGACAGAGACAGAGACAGAGACAGAGACAGAGACAGAGACAGAGACAGAGACAGAGACAGAGACAGAGACAGAGACAGAGACAGAGACAGAGACAGAGACAGAGACAGAGACAGAGACAGAGACGGAGACAGGGGCAGAGACAGAGACAGAGACAGAGACAGAGACAGAGACGGAGACAGAGACAGAGACAGAGACGGAGACAGAGACAGAGACAGAGACAGAGACAGAGACAGAGACAGAGACTGAGACTGAGACAGAGACAGAGACAGAGACAGAGACAGAGACAGAGACAGAGACAGAGACAGAGACAGAGACAGAGACAGAGACAGAGACGGAGACAGGGGCAGAGACAGAGCCAGGGACAGAGACAGAGACAGAGACAGAGACAGAGACAGAGACACAGACAGAGACAGAGACGGAGATTGAGACAGAGGCAGAGACAGAGACGGAGACAGAGGCAGAGACAGAGTCAGGGACAGGGACAGAGACGGAGATAGAGACAGAGGCAGAGACAGAGACGGAGACAGAGGCAGAGACAGAGCCAGGGACAGAGACAGAGACAGAGACAGAGGGAGAGACAGCGACATAGACTGAGACAGAGACAGAGACAGAGACAGAGACAGAGACAGAGACAGAGACAGAGACAGAGACAGAGACAGAGACAGGGACGGAGACAGAGACAGAGACAAAGACAGAGACAGAGACAGAGACAGAGACAGAGACAGAGACAGAGACAGGGACGGAGACAGAGACAGAGACAAAGACAGAGACAGAGACAGAGACAGAGACAGAGACAGAGACAGAGACAGAGACAGAGACAGAGACAGAGACAGAGACAGAGACAGAGACAGAGACAGAGACGGAGACAGAGACAGAGACAGAGACGGAGACAGAGACAGAGACAGAGACAGAGACAGAGACAGAGACAGAGACTGAGACTGAGACAGAGACAGAGACAGAGACAGAGACAGAGACAGAGACAGAGACAGAGACAGAGACAGAGACAGAGACAGAGACAGAGACGGAGACAGGGGCAGAGACAGAGCCAGGGACAGAGACAGAGACAGAGACAGAGACAGAGACAGAGACACAGACAGAGACAGAGACGGAGATTGAGACAGAGGCAGAGACAGAGACGGAGACAGAGGCAGAGACAGAGTCAGGGACAGGGACAGAGACAGAGACAGAGGGAGAGACAGCGACATAGACTGAGACAGAGACAGAGATAGAGACAGAGACAGAGACAGAGACAGAGACAGAGACAGAGACAGAGACAGGGACGGAGACAGTGACAGGGACACAGACAGAGACAGAGAGAGAGACAGAGACAGAGACGGAGACAGAGGCAGAGACAGAGACAGAGAGAGAGACAGAGACAGAGACAGAGACAGAAACAGAGACAGAGACAGAGACAGAGACAGAGACAGAGACAGAGACAGAGTCAGAGGCAGAGACAGAGACAGAGACAGAGACAGAGACAGAGACAGAGACAGAGTCAGAGACAGAGACACAGACAGAGACAGAGACGGAGATAGAGACAGAGGCAGAGACAGAGACGGAGACAGAGGCAGAGTCAGAGCCAGGGACAGAGACAGAGACAGAGACAGAGGGAGAGACAGCGACATAGACAGAGACAGAGACAGAGACAGAGACAGAGACGGAGACAGAGACAGAGGCAGAGACAGAGACAGAGACAGAGACAGAGACAGAGACAGAAACAGTGACAGAGACAGATACGCGGACAGAGACAGAGGCAGAGACAGAGACAGAGACAGAGACAGAGACAGAGGCAGAGAGAGAGACAGAGACAGAGACGGAGACAGAGACAGAGACAGAGACAGAGACAGAGACAGAGACAGAGAAAGTGACAGGGACGGAGACAGAGACAGAGACACAGACAGAGACAGAGACAGAGACAGAGACAGAGGCAGAGACAGAGACGGAGACAGAGACAGAGACAGAGACGGAGACAGAGACAGAGACAGAGACAGAGACAGAGACAGAGACAGAGACAGAGACAGAGACAGAGACAGAGACTGAGACAGAGACAGAGACATAGACGGAGACAAAGACCGAGACAGAGACAGAAGCAGAGACAGAGACAGATACGCGGACAGAGACAGAGGCAGAGACAGAGACAGAGAGAGAGACGGAGACAGAGACAGAGACTGAGACGGAGACAGAGACAGAGACAGAGACAGAGACAGAGACAGAGACAGAGACAGAGACAGAGACAGAGACAGAGTCAGAGACAGAGACAGAGCCAGAAACAGAGACAGAGACAGAGCCAGAAACAGAGACAGAGAAAGATACGCGGACAGAGACAGAGGCAGAGACAGAGACAGAGAGTGAGACGGAGACAGAGACAGAGACTGAGACGGAGACAGAGACAGCGGCAGAGACAGGGACGGAGACAGAGACAGAGACACAGACAGAGACAGAGACAGAGACAGAGACAGAGACAGAGACAGAGACAGAGACAGAGACAGAGACAGAGACAGAGACAGAGACAGAGACAGAGACAGAGACAGAGACAGAGACAGAGACAGAGACAGAGACAGAGACAGAGACAGAGACAGAGACGGAGACTGAGACAGAGACAGAGACAGAGACAGAGACAGAGACGGAGACAGGGGCAGAGACAGAGCCAGGGACAGAGACAGAGACAGAGACTGAGTGAGAGACAGCGACAGAGACAGAGACAGAGACAGAGACAGAGACAGAGACGGAGACAGAGACAGAGGCAGAGACAGAGACAGAGACAGAGACAGAGACAGAGACAGAGACAGAAACAGTGACAGAGACAGATACGCGGACAGAGACAGAGGCAGAGACAGAGACAGAGAGAGAGACGGAGACAGAGACAGAGACAGAGACAGAGACAGAGACAGAGACAGAGACAGAGACAGAGACAGAGACAGAAACAGAGACAGAGACAGATACGCGGACAGAGACAGAGGCAGATACAGAGACAGAGAGAGAGACGGAGACAGAGACAGAGACTGAGACGGAGACAGAGACAGCGGCAGAGTCAGGGACGGAGACAGAGACAGAGACACAGACAGAGACAGAGACAGAGACAGAGACAGAGACAGAGACAGAGACAGAGACAGAGACAGATACAGAGACAGAGACAGAGACTGTGACTGAGACAGAGACAGAGACAGAGACAGAGACGGAGACAGAGACAGAGACAGAGACAGAGACAGAGACAGAGACAGAGACAGAGACAGAGACAGAGACAGAGACAGAGACAGAGACAGAGACTGAGGGAGAGACAGCGACAGAGACAGAGACAGAGACAGAGACAGAGACAGAGACGGAGACAGAGACAGAGACAGAGACAGAGACAGAGACAGAGACAGAGACAGAAACAGAGACAGAGACAGAGACAGGGACGGAGACAGAGACAGAGACAAAGACAGAGACAGAGACAGAGACAGAGACAGAGACAGAGACAGAGACAGAGACAGAGACAGAGACGGAGACAGAGACAGAGACAGGGACAGAGACAGAGATAGAGACAGAGACAGAGACAGTTACGGGGACAGAGACAGAGGCAGAGACAGAGCCAGGGACAGAGACGGAGACAGAGACAGAGGGAGAGACAGCGACAGAGACAGAGACAGAGACAGAGTCAGAGGCAGAGACAGAGACAGAGACAGAGACAGAGACAGAGACAGGGACAGAGTCAGAGACAGAGACACAGACAGAGACAGAGACGGAGATAGAGACAGAGGCAGAGACAGAGACGGAGACAGAGGCAGAGACAGAGCCAGGGACAGAGACAGAGACAGAGACAGAGGGAGAGACAGCGACATAGACTGAGACAGAGACAGAGACAGAGACAGAGACAGAGACAGAGACAGAGACAGAGACAGAGACAGAGACAGGGACGGAGACAGAGACAGAGACAAAGACAGAGACAGAGACAGAGACAGAGACAGAGACAGAGACAGAGACAGAGACAGAGACAGAGACAGAGACAGAGACGGAGACAGAGACAGAGACAGAGACGGAGACAGAGACAGAGACAGAGACAGAGACAGAGACAGAGACAGAGACTGAGACAGAGACATAGACATAGACGGAGACAAAGACCGAGACAGAGACAGAAACAGAGACAGAGACAGATACGCGGACAGAGACAGTGGCAGAGACAGAGACAGAGAGAGAGACGGAGACAGAGACAGAGACTGAGACGGAGACAGAGACAGAGACAGAGACAGAGACAGAGACAGAGACAGAGACAGAGACAGAGACAGAGACAGAGACAGAGACAGAGTCAGAGACAGAGCCAGAGCCAGAAACAGAGACAGAGACAGAGCCAGAAACAGAGACAGAGAAAGATACGCGGACAGAGACAGAGGCAGAGACAGAGACAGAGAGTGAGACGGAGACAGAGACAGAGACTGAGACGGAGACAGAGACAGCGGCAGAGACAGGGACGGAGACAGAGACAGAGACACAGACAGAGACAGAGACAGAGACAGAGACAGAGACAGAGACAGAGACAGAGACAGAGACAGAGACAGAGACAGAGACAGAGACAGAGACGGAGACTGAGACAGAGACAGAGACAGAGACAGAGACAGAGACAGATACGGGGACAGAGACAGAGGCAGAGACAGAGCCAGGGACAGAGACGGAGACAGAGACAGAGGGAGAGACAGCGACAGAGACAGAGACAGAGACAGAGTCAGAGGCAGAGACAGAGACAGAGACAGAGACAGAGACAGAGACAGAGACAGAGTCAGAGACAGAGACACAGACAGAGACAGAGACGGAGATTGAGACAGAGGCAGAGACAGAGACGGAGACAGAGGCAGAGACAGAGCCAGGGACAGGGACAGAGACAGAGACAGAGGGAGAGACAGCGACATAGACTGAGACAGAGACAGAGACAGAGACAGAGACAGAGACAGAGACAGAGACAGAGACAGAGACAGAGACAGGGACGGAGACAGTGACAGGGACACAGACACAGACAGAGAGAGAGACAGAGACAGAGACGGAGACAGAGGCAGAGACAGAGACAGAGAGAGAGACAGAGACAGAGACAGAGACAGAAACAGAGACAGAGACAGAGACAGAGACAGAGACAGAGACAGAGACGGAGACAGAGGCAGAGACAGAGCCATGGACGGAGACAGAGACAGAGACAGAGGGAGAGACAGCGACAGAGACAGAGACAGAGACAGAGACAGAGACAGAGACAGAGACAGAGACAGAGACAGAGACAGAGACAGAGACAGAGACAGGGACGGAGACAGAGACAGAGACAAAGACAGAGACAGAGACAGAGACAGAGACAGAGACAGAGACAGAGACAGAGACAGAGACAGAGACAGAGACAGAGACGGAGACAGAGACAGAGACAGAGACGGAGACAGAGACAGAGACAGAGACAGAGACAGAGACAGAGACAGAGACTGAGACAGAGACATAGACATAGACGGAGACAAAGACCGAGACAGAGACAGAAACAGAGACAGAGACAGATACGCGGACAGAGACAGTGGCAGAGACAGAGACAGAGAGAGAGACGGAGACAGAGACAGAGACTGAGACGGAGACAGAGACAGAGACAGAGACAGAGACAGAGACAGAGACAGAGACAGAGACAGAGACAGAGACAGAGACAGAGACAGAGACAGAGTCAGAGACAGAGCCAGAGCCAGAAACAGAGACAGAGACAGAGCCAGAAACAGAGACAGAGAAAGATACGCGGACAGAGACAGAGGCAGAGACAGAGACAGAGAGTGAGACGGAGACAGAGACAGAGACTGAGACGGAGACAGAGACAGCGGCAGAGACAGGGACGGAGACAGAGACAGAGACACAGACAGAGACAGAGACAGAGACAGAGACAGAGACAGAGACAGAGACAGAGACAGAGACAGAGACAGAGACAGAGACAGAGACAGAGACAGAGACAGAGACAGAGACAGAGACGGAGACTGAGACAGAGACAGAGACAGAGACAGAGACAGAGACAGATACGGGGACAGAGACAGAGGCAGAGACAGAGCCAGGGACAGAGACGGAGACAGAGACAGAGGGAGAGACAGCGACAGAGACAGAGACAGAGACAGAGTCAGAGGCAGAGACAGAGACAGAGACAGAGACAGAGACAGAGACAGAGACAGAGTCAGAGACAGAGACACAGACAGAGACAGAGACGGAGATTGAGACAGAGGCAGAGACAGAGACGGAGACAGAGGCAGAGACAGAGCCAGGGACAGGGACAGAGACAGAGACAGAGGGAGAGACAGCGACATAGACTGAGACAGAGACAGAGACAGAGACAGAGACAGAGACAGAGACAGAGACAGAGACAGAGACAGAGACAGGGACGGAGACAGTGACAGGGACACAGACACAGACAGAGAGAGAGACAGAGACAGAGACGGAGACAGAGGCAGAGACAGAGACAGAGAGAGAGACAGAGACAGAGACAGAGACAGAAACAGAGACAGAGACAGAGACAGAGACAGAGACAGAGACAGAGACGGAGACAGAGGCAGAGACAGAGCCATGGACGGAGACAGAGACAGAGACAGAGGGAGAGACAGCGACAGAGACAGAGACAGAGACAGAGACAGAGACAGAGACAGAGACAGAGACAGAGACAGAGACAGAGACAGAGACTGAGACAGAGACAGAGACGGAGATAGAGACAGAGGCAGAGACAGAGACAGAGACAGAGACAGAGACAGAGACAGAGACAGAAACAGAGACAGAGACAGAGACAGAGACAGAGACAGATACAGAGACAGAGACAGAGACAGAGACGGAGGCAGAGACAGAGACAGAGACAGAGACAGAGACAGAGACAGAGACAGAGAAAGAGACAGAGACAGAGACAGACATAGAGACAGAGACAGAGACAGAGACAGAGACAGAGACAGAGACAGAGACAGAGACAGATACGGAGACAGAGGGAGAGACAGCGACAGAGACAGAGACAGAGACGGAGACAGAGACAGAGACAGAGGCAGAGACAGAGACAGAGACAGAGACAGAGACAGAGACAGAGACAGAGACAGATACAGAGACAGAGACGGAGACAGAGACAGAGACAGAAACAGAGACAGAGACAGATACGGGGACAGAGACAGAGGCAGAGACAGAGCCAGGGACAGAGACGGAGACAGAGACAGAGGGAGAGACAGCGACAGAGACAGAGACAGAGACAGAGTCAGAGGCAGAGACAGAGACAGAGACAGAGACAGAGACAGAGACAGAGACAGAGACAGAGACAGAGACAGAAACAGAGACAGAGACAGATACGCGGACAGAGACAGAGGCAGTGACAGAGACAGAGAGAGAGACGGAGACAGAGACAGAGACTGAGACGGAGACAGAGACAGCGGCAGAGACAGGGACGGAGACAGAGACAGAGACACAGACAGAGACAGGGACAGAGACAGAGACAGAGGCAGAGACAGAGACAGAGACAGAGACAGAGACAGAGACAGAGACAGAGACAGAGGCAGAGACAGAGACAGAGACAGAGACAGATACAGAGACAGAGACAGAGACAGAGACGGAGGCAGAGACAGAGACAGAGACAGAGACAGAGACAGAGAAAGAGACAGAGACAGAGACAGACATAGAGACAGAGACAGAGACAGAGACAGAGACAGAGACAGAGACAGAGACAGAGACAGAGACAGATTCGGAGACAGAGGGAGAGACAGCGACAGAGACAGAGACAGAGACGGAGACAAAGGCAGAGACAGAGGCAGAGACAGAGACAGAGACAGAGACAGAGACAGAGACAGAGACGGAGACAGAGGCAGAGACAGAGCCATGGACAGAGACAGAGACAGAGACAGAGGGAGAGACACCGACAGAGACAGAGACGGAGACGGAGACAGAGACAGAGACAGAGACAGAGACAGAGACAGAGACAGAGACGGAGACAGAGACAGAGGCAGAGACAGAGACAGAGACAGAGACAGAGACAGAGACAGAAACAGTGACAGAGACAGATACGCGGACAGAGACAGAGGCAGAGACAGAGACAGAGAGAGAGACGGAGACAGAGACAGAGACAGAGACAGAGACAGAGACAGAGACAGAGACAGAGACAGAGACAGAGACAGAAACAGAGACAGAGACAGATACGCGGACAGAGACAGAGGCAGATACAGAGACAGAGAGAGAGACGGAGACAGAGACAGAGACTTAGACGGAGACAGAGACAGCGGCAGAGTCAGGGACGGAGACAGAGACAGAGACAGAGACAGAGAGAGAGGCAGAGACAGAGACAGAGACGGAAACAGAGACAGAGACAGAGACAGAGACAGAGACAGAGACAGAGACAGAGACAGAGACAGAGACAGAGACAGAGACAGAGACAGAGACAGAGACAGGGACGGAGACAGAGACAGAGACAAAGACAGAGACAGAGACAGAGACAGAGACAGAGACAGAGACAGAGACAGAGACAGAGACAGAGACGGAGACAGAGACAGAGACAGGGACAGAGACAGAGATAGAGACAGAGACAGAGACAGTTACGGGGACAGAGACAGAGGCAGAGACAGAGCCAGGGACAGAGACGGAGACAGAGACAGAGGGAGAGACAGCGACAGAGACAGAGACAGAGACAGAGTCAGAGGCAGAGACAGAGACAGAGACAGAGACAGAGACAGAGACAGAGACAGAGTCAGAGACAGAGACACAGACAGAGACAGAGACGGAGATAGAGACAGAGGCAGAGACAGAGACGGAGACAGAGGCAGAGACAGAGCCAGGGACAGAGACAGAGACAGAGACAGAGACAGAGGGAGAGACAGCGACATAGACTGAGACAGAGGCAGAGACAGAGACAGAGACAGAGACAGAGACAGAGACAGAGACAGAGACAGAGACAGGGACGGAGACAGAGACAGAGACAAAGACAGAGACAGAGACAGAGACAGAGACAGAGACAGAGACAGAGACAGAGACAGAGACAGAGACAGAGACAGAGACAGAGACAGAGACGGAGACAGAGACAGAGACAGAGACGGAGACAGAGACAGAGACAGAGACAGAGACAGAGACAGAGACAGAGACTGAGACAGAGACATAGACATAGACGGAGACAAAGACCGAGACAGAGACAGAAACAGAGACAGAGACAGATACGCGGACAGAGACAGTGGCAGAGACAGAGACAGAGAGAGAGACGGAGACAGAGACAGAGACTGAGACGGAGACAGAGACAGAGACAGAGACAGAGACAGAGACAGAGACAGAGACAGAGACAGAGACAGAGACAGAGACAGAGACAGAGACAGAGACAGAGACAGAGTCAGAGACAGAGCCAGAGCCAGAAACAGAGACAGAGACAGAGCCAGAAACAGAGACAGAGAAAGATACGCGGACAGAGACAGAGGCAGAGACAGAGACAGAGAGTGAGACGGAGACAGAGACAGAGACTGAGACGGAGACAGAGACAGCGGCAGAGACAGGGACGGAGACAGAGACAGAGACACAGACAGAGACAGAGACAGAGACAGAGACAGAGACAGAGACAGAGACAGAGACAGAGACAGAGACAGAGACAGAGACAGAGACAGAGACAGAGACAGAGACAGAGACAGAGACAGAGACGGAGACTGAGACAGAGACAGAGACAGAGACAGAGACAGAGACAGATACGGGGACAGAGACAGAGGCAGAGACAGAGCCAGGGACAGAGACGGAGACAGAGACAGAGGGAGAGACAGCGACAGAGACAGAGACAGAGACAGAGTCAGAGGCAGAGACAGAGACAGAGACAGAGACAGAGACAGAGACAGAGACAGAGTCAGAGACAGAGACACAGACAGAGACAGAGACGGAGATTGAGACAGAGGCAGAGACAGAGACGGAGACAGAGGCAGAGACAGAGCCAGGGACAGGGACAGAGACAGAGACAGAGGGAGAGACAGCGACATAGACTGAGACAGAGACAGAGACAGAGACAGAGACAGAGACAGAGACAGAGACAGAGACAGAGACAGAGACAGAGACAGGGACGGAGACAGTGACAGGGACACAGACACAGACAGAGAGAGAGACAGAGACAGAGACGGAGACAGAGGCAGAGACAGAGACAGAGAGAGAGACAGAGACAGAGACAGAGACAGAAACAGAGACAGAGACAGAGACAGAGACAGAGACAGAGACAGAGACGGAGACAGAGGCAGAGACAGAGCCATGGACAGAGACAGAGACAGAGACAGAGGGAGAGACAGCGACAGAGACAGAGACAGAGACAGAGTCAGAGGCAGAGACAGAGACAGAGACAGAGACAGAGACAGAGACAGAGACAGAGACAGAAACAGAGACAGAGACAGATACGCGGACAGAGACAGAGGCAGTGACAGAGACAGAGAGAGAGACGGAGACAGAGACAGAGACTGAGACGGAGACAGAGACAGCGGCAGAGACAGGGACGGAGACAGAGACAGAGACACAGACAGAGACAGGGACAGAGACAGAGACAGAGACAGAGACAGAGACAGAGACAGAGACAGAGACAGAGACAGAGACAGAGACAGAGACAGAGGCAGAGACAGAGACAGAGACAGAGACAGAGACAGATACAGAGACAGAGACAGAGACAGAGACGGAGGCAGAGACAGAGACAGAGACAGAGACAGAGACAGAGAAAGAGACAGAGACAGAGACAGACATAGAGACAGAGACAGAGACAGAGACAGAGACAGAGACAGAGACAGAGACAGAGACAGAGACAGAGACAGATTCGGAGACAGAGGGAGAGACAGCGACAGAGACAGAGACAGAGACGGAGACAAAGGCAGAGACAGAGGCAGAGACAGAGACAGAGACAGAGACAGAGACAGAGACAGAGACGGAGACAGAGGCAGAGACAGAGCCATGGACAGAGACAGAGACAGAGACAGAGGGAGAGACACCGACAGAGACAGAGACGGAGACGGAGACAGAGACAGAGACAGAGACAGAGACAGAGACAGAGACAGAGACGGAGACAGAGACAGAGGCAGAGACAGAGACAGAGACAGAGACAGAGACAGAGACAGAGACAGAGACAGAGACAGAGACAGAGACAGAGACAGAGACAGAGACTGTGACTGAGACAGAGACAGAGACAGAGACAGAGACGGAGACAGAGACAGAGACAGAGACAGAGACAGAGACAGAGACAGAGACAGAGACAGAGACAGAGACAGAGACAGAGACAGAGACAGAGACAGAGACAGAGACAGAGACAGAGACAGAGACAGGGACAGAGACTGAGGGAGAGACAGCGACAGAGACAGAGACAGAGACAGAGACAGAGACAGAGACGGAGACAGAGACAGAGACAGAGACAGAGACAGAGACAGAGACAGAGACAGAGACAGAGACAGAAACAGAGACAGAGACAGATACGGGGACAGAGACAGAGGCAGAGACAGAGCCAGGGACAGAGACGGAGACAGAGACAGAGGGAGAGACAGCGACAGAGACAGAGACAGAGACAGAGTCAGAGGCAGAGACAGAGACAGAGACAGAGACAGAGACAGAGACAGAGACAGAGACAGAGACAGAGACAGAGACAGAGACAGAGACAGAGTCAGAGACAGAGACACAGACAGAGACAGAGACGGAGATAGAGACACAGGCAGAGACAGAGACGGAGACAGAGGCAGAGACAGAGCCAGGGACAGAGACAGAGACAGAGACAGAGGGAGAGACAGCGACATGGACTGAGACAGAGACAGAGACAGAGACAGAGACAGAGACAGAGACAGAGACAGAGACAGAGACAGAGACAGGGACGGAGACAGAGACAGGGACACAGACAGAGACGGAGACAGAGACAGAGATAGAGACGGAGACAGAGGCAGAGACAGAGACAGAGGGAGAGACAGCGACAGCGGCAGAGACAGGGACGGAGACAGAGACAGGGACACAGACACAGACAGAGACAGAGACATAGGCAGAGGCAGAGACAGAGACAGAGACAGAGACAGAGACAGAGACAGAGACAGAGACAGAAACAGAGACAGAGACAGATACGCGGACAGAGACAGAGGCAGTGACAGAGACAGAGAGAGAGACGGAGACAGAGACAGAGACTGAGACGGAGACAGAGACAGCGGCAGAGACAGGGACGGAGACAGAGACAGAGACACAGACAGAGACAGGGACAGAGACAGAGACAGAGACAGAGACAGAGACAGAGACAGAGACAGAGACAGAGACAGAGGCAGAGACAGAGACAGAGACAGAGACAGAGACAGAGACAGGGACAGAGACAGAGACAGAGACAGAGACAGAGACAGAGACAGATACGGAGACAGAGGGAGAGACAGCGACAGAGACAGAGACAGAGATGGAGACAGAGACAGAGACAGAGGCAGAGACAGAGACAGAGACAGAGACAGAGACAGAGACAGAGACAGAGACAGAGACAGAGACGGAGACAGAGGCAGAGACAGAGCCATGGACAGAGACAGAGACAGAGACAGAGGGAGAGACACCGACAGAGACAGAGACAGAGACGGAGACAGAGACAGAGACAGAGACAGAGACAGAGACAGAGACAGAGACGGAGACAGAGACAGAGACAGAGACAGAGACAGAGACAGAGACAGAGACAGGGACAGAGGCAGATACAGAGCCAGGGACAGAGACAGAGACAGAGACTGAGGGAGAGACAGCGACAGAGACAGAAACAGAGACAGAGACAGAGACAGAGACAGAGACAGAGACAGAGACAGAGGCAGAGACAGAGACAGAGTGACAGACAGAGACAGAGACAGAGACAGAGACAGAAACAGAGACAGAGACAGATACGGGGACAGAGACAGAGGCAGAGACAGAGACACAGACACAGACAGATGCAGAGACAGAGACGGAGATAGAGACAGAGACAGAGACAGAGACGGAGTCAGAGACGGAGACAAAGACCGAGACAGAGACAGAGACAGAGACGGAGACAGAGGCAGAGACAGAGCCAGGGACAGAGACGGAGACAGAGACAGAGGGAGAGACAGCGACAGAGACAGAGACAGAAACAGAGACAGAGACAGATACGCGGACAGAGACAGAGACAGAGGGAGAGACAGCGACAGAGACAGAGACAGAGACAGAGACAGATACAGAGACAGAGACAGAGACAAAGACAGAGACAGAGACAGAGACAGAGACAGAGACAGAGACAGAGACGGAGACAGAGACAGAGACAGAGACGGAGACAGAGACAGAGACAGAGACAGAGACAGAGACAGAGACAGAGACAGAGACAGAGACTGAGACAGAGACAGAGACATAGACGGAGACAAAGACCGAGACAGAGACAGAAACAGAGACAGAGACAGATACGCGGACAGAGACAGAGGCAGAGACAGAGACAGAGAGAGAGACGGAGACAGAGACAGAGACTGAGACGGAGACTGAGACGGAGACAGAGACAGCGGCAGAGACAGGGACGGAGACAGAGACAGAGACACAGACAGAGACAGAGACAGAGACAGAGACAGAGACAGAGACAGAGACAGAGACAGAGACAGAGACAGAGACAGAGACAGAGACAGAGACAGAGACAGAGACAGAGACAGAGACAGAGACAGAGACAGAGACAGAGACAGAGACAGAGACAGAGACAGAGACGGAGACTGAGACAGAGACAGAGACAGAGACAGAGACAGAGACGGAGACAGGGGCAGAGACAGAGCCAGGGACAGAGACAGAGACAGAGACTGAGTGAGAGACAGCGACAGAGACAGAGACAGAGACAGAGACAGAGACAGAGACGGAGACAGAGACAGAGGCAGAGACAGAGACAGAGACAGAGACAGAGACAGAGACAGAGACAGAAACAGAGACAGAGACAGATACGCGGACAGAGACAGAGGCAGAGACAGAGACAGAGAGAGAGACGGAGACAGAGACAGAGACAGAGACAGAGACAGAGACAGAGACAGAGACAGAAACAGAGACAGAGACAGATACGCGGACAGAGACAGAGGCAGATACAGAGACAGAGAGAGAGACGGAGACAGAGACAGAGACTGAGACGGAGACAGAGACAGCGGCAGAGTCAGGGACGGAGACAGAGACAGAGACACAGACAGAGACAGAGACGGAGTCAGAGACAGAGACAGAGCCAGAAACAGAGACAGAGACAGAGCCAGAAACAGAGACAGAGAAAGATACGCGGACAGAGACAGAGGCAGAGACAGAGACAGAGAGTGAGACGGAGACAGAGACAGAGACTGAGACGGAGACAGAGACAGCGGCAGAGACAGAGACAGAGACAGAGACAGAGACAGAGACAGAGACAGAGACAGAGACAGAGACAGAGACAGAGACAGAGACAGAGACAGAGACGGAGACTGAGACAGAGACAGAGACAGAGACAGAGACAGAGACAGAGACAGATACGGGGACAGAGACAGAGGCAGAGATAGAGCCAGGGACAGAGACGGAGACAGAGACAGAGGGAGAGACAGCGACAGAGACAGAGACAGAGGCAGAGTCAGAGGCAGAGACAGAGACAGAGACAGAGACAGAGACAGAGACAGAGACAGAGACAGAGATAGAGACAGAGACAGAGACAGATACGGGGACAGAGACAGAGGCAGAGACAGAGCCAGGGACAGAGACGGAGACAGAGACAGAGGGAGAGACAGCGACAGAGACAGAGACAGAGACAGAGTCAGAGGCAGAGACAGAGACAGAGACAGAGACAGAGACAGAGACAGAGACAGAGTCAGAGACAGAGACACAGACAGAGACAGAGACGGAGATAGAGACAGAGGCAGAGACAGAGACGGAGACAGAGGCAGAGACAGAGCCAGGGACAGAGACAGAGACAGAGACAGAGGGAGAGACAGCGACATAGACTGAGACAGAGACAGAGACAGAGACAGAGACAGAGACAGAGACAGAGACAGAGACAGAGACAGAGACAGAGACAGAGACAGAGACAGAGACAGGGACGGAGACAGAGACAGAGACAAAGACAGAGACAGAGACAGAGACAGAGACAGAGACAGAGACAGAGACAGAGACAGAGACAGAGACGGAGACAGAGACAGAGACAGAGACGGAGACAGAGACAGAGACAGAGACAGAGACAGAGACAGAGACAGAGACAGAGACAGAGACAGAGACAGAGACTGAGACAGAGACAGAGACAGAGACGGAGACAGGGGCAGAGACAGAGCCAGGGACAGAGACAGAGACAGAGACTGAGTGAGAGACAGCGACAGAGACAGAGACAGAGACAGAGACAGAGACGGAGACAGAGACAGAGGCAGAGACAGAGACAGAGACAGAGACAGAGACAGAGACAGAAACAGTGACAGAGACAGATACGCGGACAGAGACAGAGGCAGAGACAGAGACAGAGAGAGAGACGGAGACAGAGACAGAGACAGAGACAGAGACAGAGACAGAGACAGAGGCAGAGACAGAGACAGAAACAGAGACAGAGACAGATACGCGGACAGAGACAGAGGCAGATACAGAGACAGAGAGAGAGACGGAGACAGAGACAGAGACTGAGACGGAGACAGAGACAGCGGCAGAGTCAGGGACGGAGACAGAGACAGAGACACAGACAGAGACAGAGACGGAGTCAGAGACAGAGACAGAGCCAGAAACAGAGACAGAGACAGAGCCAGACACAGAGACAGAGAAAGATACGCGGACAGAGACAGAGGCAGAGACAGAGACAGAGAGTGAGACGGAGACAGAGACAGAGACTGAGACGGAGACAGAGACAGCGGCAGAGACAGAGACAGAGACAGAGACAGAGACAGAGACAGAGACAGAGACAGAGACAGAGACAGAGACAGAGACAGAGACAGAGACAGAGACAGAGACGGAGACTGAGACAGAGACAGAGACAGAGACAGAGACAGAGACAGATACGGGGACAGAGACAGAGGCAGAGATAGAGCCAGGGACAGAGACGGAGACAGAGACAGAGGGAGAGACAGCGACAGAGACAGAGACAGAGGCAGAGTCAGAGTCAGAGGCAGAGACAGAGACAGAGACAGAGACAGAGACAGAGACAGAGACAGAGATAGAGACAGAGACAGAGACAGATACGGGGACAGAGACAGAGGCAGAGACAGAGCCAGGGACAGAGACGGAGACAGAGACAGAGGGAGAGACAGCGACAGAGACAGAGACAGAGACAGAGTCAGAGGCAGAGACAGAGACAGAGACAGAGACAGAGACAGAGACAGAGACAGAGACAGAGTCAGAGACAGAGACACAGACAGAGACAGAGACGGAGATAGAGACAGAGGCAGAGACAGAGACGGAGACAGAGGCAGAGACAGAGCCAGGGACAGAGACAGAGACAGAGACAGAGGGAGAGACAGCGACATAGACTGAGACAGAGACAGAGACAGAGACAGAGACAGAGACAGAGACAGAGACAGAGACAGAGACAGAGACAGAGACAGGGACGGAGACAGAGACAGAGACAAAGACAGAGACAGAGACAGAGACAGAGACAGAGACAGAGACAGAGACAGAGACAGAGACAGAGACGGAGACAGAGACAGAGACAGAGACGGAGACAGAGACAGAGACAGAGACAGAGACAGAGACAGAGACAGAGACAGAGACAGAGACAGAGACAGAGACTGAGACAGAGACATAGACATAGACGGAGACAAAGACCGAGACAGAGACAGAAACAGAGACAGAGACAGATACGCGGACAGAGACAGAGGCAGAGACAGAGACAGAGAGAGAGACGGAGACAGAGACAGAGACTGAGACGGAGACAGAGACAGAGACAGAGACAGAGACAGAGACAGAGACAGAGACAGAGACAGAGACAGAGACAGAGACAGAGACAGAGACGGAGTCAGAGACAGAGACAGAGCCAGAAACAGAGACAGAGACAGAGCCAGAAACAGAGACAGAGAAAGATACGCGGACAGAGACAGAGGCAGAGACAGAGACAGAGAGTGAGACGGAGACAGAGACAGAGACTGAGACGGAGACAGAGACAGCGGCAGAGACAGAGACAGAGACAGAGACAGAGACAGAGACAGAGACAGAGACAGAGACAGAGACAGAGACAGAGACAGAGACGGAGACTGAGACAGAGACAGAGACAGAGACAGAGACAGAGACAGATACGGGGACAGAGACAGAGGCAGAGATAGAGCCAGGGACAGAGACGGAGACAGATACAGAGGGAGAGACAGCGACAGAGACAGAGACAGAGGCAGAGTCAGAGGCAGAGACAGAGACAGAGACAGAGACAGAGACAGAGACAGAGACAGAGACAGAGACAGAGTCAGAGACAGAGACACAGACAGAGACAGAGACGGAGATAGAGACAGAGGCAGAGACAGAGACGGAGACAGAGGCAGAGACAGAGCCAGGGACAGAGACAGAGACAGAGACAGAGGGAGAGACAGCGACATAGACTGAGACAGAGACAGAGACAGATACAGAGACAGAGACAGAGACAGAGACAGAGACAGAGACAGGGACGGAGACAGTGACAGGGACACAGACAGAGACAGAGACAGAGACAGAGACAGAGACGGAGACAGAGGCAGAGACAGAGACAGAGAGAGAGACAGAGACAGAGACAGAGACAGAAACAGAGACAGAGACAGAGACAGAGACAGAGACAGAGACAGAGACAGAGACAGAGACAGAGACAGAGTCAGAGGCAGAGACAGAGACAGAGACAGAGACAGAGACAGAGACAGAGACAGAGTCAGAGACAGAGACACAGACAGAGACAGAGACGGAGATAGAGACAGAGGCAGAGACAGAGACGGAGACAGAGGCAGAGACAGAGCCAGGGACAGAGACAGAGACAGAGACAGAGGGAGAGACAGCGACATAGACAGAGACAGAGACAGAGACAGAGACAGAGACAGAGACAGAGACAGAGACAGAGACAGAGACAGAGACAGAGACAGAGACAGAGACAGAGACAGAGACGGAGACAGGGGCAGAGACAGAGCCAGGGACAGAGACAGAGACAGAGACAGAGACAGAGACAGAGACAGAGACAGAGGCAGAGACAGAGACAGAAACAGAGACAGAGACAGAGACAGAGACAGAGACAGAGACAGATACAGAGACAGAGACAGAGACAGAGACGGAGGCAGAGACAGAGACAGAGACAGAGACAGAGACAGAGACAGAGACAGAGAGAGAGAAAGAGACAGAGACAGAGACAGACATAGAGACAGAGACAGGGACAGAGACAGAGACAGAGACAGAGACAGAGACAGAGACAGAGACAGAGACAGATTCGGAGACAGAGGGAGAGACAGCGACAGAGACAGAGACAGAGACGGAGACAAAGGCAGAGACAGAGGCAGAGACAGAGACAGAGACAGAGACAGAGACAGAGACAGAGACGGAGACAGAGGCAGAGACAGAGCCATGGACAGAGACAGAGACAGAGACAGAGGGGAGACACCGACAGAGACAGAGACGGAGACGGAGACAGAGACAGAGACAGAGACAGAGACAGAGACAGAGACAGAGACGGAGACAGAGACAGAGGCAGAGACAGAGACAGAGACAGAGACAGAGACAGAGACAGAAACAGTGACAGAGACAGATACGCGGACAGAGACAGAGGCAGAGACGGAGACAGAGAGAGAGACGGAGACAGAGACAGAGACAGAGACAGAGACAGAGACAGAGACAGAGACAGAGACAGAGACAGAAACAGAGACAGAGACAGATACGCGGACAGAGACAGAGGCAGATACAGAGACAGAGAGAGAGACGGAGACAGAGACAGAGACTTAGACGGAGACAGAGACAGCGGCAGAGTCAGGGACGGAGACAGAGACAGAGACACAGACAGAGACAGAGACAGAGACAGAGACAGAGACAGAGACAGAGACAGAGACAGAGACAGAGACAGAGACAGAGACAGAGACAGAGACTGTGACTGAGACAGAGACAGAGACAGAGACAGAGACGGAGACAGAGACAGAGACAGAGACAGAGACAGAGACAGAGACAGAGACAGAGACAGAGACAGAGACAGAGACAGAGACAGAGACAGAGACAGAGACAGAGACAGGGACAGAGACTGAGGGAGAGACAGCGACAGAGACAGAGACAGAGACAGAGACAGAGACAGAGACGGAGACAGAGACAGAGACAGAGACAGAGACAGAGACAGAGACAGAGACAGAGACAGAGACAGAGACAGAGACAGAAACAGAGACAGAGACAGAGACAGAGACAGAGACAGAGGGAGAGACAGCGACATAGACAGAGACAGAGCCAGGGACAGAGACGGAGACAGAGACAGAGGGAGAGACAGCGACAGAGACAGAGACAGAGACAGAGTCAGAGGCAGAGACAGAGACAGAGACAGAGACAGAGACAGAGACAGAGACAGAGTCAGAGACAGAGACACAGACAGAGACAGAGACGGAGATAGAGACACAGGCAGAGACAGAGACGGAGACAGAGGCAGAGACAGAGCCAGGGACAGAGACAGAGACAGAGACAGAGGGAGAGACAGCGACATGGACTGAGACAGAGACAGAGACAGAGACAGAGACAGAGACAGAGACAGAGACAGAGACAGAGACAGGGACGGAGACAGAGACAGGGACACAGACAGAGACGGAGACAGAGACAGAGACAGAGACAGAGACGGAGACAGAGGCAGAGACAGAGACAGAGAGAGAGGCAGAGACAGAGACAGAGACGGAAACATAGACAGAGACAGAGACAGAGACAGAGACAGAGACAGAGACAGAGACAGAGACAGAGACAGAGACAGAGTCAGAGGCAGAGACAGAGACAGAGACAGAGACAGAGACAGAGACAGAGACAGAGACAGAGTCAGAGACAGAGACACAGACAGAGACAGAGGCAGAGACAGAGCCAGGGACAGAGACGGAGACAGAGACAGAGGGAGAGACAGCGACTGAGACAGAGACAGAAACAGAGACAGAGACAGAGACAGAGACAGAGACAGAGACAGAGACGGAGACAAAGACCGAGACACAGACAGAGATGGAGACAGAGGCAGAGACAGAGCCAGGGACAGAGACGGAGACAGAGACAGAGGAAGAGACAACGACAGAGACAGAGACAGAGACAGAGGCGGTGACAGAGACAGCGACAGCGGCAGAGACAGGGACGGAGACAGAGACAGGGACACAGACACAGACAGAGACAGAGACATAGGCAGAGGCAGAGACAGAGACAGAGACAGAGACAGAGACAGAGACAGAGACAGAGACAGAAACAGAGACAGAGACAGAGACAGAGACAGAGACAGAGACAGAGACAGAGACAGAGACAGAGACAGAGACAGAGACAGAGACTGAGACGGAGACAGAGACAGCGGCAGAGACAGGGACGGAGACAGAGACAGAGACAGAGACAGAGACAGAGACAGAGACAGATACGGAGACAGAGGGAGAGACAGCGACAGAGACAGAGACAGAGATGGAGACAGAGACAGAGACAGAGGCAGAGACAGAGACAGAGACAGAGACAGAGTCAGAGACAGAGACAGAGACAGAGACGGAGACAGAGGCAGAGACAGAGCCATGGACAGAGACAGAGACAGAGACAGAGGGAGAGACACCGACAGAGACAGAGACAGAGACGGAGACAGAGACAGAGACAGAGACAGAGACATAGACAGAGACGGAGACAGAGACAGAGACAGAGACAGAGACAGAGACAGAGACAGAGACAGGGACAGAGGCAGATACAGAGCCAGGGACAGAGACAGAGACAGAGACTGAGGGAGAGACAGCGACAGAGACAGAAACAGAGACAGAGACAGAGACAGAGACAGAGACAGAGACAGAGACAGAGACAGAGACAGAGACAGAGGCAGAGACAGAGACAGAGTGACAGACAGAGACAGAGACAGAGACAGAAACAGAGACAGAGACAGATACGGGGACAGAGACAGAGGCAGAGACAGAGACACAGACACAGACAGATGCAGAGACAGAGACGGAGATAGAGACAGAGACAGAGACAGAGACGGAGACAGAGACGGAGACAAAGACCGAGACAGAGACAGAGACGGAGACAGAGGCAGAGACAGAGCCAGGGACAGAGACGGAGACAGAGACAGAGGGAGAGACAGCGACAGAGACAGAGACAGAAACAGAGACAGAGACAGATACGCGGACAGAGACAGAGACAGAGGGAGAGACAGCGACAGAGACAGAGACAGAGACAGAGACAGAGACAGAGACAGAGACAGAGACAAAGACAGAGACAGAGACAGAGACAGAGACAGAGACAGAGACAGAGACGGAGACAGAGACAGAGACAGAGACGGAGACAGAGACAGAGACAGAGACAGAGACAGAGACAGAGACAGAGACATAGACAGAGACTGAGACAGAGACAGAGACATAGACGGAGACAAAGACCGAGACAGAGACAGAAACAGAGACAGAGACAGATACGCGGACAGAGACAGAGGCAGAGACAGAGACAGAGAGAGAGACGGAGACAGAGACAGAGACTGAGACGGAGACTGAGACGGAGACAGAGACAGCGGCAGAGACAGGGACGGAGACAGAGACAGAGACACAGACAGAGACAGAGACAGAGACAGAGACAGAGACAGAGACAGAGACAGAGACAGAGACAGAGTAAGAGACAGAGACACAGACAGAGACAGAGACAGAGACAGAGAAAGTGACAGAGACACAGACAGAGACAGAGACAGAGACAGAGGCAGAGACAGAGCCAGGGACAGAGACGGAGACAGAGACAGAGGGAGAGACAGCGACTGAGACAGAGACAGAAACAGAGACAGAGACAGAGACAGAGACAGAGACAGAGACAGAGACGGAGACAAAGACCGAGACACAGACAGAGATGGAGACAGAGGCAGAGACAGAGCCAGGGACAGAGACGGAGACAGAGACAGAGGAAGAGACAACGACAGAGACAGAGACAGAGACAGAGGCGGTGACAGAGACAGCGACAGCGGCAGAGACAGGGACGGAGACAGAGACAGGGACACAGACACAGACAGAGACAGAGACATAGGCAGAGGCAGAGACAGAGACAGAGACAGATACAGAGACAGAGACAGAGACAGAGACAGAAACAGAGACAGAGACAGATACGCGGACAGAGACAGAGGCAGTGACAGAGACAGAGAGAGAGACGGAGACAGAGACAGAGACTGAGACGGAGACAGAGACAGCGGCAGAGACAGGGACGGAGACAGAGACAGAGACACAGACAGAGACAGAGACAGAGACAGAGACGGAGACAGAGACAGAGACTGAGACGGAGACAGAGACAGCGGCAGAGACAGGGACGGAGACAGAGACAGAGACACAGACAGAGACAGAGACAGAGACAGAGACAGAGACAGAGACAGAGACAGAGACAGAGACAGAGACAGAGACAGAGACAGAGACAGAGACAGAGACAGAGACAGAGACAGAGACAGAGACAGAGACAGAGGCAGAGACAGAGACAGAGACAGAGACAGAGACAGAGACAGAGACAGGGACAGAGACAGAGACAGAGACAGAGACAGAGACAGAGACAGATACGGAGACAGAGGGAGAGACAGCGACAGAGACAGAGACAGAGATGGAGACAGAGACAGAGACAGAGGCAGAGACAGAGACAGAGACAGAGACAGAGACAGAGACGGAGACAGAGGCAGAGACAGAGCCATGGACAGAGACAGAGACAGAGACAGAGGGAGAGACACCGACAGAGACAGAGACAGAGACGGAGACAGAGACAGAGACAGAGACAGAGACAGAGACAGAGACGGAGACAGAGACAGAGACAGAGACAGAGACAGAGACAGAGACAGAGACAGGGACAGAGGCAGATACAGAGCCAGGGACAGAGACAGAGACAGAGACTGAGGGAGAGACAGCGACAGAGACAGAAACAGAGACAGAGACAGAGACAGAGACAGAGACAGAGACAGAGACAGAGGCAGAGACAGAGACAGAGTGACAGACAGAGACAGAGACAGAGACAGAAACAGAGACAGAGACAGATACGGGGACAGAGACAGAGGCAGAGACAGAGACACAGACACAGACAGATGCAGAGACAGAGACGGAGATAGAGACAGAGACAGAGACAGAGACGGAGACAGAGACGGAGACAAAGACCGAGACAGAGACAGAGACGGAGACAGAGGCAGAGACAGAGCCAGGGACAGAGACGGAGACAGAGACAGAGGGAGAGACAGCGACAGAGACAGAGACAGAAACAGAGACAGAGACAGATACGCGGACAGAGACAGAGACAGAGGGAGAGACAGCGACAGAGACAGAGACAGAGACAGAGACAGAGACAGAGACAGAGACAGAGACAAAGACAGAGGCAGAGACAGAGACAGAGACAGAGACAGAGACGGAGACAGAGACAGAGACAGAGACGGAGACAGAGACAGAGACAGAGACAGAGACAGAGACAGAGACAGAGACAGAGACAGAGACAGAGACAGAGACTGAGACAGAGACAGAGACATAGACGGAGACAAAGACCGAGACAGAGACAGAAACAGAGACAGAGACAGATACGCGGACAGAGACAGAGGCAGAGACAGAGACAGAGAGAGAGACGGAGACAGAGACAGAGACTGAGACGGAGACTGAGACGGAGACAGAGACAGCGGCAGAGACAGGGACGGAGACAGAGACAGAGACACAGACAGAGACAGAGACAGAGACAGAGACAGAGACAGAGACAGAGACAGAGACAGAGACAGAGACAGAGACAGAGACAGAGACAGAGACAGAGACAGAGACAGAGACAGAGACAGAGACGGAGACTGAGACAGAGACAGAGACAGAGACAGAGACAGAGACGGAGACAGGGGCAGAGACAGAGCCAGGGACAGAGACAGAGACAGAGACTGAGTGAGAGACAGCGACACAGGCAGAGACAGAGACAGAGACAGAGACAGAGACAGAGACAGAAACAGTGACAGAGACAGATACGCGGACAGAGACAGAGGCAGAGACAGAGACAGAGAGAGAGACGGAGACAGAGACAGAGACAGAGACAGAGACAGAGACAGAGACAGAGACAGAGACAGAGACAGAAACAGAGACAGAGACAGATACGCGGACAGAGACAGAGGCAGATACAGAGACAGAGAGAGAGACGGAGACAGAGACAGAGACTGAGACGGAGACAGAGACAGCGGCAGAGTCAGGGACGGAGACAGAGACAGAGACACAGACAGAGACAGAGACGGAGTCAGAGACAGAGACAGAGCCAGAAACAGAGACAGAGACAGAGCCAGAAACAGAGACAGAGACAGAGCCAGAAACAGAGACAGAGAAAGATACGCGGACAGAGACAGAGGCAGAGACAGAGACAGAGAGTGAGACGGAGACAGGGACAGAGACTGAGACGGAGACAGAGACAGCGGCAGAGACAGAGACAGAGACAGAGACAGAGACAGAGACAGAGACAGAGACAGAGACAGAGACAAAGACAGAGACAGAGACAGAGACGGAGACTGAGACAGAGACAGAGACAGAGACAGAGACAGAGACAGATACGGGGACAGAGACAGAGGCAGAGATAGAGCCAGGGACAGAGACGGAGACAGAGACAGAGGGAGAGACAGCGACAGAGACAGAGACAGAGGCAGAGTCAGAGGCAGAGACAGAGACAGAGACAGAGACAGAGACAGAGACAGAGACAGAGATAGAGACAGAGACAGAGACAGATACGGGGACAGAGACAGAGGCAGAGACAGAGCCAGGGACAGAGACGGAGACAGAGACAGAGGGAGAGACAGCGACAGAGACAGAGACAGAGACAGAGTCAGAGGCAGATACAGAGACAGAGACAGAGACAGAGACAGAGACAGAGTCAGAGACAGAGACACAGACAGAGACAGAGACGGAGATAGAGACAGAGGCAGAGACAGAGACGGAGACAGAGGCAGAGACAGAGCCAGGGACAGAGACAGAGACAGAGACAGAGGGAGAGACAGCGACATAGACTGAGACAGAGACAGAGACAGAGACAGAGACAGAGACAGAGACAGAGACAGAGACAGGGACGGAGACAGAGACAGAGACAAAGACAGAGACAGAGACAGAGACAGAGACAGAGACAGAGACAGAGACAGAGACAGAGACAGAGACAGAGACAGAGACAGAGACGGAGACAGAGACAGAGACAGAGACGGAGACAGAGACAGAGACAGAGACAGAGACAGAGACAGAGACAGAGACAGAGACTGAGACAGAGACAGAGACAGAGACGGAGACAGGGGCAGGGACAGAGCCAGGGACAGAGACAGAGACAGAGACTGAGTGAGAGACAGCGACAGAGACAGAGACAGAGACAGAGACAGAGACAGAGACGGAGACAGAGACAGAGGCAGAGACAGAGACAGAGACAGAGACAGATACAGAGACAGAAACAGTGACAGAGACAGATACGCGGACAGAGACAGAGGCAGAGACAGAGACAGAGAGAGAGACGGAGACAGAGACAGAGACAGAGACAGAGACAGAGACAGAGACAGAGACAGAGACAGAGACAGAAACAGAGACAGAGACAGATACGCGGACAGAGACAGAGGCAGATACAGAGACAGAGAGAGAGACGGAGACAGAGACAGAGACTGAGACGGAGACAGAGACAGCGGCAGAGTCAGGGACGGAGACAGAGACAGAGACACAGACAGAGACAGAGACGGAGTCAGAGACAGAGACAGAGCCAGAAACAGAGACAGAGACAGAGACAGAGTCAGAGACAGAGACACAGACAGAGACAGAGACGGAGATAGAGACAGAGGCAGAGACAGAGACGGAGACAGAGGCAGAGACAGAGCCAGGGACAGAGACAGAGACAGAGACAGAGGGAGAGACAGCGACATAGACTGAGACAGAGACAGAGACAGAGACAGAGACAGAGACAGAGACAGAGACAGAGACAGAGACAGAGACAGAGACAGGGACGGAGACAGAGACAGAGACAAAGACAGAGACAGAGACAGAGACAGAGACAGAGACAGAGACAGAGACAGAGACAGAGACAGAGACAGAGACAGAGACATAGACATAGACGGAGACAAAGACCGAGACAGAGACAGAAACAGAGACAGAGACAGATACGCGGACAGAGACAGAGGCAGAGACAGAGACAGAGAGAGAGACGGAGACAGAGACAGAGACTGAGACGGAGATAGAGACAGAGACAGAGACAGAGACAGAGACAGAGACAGAGACAGAGACAGAGTCAGAGACAGAGCCAGAGCCAGAAACAGAGACAGAGACAGAGCCAGAAACAGAGACAGAGAAAGATACGCGGACAGAGACAGAGGCAGAGACAGAGACAGAGAGTGAGACGGAGACAGAGACAGAGACTGAGACGGAGACAGAGACAGCGGCAGAGACAGGGACGGAGACAGAGACAGAGACACAGACAGAGACAGAGACAGAGACAGAGACAGAGACAGAGACAGAGACAGAGACAGAGACAGAGACAGAGACAGAGACAGAGACAGAGACAGAGACAGAGACAGAGACAGAGACAGAGACAGAGACGGAGACTGAGACAGAGACAGAGACAGAGACAGAGACAGAGACAGATACGGGGACAGAGACAGAGGCAGAGACAGAGCCAGGGACAGAGACGGAGACAGAGACAGAGGGAGAGACAGCGACAGAGACAGAGACAGAGACAGAGTCAGAGGCAGAGACAGAGACAGAGACAGAGACAGAGACAGAGACAGAGACAGAGACAGAGACAGAGTCAGAGACAGAGACACAGACAGAGACAGAGACGGAGATTGAGACAGAGGCAGAGACAGAGACGGAGACAGAGGCAGAGACAGAGCCAGGGACAGGGACAGAGACAGAGACAGAGGGAGAGACAGCGACATAGACTGAGACAGAGACAGAGACAGAGACAGAGACAGAGACAGAGACAGAGACAGAGACAGAGACAGAGACAGAGACAGGGACGGAGACAGTGACAGGGACACAGACAGAGACAGAGAGAGAGACAGAGACAGAGACGGAGACAGAGGCAGAGACAGAGACAGAGAGAGAGAGACAGAGACAGAGACAGAGACAGAAACAGAGACAGAGACAGAGACAGAGACAGAGACAGAGACAGAGACAGAGACAGAGACAGGGTCAGAGGCAGAGACAGAGACAGAGACAGAGACAGAGACAGAGACAGAGACAGAGTCAGAGACAGAGACACAGACAGAGACAGAGACGGAGATAGAGACAGAGGCAGAGACAGAGACGGAGACAGAGGCAGAGACAGAGCCAGGGACAGAGACAGAGACAGAGACAGAGGGAGAGACAGCGACATAGACAGAGACAGAGACAGAGACAGAGACAGAGACAGAGACAGAGACAGAGGCAGAGACAGAGACAGAGACAGAGACAGAGACAGAGACAGAAACAGTGACAGAGACAGATACGCGGACAGAGACAGAGGCAGAGACAGAGACAGAGACAGAGACAGAGACAGAGACAGAGAGAGAGACAGAGACAGAGACGGAGACAGAGACAGAGACAGAGACAGAGACAGAGACAGAGACAGAGACAGAGAAAGTGACAGGGACGGAGACAGAGACAGAGACACAGACAGAGACAGAGACAGAGACAGAGGCAGAGACAGAGACGGAGACAGAGACAGAGACAGAGACGGAGACAGAGACAGAGACAGAGACAGAGACAGAGACAGAGACAGAGACAGAGACAGAGACTGAGACAGAGACAGAGACATAGACGGAGACAAAGACCGAGACAGAAACAGAGACAGAGACAGATACGCGGACAGAGACAGAGGCAGAGACAGAGACAGAGAGAGAGACGGAGACAGAGACAGAGACTGAGACGGAGACAGAGACAGAGACAGAGACAGAGACAGAGACAGAGACAGAGACAGAGACAGAGACAGAGACAGAGACAGAGACAGAGTCAGAGACAGAGACAGAGCCAGAAACAGAGACAGAGACAGAGCCAGAAACAGAGACAGAGAAAGATACGCAGACAGAGACAGAGGCAGAGACAGAGACAGAGAGTGAGACGGAGACAGAGACAGAGACTGAGACGGAGACAGAGACAGCGGCAGAGACAGGGACGGAGACAGAGACAGAGACACAGACAGAGACAGAGACAGAGACAGAGGCGGAGACAGAGACAGAGACAGAGACAGAGACAGAGACAGAGACAGAGACAGAGACAGAGACAGAGACAGAGACAGAGACAGAGACAGAGACAGAGACAGAGACAGAGACGGAGACTGAGACAGAGACAGAGACAGAGACAGAGACGGAGACAGAGACAGAGACAGAGACAGAGACAGAGACAGAGACAGAGACAGAGACTGAGACAGAGACATAGACATAGACGGAGACAAAGACCGAGACAGAGACAGAAACAGAGACAGAGACAGATACGCGGACAGAGACAGAGGCAGAGACAGAGACAGAGAGAGAGACGGAGACAGAGACAGAGACTGAGACGGAGACAGAGACAGAGACAGAGACAGAGACAGAGACAGAGACAGAGACAGAGACAGAGACAGAGACAGAGACAGAGTCAGAGACAGAGCCAGAGCCAGAAACAGAGACAGAGACAGAGCCAGAAACAGAGACAGAGAAAGATACGCGGACAGAGACAGAGGCAGAGACAGAGACAGAGAGTGAGACGGAGACAGAGACAGAGACTGAGACGGAGACAGAGACAGCGGCAGAGACAGGGACGGAGACAGAGACAGAGACTGAGACAGAGACAGAGACATAGACGGAGACAAAGACCGAGACAGAGACAGAAACAGAGACAGAGACAGATACGCGGACAGAGACAGAGGCAGAGACAGAGACAGAGAGAGAGACGGAGACAGAGACAGAGACTGAGACGGAGACTGAGACGGAGACAGAGACAGCGGCAGAGACAGGGACGGAGACAGAGACAGAGACACAGACAGAGACAGAGACAGAGACAGAGACAGAGACAGAGACAGAGACAGAGACAGAGACAGAGACAGAGACAGAGACAGAGACAGAGACAGAGACAGAGACAGAGACAGAGACGGAGACTGAGACAGAGACAGAGACAGAGACAGAGACAGAGACGGAGACAGGGGCAGAGACAGAGCCAGGGACAGAGACAGAGACAGAGACTGAGTGAGAGACAGCGACAGAGACAGAGACAGAGACAGAGACAGAGACAGAGACAGAGACGGAGACAGAGACAGAGGCAGAGACAGAGACAGAGACAGAGACAGAGACAGAGACAGAAACAGTGACAGAGACAGATACGCGGACAGAGACAGAGGCAGAGACAGAGACAGAGAGAGAGACGGAGACAGAGACAGAGACAGAGACAGAGACAGAGACAGAGACAGAGACAGAGACAGAGACAGAGACAGAAACAGAGACAGAGAAAGATACGCGGACAGAGACAGAGGCAGAGACAGAGACAGAGAGAGAGACGGAGACAGAGACAGAGACAGAGACAGAGACAGAGACAGAGACAGAGACAGAGACAGAGACAGAAACAGAGACAGAGAAAGATACGCGGACAGAGACAGAGGCAGAGACAGAGACAGAGAGAGAGACGGAGACAGAGACAGAGACAGAGACAGAGACAGAGACAGAAACAGAGACAGAGACAGATACGCGGACAGAGACAGAGGCAGATACAGAGACAGAGACAGAGACAGAGACAGAGACAGAGACAGAGACAGAGACAGAGACTGAGACAGAGACAGAGACATAGACGGAGACAAAGACCGAGACAGAGACAGAAACAGAGACAGAGACAGATACGCGGACAGAGACAGAGGCAGAGACAGAGACAGAGAGAGAGACGGAGACGGAGACAGAGACAGCGGCAGAGTCAGGGACGGAGACAGAGACAGAGACACAGACAGAGACAGAGACGGAGTCAGAGACAGAGACAGAGCCAGAAACAGAGACAGAGACAGAGCCAGAAACAGAGACAGAGACAGAGCCAGAAACAGAGACAGAGAAAGATACGCGGACAGAGACAGAGGCAGAGACAGAGACAGAGAGTGAGACGGAGACAGAGACAGAGACTGAGACGGAGACAGAGACAGCGGCAGAGACAGAGACAGAGACAGAGACAGAGACAGAGACAGAGACAGAGACAGAGACAGAGACAGAGACAGAGACAGAGACAGAGACAGAGACGGAGACTGAGACAGAGACAGAGACAGAGACAGAGACAGAGACAGATACGGGGACAGAGACAGAGGCAGAGATAGAGCCAGGGACAGAGACGGAGACAGAGACAGAGGGAGAGACAGCGACAGAGACAGAGACAGAGGCAGAGTCAGTGGCAGAGACAGAGACAGAGACAGAGACAGAGACAGAGACAGAGACAGAGATAGAGACAGAGACAGAGACAGATACGGGGACAGAGACAGAGGCAGAGACAGAGCCAGGGACAGAGACGGAGACAGAGACAGAGGGAGAGACAGCGACAGAGACAGAGACAGAGACAGAGTCAGAGGCAGATACAGAGACAGAGACAGAGACAGAGACAGAGACAGAGTCAGAGACAGAGACACAGACAGAGACAGAGACGGAGATAGAGACAGAGGCAGAGACAGAGACGGAGACAGAGGCAGAGACAGAGCCAGGGACAGAGACAGAGACAGAGACAGAGGGAGAGACAGCGACATAGACTGAGACAGAGACAGAGACAGAGACAGAGACAGAGACAGAGACAGAGACAGAGACAGGGACGGAGACAGAGACAGAGACAAAGACAGAGACAGAGACAGAGACAGAGACAGAGACAGAGACAGAGACAGAGACAGAGACAGAGACAGAGACGGAGACAGAGACAGAGACAGAGACGGAGACAGAGACAGGGACAGAGACAGAGACAGAGACGGAGACAGAGACAGAGGCAGAGACAGAGACAGAGACAGAGACAGAGACAGAGACAGAAACAGTGACAGAGACAGATACGCGGACAGAGACAGAGGCAGAGACAGAGACAGAGAGAGAGACGGAGACAGAGACAGAGACAGAGACAGAGACAGAGACAGAGACAGAGACAGAGACAGAGACAGAGACAGAGACAGAGACAGAGACATAGACATAGACGGAGACAAAGACCGAGACAGAGACAGATACGCGGACAGAGACAGAGGCAGAGACAGAGACAGAGAGAGAGACGGAGACAGAGACAGAGACAGAGACAGAGACAGAAACAGTGACAGAGACAGATACGCGGACAGAGACAGAGGCAGAGACAGAGACAGAGAGAGAGACGGAGACAGAGACAGAGACAGAGACGGAGACAGGGGCAGAGACAGAGCCAGGGACAGAGACAGAGACAGAGACTGAGTGAGAGACAGCGACAGAGACAGAGACAGAGACAGAGACAGAGACAGAGACGGAGACAGAGACAGAGGCAGAGACAGAGACAGAGACAGAGACAGAGACAGAGACAGAAACAGTGACAGAGACAGATACGCGGACAGAGACAGAGGCAGAGACAGAGACAGAGAGAGAGACGGAGACAGAGACAGAGACAGAGACAGAGACAGAGACAGAGACAGAGACAGAGACAGAGACAGAGACAGAGACAGAAACAGAGACAGAGACAGATACGCGGACAGAGACAGAGGCAGATACAGAGACAGAGAGAGAGACGGAGACAGAGACAGAGACTGAGACGGAGACAGAGACAGCGGCAGAGTCAGGGACGGAGACAGAGACAGAGACACAGACAGAGACAGAGACGGAGTCAGAGACAGAGACAGAGCCAGAAACAGAGACAGAGACAGAGACAGAGTCAGAGACAGAGACACAGACAGAGACAGAGACGGAGATAGAGACAGAGGCAGAGACAGAGACGGAGACAGAGGCAGAGACAGAGCCAGGGACAGAGACAGAGACAGAGACAGAGGGAGAGACAGCGACATAGACTGAGACAGAGACAGAGACAGAGACAGAGACAGAGACAGAGACAGAGACAGAGACAGAGACAGAGACAGAGACAGAGACAGGGACGGAGACAGAGACAGAGACAAAGACAGAGACAGAGACAGAGACAGAGACAGAGACAGAGACAGAGACAGAGACAGAGACAGAGACAGAGACAGAGACATAGACATAGACGGAGACAAAGACCGAGACAGAGACAGATACGCGGACAGAGACAGAGGCAGAGACAGAGACAGAGAGAGAGACGGAGACAGAGACAGAGACAGAGACAGAGACGGAGACAGAGACAGAGACAGAGACAGAGACAGAGACAGAGACAGAGACAGAGACTGAGACAGAGACAGAGACAGAGACGGAGACAGGGGCAGAGACAGAGCCAGGGACAGAGACAGAGACAGAGACGGAGACAGAGACAGAGGCAGAGACAGAGACAGAGACAGAGACAGAGACAGAGACAGAAACAGTGACAGAGACAGATACGCGGACAGAGACAGAGGCAGAGACAGAGACAGAGAGAGAGACGGAGACAGAGACAGAGACAGAGACAGAGACAGAGACAGAGACAGAGACAGAGACAGAGACAGAGACAGAGACAGAGACATAGACATAGACGGAGACAAAGACCGAGACAGAGACAGATACGCGGACAGAGACAGAGGCAGAGACAGAGACAGAGAGAGAGACGGAGACAGAGACAGAGACAGAGACAGAGACAGAAACAGTGACAGAGATAGATACGCGGACAGAGACAGAGGCAGAGACAGAGACAGAGAGAGAGACGGAGACAGAGACAGAGACAGAGACGGAGACAGGGGCAGAGACAGAGCCAGGGACAGAGACAGAGACAGAGACTGAGTGAGAGACAGCGACAGAGACAGAGACAGAGACAGAGACAGAGACAGAGACGGAGACAGAGACAGAGGCAGAGACAGAGACAGAGACAGAGACAGAGACAGAGACAGAAACAGTGACAGAGACAGATACGCGGACAGAGACAGAGGCAGAGACAGAGACAGAGAGAGAGACGGAGACAGAGACAGAGACAGAGACAGAGACAGAGACAGAGACAGAGACAGAGACAGAGACAGAGACAGAAACAGAGACAGAGACAGATACGCGGACAGAGACAGAGGCAGATACAGAGACAGAGAGAGAGACGGAGACAGAGACAGAGACTGAGACGGAGACAGAGACAGCGGCAGAGTCAGGGACGGAGACAGAGACAGAGACACAGACAGAGACAGAGACGGAGTCAGAGACAGAGACAGAGCCAGAAACAGAGACAGAGACAGAGACAGAGTCAGAGACAGAGACACAGACAGAGACAGAGACGGAGATAGAGACAGAGGCAGAGACAGAGACGGAGACAGAGGCAGAGACAGAGCCAGGGACAGAGACAGAGACAGAGACAGAGGGAGAGACAGCGACATAGACTGAGACAGAGACAGAGACAGAGACAGAGACAGAGACAGAGACAGAGACAGAGACAGAGACAGAGACAGAGACAGAGACAGGGACGGAGACAGAGACAGAGACAAAGACAGAGACAGAGACAGAGACAGAGACAGAGACAGAGACAGAGACAGAGACAGAGACAGAGACAGAGACAGAGACATAGACATAGACGGAGACAAAGACCGAGACAGAGACAGATACGCGGACAGAGACAGAGGCAGAGACAGAGACAGAGAGAGAGACGGAGACAGAGACAGAGACTGAGACGGAGATAGAGACAGAGACAGAGACAGAGACAGAGACAGAGACAGAGACAGAGACAGAGACAGAGACAGAGTCAGAGACAGAGCCAGAGCCAGAAACAGAGACAGAGACAGAGCCAGAAACAGAGACAGAGAAAGATACGCGGACAGAGACAGAGGCAGAGACAGAGACAGAGAGTGAGACGGAGACAGAGACAGAGACTGAGACGGAGACAGAGACAGCGGCAGAGACAGGGACGGAGACAGAGACAGAGACACAGACAGAGACAGAGACAGAGACAGAGACAGAGACAGAGACAGAGACAGAGACAGAGACAGAGACAGAGACAGAGACAGAGACAGAGACAGAGACAGAGACAGAGACAGAGACAGAGACAGAGACAGAGACAGAGACGGAGACTGAGACAGAGACAGAGACAGAGACAGAGACAGAGACAGATACGGGGACAGAGACAGAGGCAGAGACAGAGCCAGGGACAGAGACGGAGACAGAGACAGAGGGAGAGACAGCGACAGAGACAGAGACAGAGACAGAGTCAGAGGCAGAGACAGAGACAGAGACAGAGACAGAGACAGAGACAGAGACAGAGACAGAGTCAGAGACAGAGTCAGAGACAGAGACACAGACAGAGACAGAGACGGAGATTGAGACAGAGGCAGAGACAGAGACGGAGACAGAGGCAGAGACAGAGCCAGGGACAGGGACAGAGACAGAGACAGAGGGAGAGACAGCGACATAGACTGAGACAGAGACAGAGACAGAGACAGAGACAGAGACAGAGACAGAGACAGAGACAGAGACAGAGACAGAGACAGAGACAGGGACGGAGACAGTGACAGGGACACAGACAGAGACAGAGAGAGAGACAGAGACAGAGACGGAGACAGAGGCAGAGACAGAGACAGAGAGAGAGAGACAGAGACAGAGACAGAGACAGAAACAGAGACAGAGACAGAGACAGAGACAGAGACAGAGACGGAGACAGAGACAGAGACAGGGTCAGAGGCAGAGACAGAGACAGAGACAGAGACAGAGACAGAGACAGAGACAGAGACAGAGTCAGAGACAGAGACACAGACATAGACAGAGACGGAGATAGAGACAGAGGCAGAGACAGAGACGGAGACAGAGGCAGAGACAGAGCCAGGGACAGAGACAGAGACAGAGACAGAGGGAGAGACAGCGACATAGACAGAGACAGAGACAGAGACAGAGACAGAGACAGAGACAGAGACAGAGGCAGAGACAGAGACAGAGACAGAGACAGAGACAGAGACAGAAACAGTGACAGAGACAGATACGCGGACAGAGACAGAGGCATAGACAGAGACAGAGACAGAGACAGAGACAGAGACAGAGAGAGAGACAGAGACAGAGACGGAGACAGAGACAGAGACAGAGACAGAGACAGAGACAGAGACAGAGACAGAGACAGAGAAAGTGACAGGGACGGAGACAGAGACAGAGACACAGACAGAGACAGAGACAGAGACAGAGGCAGAGACAGAGACGGAGACAGAGACAGAGACAGAGACGGAGACAGAGACAGAGACAGAGACAGAGACAGAGACAGAGACAGAGACAGAGACAGAGACTGAGACAGAGACAGAGACATAGACGGAGACAAAGACCGAGACAGAGACAGAAACAGAGACAGAGACAGATACGCGGACAGAGACAGAGGCAGAGACAGAGACAGAGAGAGAGACGGAGACAGAGACAGAGACTGAGACGGAGACAGAGACAGAGACAGAGACAGAGACAGAGACAGAGACAGAGACAGAGACAGAGACAGAGACAGAGACAGAGACAGAGTCAGAGACAGAGACAGAGCCAGAAACAGAGACAGAGACAGAGCCAGAAACAGAGACAGAGAAAGATACGCAGACAGAGACAGAGGCAGAGACAGAGACAGAGAGTGAGACGGAGACAGAGACAGAGACTGAGACGGAGACAGAGACAGCGGCAGAGACAGGGACGGAGACAGAGACAGAGACACAGACAGAGACAGAGACAGAGACAGAGGCGGAGACAGAGACAGAGACAGAGACAGAGACAGAGACAGAGACAGAGACAGAGACAGAGACAGAGACAGAGACAGAGACAGAGACAGAGACAGAGACGGAGACTGAGACAGAGACAGAGACAGAGACAGAGACGGAGACAGAGACAGAGACAGAGACAGAGACAGAGACAGAGACAGAGACAGAGACTGAGACAGAGACATAGACATAGACGGAGACAAAGACCGAGACAGAGACAGAAACAGAGACAGAGACAGATACGCGGACAGAGACAGAGGCAGAGACAGAGACAGAGAGAGAGACGGAGACAGAGACAGAGACTGAGACGGAGACAGAGACAGAGACAGAGACAGAGACAGAGACAGAGACAGAGACAGAGACAGAGACAGAGACAGAGTCAGAGACAGAGCCAGAGCCAGAAACAGAGACAGAGACAGAGCCAGAAACAGAGACAGAGAAAGATACGCGGACAGAGACAGAGGCAGAGACAGAGACAGAGAGTGAGACGGAGACAGAGACAGAGACTGAGACGGAGACAGAGACAGCGGCAGAGACAGGGACGGAGACAGAGACAGAGACACAGACAGAGACAGAGACAGAGACAGAGACAGAGACAGAGACAGAGACAGAGACAGAGACAGAGACAGAGACAGAGACAGAGACAGAGACAGAGACAGAGACAGAGACAGAGACAGAGACAGAGACAGAGACAGAGACAGAGACAGAGACAGAGACGGAGACTGAGACAGAGACAGAGACAGAGACAGAGACAGAGACAGAGACAGATACGGGGACAGAGACAGAGGCAGAGACAGAGCCAGGGACAGAGACGGAGACAGAGACAGAGGGAGAGACAGCGACAGAGACAGAGACAGAGACAGAGTCAGAGGCAGAGACAGAGACAGAGACAGAGACAGAGACAGAGACAGAGACAGAGTCAGAGACAGAGACACAGACAGAGACAGAGACGGAGATTGAGACAGAGGCAGAGACAGAGACGGAGACAGAGGCAGAGACAGAGCCAGGGACAGGGACAGAGACAGAGAGAGAGGGAGAGACAGCGACATAGACTGAGACAGAGACAGAGACAGAGACAGAGACAGAGACAGAGACAGAGACAGAGACAGAGACAGGGACGGAGACAGTGACAGGGACACAGACAGAGACAGAGAGAGAGACAGAGACAGAGACGGAGACAGAGGCAGAGACAGAGACAGAGAGAGAGACAGAGACAGAGACAGAGACAGAGACAGAAACAGAGACAGAGACAGAGACAGAGACAGAGACAGAGACAGAGACAGAGACAGAGACAGAGTCAGAGGCAGAGACAGAGACAGAGACAGAGACAGAGACAGAGACAGAGACACAGACAGAGACAGAGACGGAGATAGAGACAGAGGGAGAGACAGCGACAGAGACAGAGACAGAGACAGAGTCAGAGGCAGAGACAGAGACAGAGACAGAGACAGAGACAGAGACAGAGACAGAGACAGAGTCAGAGACAGAGACACAGACAGAGACAGAGACGGAGATTGAGACAGAGGCAGAGACAGAGACGGAGACAGAGGCAGAGACAGAGCCAGGGACAGGGACAGAGAGTGAGACGGAGACAGAGACAGAGACTGAGACGGAGACAGAGACAGCGGCAGAGACAGGGACGGAGACAGAGACAGAGACACAGACAGAGACAGAGACAGAGACAGAGACAGAGACAGAGACTGAGACAGAGACAGAGACAGAGACAGAGACAGAGACAGAGACAGAGACAGAGACAGAGACAGAGACAGAGACAGAGACAGAGACAGAGACAGAGACAGAGACGGAGACTGAGACAGAGACAGAGACAGAGACAGAGACAGAGACAGAGACAGAGACAGATACGGGGACAGAGACAGAGGCAGAGACAGAGCCAGGGACAGAGACGGAGACAGAGACAGAGGGAGAGACAGCGACAGAGACAGAGACAGAGACAGAGTCAGAGGCAGAGACAGAGACAGAGACAGAGACAGAGACAGAGACAGAGACAGAGTCAGAGACAGAGACACAGACAGAGACAGAGACGGAGATTGAGACAGAGGCAGAGACAGAGACGGAGACAGAGGCAGAGACAGAGCCAGGGACAGGGACAGAGACAGAGAGAGAGGGAGAGACAGCGACATAGACTGAGACAGAGACAGAGACAGAGACAGAGACAGAGACAGAGACAGAGACAGAGACAGAGACAGAGACAGGGACGGAGACAGTGACAGGGACACAGACAGAGACAGAGAGAGAGACAGAGACAGAGACGGAGACAGAGGCAGAGACAGAGACAGAGAGAGAGACAGAGACAGAGACAGAGACAGAAACAGAGACAGAGACAGAGACAGAGGGAGAGACAGCGACATAGACAGAGACAGAGACAGAGACAGAGACAGAGACAGAGACAGAGACAGAGACAGAGACAGAGACAGAGACGGAGACAGGGGCAGAGACAGAGCCAGGGACAGAGGCAGAGACAGAGACTGAGGGAGAGACAGCGACAGAGACAGAGACAGAGACAGAGACAGAGACTGAGACGGAGACAGAGACAGAGGCAGAGACAGAGACAGAGACAGAGGCAGAGACAGAGACAGAAACAGTGACAGAGACAGATACGCGGACAGAGACAGAGGCAGAGACAGAGACAGGGAGAGAGACGGAGACAGAGACAGAGACTGAGACGGAGACATAGACAGCGGCAGAGACAGGGACGGAGACAGAGACAGAGACACAGACAGAAACAGAGACAGAGACAGAGACAGAGACAGAGACAGAGACAGAGACAGAGACAGAGACAGAGACAGAGAAAGATACGCGGACAGAGACGGAGACAAAGACCGAGACAGAGACAGAGACGGAGACAGAGGCAGAGACAGAGCCAGGGACAGAGACAGAGACAGAGACAGAGACAGAGACGGAGACAGAGACAGAGACAGAGACGGAGACAGAGACAGAGACAGAGACAGAGACGGAGACAGAGACAGAGACAGAGACAGAGACAGAGGCAGAGTCAGAGACAGAGACAGAGACAGAGACAGAGACAGAGACCGAGACAGAGACAGAAACAGAGACAGAGGCAGATACGCGGACAGAGACAGAGGCAGAGACAGAGACAGAGAGAGAGACGGAGACAGAGACAGAGACTGAGACGGAGACAGAGACAGCGGCAGAGACAGGGACGGAGACAGAGACAGAGACACAGACAGAGACAGAGACAGAGACAGAGGCAGAGACAGAGCCAGGGACAGAGGCGGAGACAGAGACAGAGGGAGAGACCGCGACAGAGACAGAGACAGAAACAGAGACAGAGACAGATAGGCGGACAGAGGCAGAGGCAGAGACAGAGACAGAGAGAGAGACGGAGACAGAGACAGAGACTGAGACGGAGACAGAGACAGCGGCAGAGTCAGGGACGGAGACAGAGACAGAGACAGAGACAGAGAAAGAGACAGAGACAGAGACAGACATAGAGACAGAGACAGAGACAGAGACAGAGGCAGAGACAGATACGGAGGCAGAGGGAGAGACAGCGACAGAGACAGAGACAGAGACAGAGACAGAGACAGAGAGAGAGACAGAGACAGAGACAGAGACAGAGACAGAGACAGACATAGAGACAGAGACAGAGACAGAGACAGAGGCAGAGACAGATACGGAGGCAGAGGGAGAGACAGCGACAGAGACAGAGACAGAGACAGAGACAGAGACAGAGAGAGAGACAGAGACAGAGACAGAGACAGAGACAGAGACAGAGACAGAGACACAGACAGAGACAGAGACAGAGACAGAGACAGAGACAGAGACAGAGACGGAGACAGAGGCAGAGACAGAGCCATGGACAGAGACAGAGACAGAGACAGAGGGAGAGACAGCGACAGAGACAGAGACAGAGACAGAGACAGAGACAGAGACAGAGACAGAGACAGAGACAGAGACTGAGACAGAGACAGAGACGGAGATAGAGACAGAGGCAGAGACAGAGACAGAGACAGAGACAGAGACAGAGACAGAGACAGAGACAGAGACAGAGACAGAGACAGAGACAGAGACAGAGACAGAGACAGAGACAGAGACAGAGACAGAGACAGATACAGAGACAGAGACAGAGACAGAGACGGAGGCAGAGACAGAGACAGAGACAGAGACAGAGACAGAGACAGAGACAGAGAAAGAGACAGAGACAGAGACAGACATAGAGACAGAGACAGAGACAGAGACAGAGACAGAGACAGAGACAGAGACAGAGACAGAGACAGATACGGAGACAGAGGGAGAGACAGCGACAGAGACAGAGACAGAGACGGAGACAGAGACAGAGACAGAGGCAGAGACAGAGACAGAGACAGAGACAGAGACAGAGACAGAGACAGAGACAGAGACAGAGACAGATACAGAGACAGAGACAGAGACGGAGCCAGAGACGGAGACAGAGACAGAGACAGAGACAGAGCCAGGGACAGAGACAGAGACAGAGACTGAGGGAGAGACAGCGACAGAGACAGAGACAGAGACAGAGACAGAGACAGAGACAGAGACAGAGACAGAGACAGAGACAGAGACAGAGACAGAGACAGAGACAGAGACGGAGACAGAGACAGAGACAGAGACAGAGACAGAGACAGAGACAGAGGCAGAGACAGCGACAGAGGCAGAGACAGAGACACAGACACAGACAGATACAGAGACAGAGACGGAGATAGAGACAGAGACAGAGACAGAGACGGAGACAGAGACGGAGACACAGACCGAGACAGAGTCAGAGACAGAGACACAGACAGAGACAGAGACGGAGATAGAGACAGAGGCAGAGACAGAGACGGAGACAGAGGCAGAGACAGAGCCAGGGACAGAGACAGAGACAGAGACAGAGGGAGAGACAGCGACATAGACAGAGACAGAGACAGAGACAGAGACAGAGACAGAGACAGAGACAGAGACAGAGACAGAGACAGAGACAGAGACAGAGACGGAGACAGGGGCAGAGACAGAGCCAGGGACAGAGACAGAGACAGAGAGGGAGACAGAGACAGAGACAGAGACAGAGACAGAGACAGAGACAGAGACAGACATAGAGACAGAGACAGAGACAGAGACAGAGACAGAGACAGAGGCAGAGACAGATACGGAGGCAGAGACAGAAACAGCGACAGAGACAGAGACAGAGACAGAGACAGAGACAGAGAGAGAGACAGAGACAGAGACAGAGACAGAGACAGAGACAGAGACAGACACAGAGACAGAGACAGAGACAGAGACGGAGACAGAGGCAGAGACAGAGCCATGGACAGAGACAGAGACAGAGACAGAGGGAGAGACAGCGACAGAGACAGAGACAGAGACAGAGACAGAGACAGAGACAGATACAGAGACAGAAACAGTGACAGAGACAGATACGCGGACAGAGACAGAGGCAGAGACAGAGACAGAGAGAGAGACGGAGACAGAGACAGAGACAGAGACAGAGACAGAGACAGAGACAGAGACAGAGACAGAGACAGAGACAGAAACAGAGACAGAGACAGATACGCGGACAGAGACAGAGGCAGATACAGAGACAGAGAGAGAGACGGAGACAGAGACAGAGACTGAGACGGAGACAGAGACAGCGGCAGAGTCAGGGACGGAGACAGAGACAGAGACACAGACAGAGACAGAGACGGAGTCAGAGACAGAGACAGAGCCAGAAACAGAGACAGAGACAGAGACAGAGTCAGAGACAGAGACACAGACAGAGACAGAGACGGAGATAGAGACAGAGGCAGAGACAGAGACGGAGACAGAGGCAGAGACAGAGCCAGGGACAGAGACAGAGACAGAGACAGAGGGAGAGACAGCGACATAGACTGAGACAGAGACAGAGACAGAGACAGAGACAGAGACAGAGACAGAGACAGAGACAGAGACAGAGACAGAGACAGGGACGGAGACAGAGACAGAGACAAAGACAGAGACAGAGACAGAGACAGAGACAGAGACAGAGACAGAGACAGAGACAGAGACAGAGACAGAGACAGAGACATAGACATAGACGGAGACAAAGACCGAGACAGAGACAGAAACAGAGACAGAGACAGATACGCGGACAGAGACAGAGGCAGAGACAGAGACAGAGAGAGAGACGGAGACAGAGACAGAGACTGAGACGGAGATAGAGACAGAGACAGAGACAGAGACAGAGACAGAGACAGAGACAGAGACAGAGTCAGAGACAGAGCCAGAGCCAGAAACAGAGACAGAGACAGAGCCAGAAACAGAGACAGAGAAAGATACGCGGACAGAGACAGAGGCAGAGACAGAGACAGAGAGTGAGACGGAGACAGAGACAGAGACTGAGACGGAGACAGAGACAGCGGCAGAGACAGGGACGGAGACAGAGACAGAGACACAGACAGAGACAGAGACAGAGACAGAGACAGAGACAGAGACAGAGACAGAGACAGAGACAGAGACAGAGACAGAGACAGAGACAGAGACAGAGACAGAGACAGAGACAGAGACAGAGACAGAGACAGAGACGGAGACTGAGACAGAGACAGAGACAGAGACAGAGACAGAGACAGATACGGGGACAGAGACAGAGGCAGAGACAGAGCCAGGGACAGAGACGGAGACAGAGACAGAGGGAGAGACAGCGACAGAGACAGAGACAGAGACAGAGTCAGAGGCAGAGACAGAGACAGAGACAGAGACAGAGACAGAGACAGAGACAGAGACAGAGACAGAGTCAGAGACAGAGACACAGACAGAGACAGAGACGGAGATTGAGACAGAGGCAGAGACAGAGACGGAGACAGAGGCAGAGACAGAGCCAGGGACAGGGACAGAGACAGAGACAGAGGGAGAGACAGCGACATAGACTGAGACAGAGACAGAGACAGAGACAGAGACAGAGACAGAGACAGAGACAGAGACAGAGACAGAGACAGAGACAGGGACGGAGACAGTGACAGGGACACAGACAGAGACAGAGAGAGAGACAGAGACAGAGACGGAGACAGAGGCAGAGACAGAGACAGAGAGAGAGAGACAGAGACAGAGACAGAGACAGAAACAGAGACAGAGACAGAGACAGAGACAGAGACAGAGACAGAGACAGAGACAGAGACAGGGTCAGAGGCAGAGACAGAGACAGAGACAGAGACAGAGACAGAGACAGAGACAGAGTCAGAGACAGAGACACAGACAGAGACAGAGACGGAGATAGAGACAGAGGCAGAGACAGAGACGGAGACAGAGGCAGAGACAGAGCCAGGGACAGAGACAGAGACAGAGACAGAGGGAGAGACAGCGACATAGACAGAGACAGAGACAGAGACAGAGACAGAGACAGAGACAGAGACAGAGGCAGAGACAGAGACAGAGACAGAGACAGAGACAGAGACAGAAACAGTGACAGAGACAGATACGCGGACAGAGACAGAGGCAGAGACAGAGACAGAGACAGAGACAGAGACAGAGACAGAGAGAGAGACAGAGACAGAGACGGAGACAGAGACAGAGACAGAGACAGAGACAGAGACAGAGACAGAGACAGAGAAAGTGACAGGGACGGAGACAGAGACAGAGACACAGACAGAGACAGAGACAGAGACAGAGGCAGAGACAGAGACGGAGACAGAGACAGAGACAGAGACGGAGACAGAGACAGAGACAGAGACAGAGACAGAGACAGAGACAGAGACAGAGACAGAGACTGAGACAGAGACAGAGACATAGACGGAGACAAAGACCGAGACAGAAACAGAGACAGAGACAGATACGCGGACAGAGACAGAGGCAGAGACAGAGACAGAGAGAGAGACGGAGACAGAGACAGAGACTGAGACGGAGACAGAGACAGAGACAGAGACAGAGACAGAGACAGAGACAGAGACAGAGACAGAGACAGAGACAGAGACAGAGACAGAGTCAGAGACAGAGACAGAGCCAGAAACAGAGACAGAGACAGAGCCAGAAACAGAGACAGAGAAAGATACGCAGACAGAGACAGAGGCAGAGACAGAGACAGAGAGTGAGACGGAGACAGAGACAGAGACTGAGACGGAGACAGAGACAGCGGCAGAGACAGGGACGGAGACAGAGACAGAGACACAGACAGAGACAGAGACAGAGACAGAGGCGGAGACAGAGACAGAGACAGAGACAGAGACAGAGACAGAGACAGAGACAGAGACAGAGACAGAGACAGAGACAGAGACAGAGACAGAGACAGAGACAGAGACGGAGACTGAGACAGAGACAGAGACAGAGACAGAGACGGAGACAGAGACAGAGACAGAGACAGAGACAGAGACAGAGACAGAGACAGAGACTGAGACAGAGACATAGACATAGACGGAGACAAAGACCGAGACAGAGACAGAAACAGAGACAGAGACAGATACGCGGACAGAGACAGAGGCAGAGACAGAGACAGAGAGAGAGACGGAGACAGAGACAGAGACTGAGACGGAGACAGAGACAGAGACAGAGACAGAGACAGAGACAGAGACAGAGACAGAGACAGAGACAGAGACAGAGACAGAGTCAGAGACAGAGCCAGAGCCAGAAACAGAGACAGAGACAGAGCCAGAAACAGAGACAGAGAAAGATACGCGGACAGAGACAGAGGCAGAGACAGAGACAGAGAGTGAGACGGAGACAGAGACAGAGACTGAGACGGAGACAGAGACAGCGGCAGAGACAGGGACGGAGACAGAGACAGAGACTGAGACAGAGACAGAGACATAGACGGAGACAAAGACCGAGACAGAGACAGAAACAGAGACAGAGACAGATACGCGGACAGAGACAGAGGCAGAGACAGAGACAGAGAGAGAGACGGAGACAGAGACAGAGACTGAGACGGAGACTGAGACGGAGACAGAGACAGCGGCAGAGACAGGGACGGAGACAGAGACAGAGACACAGACAGAGACAGAGACAGAGACAGAGACAGAGACAGAGACAGAGACAGAGACAGAGACAGAGACAGAGACAGAGACAGAGACAGAGACAGAGACAGAGACAGAGACAGAGACGGAGACTGAGACAGAGACAGAGACAGAGACAGAGACAGAGACGGAGACAGGGGCAGAGACAGAGCCAGGGACAGAGACAGAGACAGAGACTGAGTGAGAGACAGCGACAGAGACAGAGACAGAGACAGAGACAGAGACAGAGACAGAGACGGAGACAGAGACAGAGGCAGAGACAGAGACAGAGACAGAGACAGAGACAGAGACAGAAACAGTGACAGAGACAGATACGCGGACAGAGACAGAGGCAGAGACAGAGACAGAGAGAGAGACGGAGACAGAGACAGAGACAGAGACAGAGACAGAGACAGAGACAGAGACAGAGACAGAGACAGAGACAGAAACAGAGACAGAGAAAGATACGCGGACAGAGACAGAGGCAGAGACAGAGACAGAGAGAGAGACGGAGACAGAGACAGAGACAGAGACAGAGACAGAGACAGAGACAGAGACAGAGACAGAGACAGAAACAGAGACAGAGAAAGATACGCGGACAGAGACAGAGGCAGAGACAGAGACAGAGAGAGAGACGGAGACAGAGACAGAGACAGAGACAGAGACAGAGACAGAAACAGAGACAGAGACAGATACGCGGACAGAGACAGAGGCAGATACAGAGACAGAGACAGAGACAGAGACAGAGACAGAGACAGAGACAGAGACAGAGACTGAGACAGAGACAGAGACATAGACGGAGACAAAGACCGAGACAGAGACAGAAACAGAGACAGAGACAGATACGCGGACAGAGACAGAGGCAGAGACAGAGACAGAGAGAGAGACGGAGACGGAGACAGAGACAGCGGCAGAGTCAGGGACGGAGACAGAGACAGAGACACAGACAGAGACAGAGACGGAGTCAGAGACAGAGACAGAGCCAGAAACAGAGACAGAGACAGAGCCAGAAACAGAGACAGAGACAGAGCCAGAAACAGAGACAGAGAAAGATACGCGGACAGAGACAGAGGCAGAGACAGAGACAGAGAGTGAGACGGAGACAGAGACAGAGACTGAGACGGAGACAGAGACAGCGGCAGAGACAGAGACAGAGACAGAGACAGAGACAGAGACAGAGACAGAGACAGAGACAGAGACAGAGACAGAGACAGAGACAGAGACAGAGACGGAGACTGAGACAGAGACAGAGACAGAGACAGAGACAGAGACAGATACGGGGACAGAGACAGAGGCAGAGATAGAGCCAGGGACAGAGACGGAGACAGAGACAGAGGGAGAGACAGCGACAGAGACAGAGACAGAGGCAGAGTCAGAGGCAGAGACAGAGACAGAGACAGAGACAGAGACAGAGACAGAGACAGAGATAGAGACAGAGACAGAGACAGATACGGGGACAGAGACAGAGGCAGAGACAGAGCCAGGGACAGAGACGGAGACAGAGACAGAGGGAGAGACAGCGACAGAGACAGAGACAGAGACAGAGTCAGAGGCAGATACAGAGACAGAGACAGAGACAGAGACAGAGACAGAGTCAGAGACAGAGACACAGACAGAGACAGAGACGGAGATAGAGACAGAGGCAGAGACAGAGACGGAGACAGAGGCAGAGACAGAGCCAGGGACAGAGACAGAGACAGAGACAGAGGGAGAGACAGCGACATAGACTGAGACAGAGACAGAGACAGAGACAGAGACAGAGACAGAGACAGAGACAGAGACAGAGACAGGGACGGAGACAGAGACAGAGACAAAGACAGAGACAGAGACAGAGACAGAGACAGAGACAGAGACAGAGACAGAGACAGAGACAGAGACAGAGACGGAGACAGAGACAGAGACAGAGACGGAGACAGAGACAGAGACAGAGACAGAGACAGAGACAGAGACAGAGACAGAGACTGAGACAGAGACAGAGACAGAGACGGAGACAGGGGCAGAGACAGAGCCAGGGACAGAGACAGAGACAGAGACTGAGTGAGAGACAGCGACAGAGACAGAGACAGAGACAGAGACAGAGACAGAGACGGAGACAGAGACAGAGGCAGAGACAGAGACAGAGACAGAGACAGAGACAGAGACAGAAACAGTGACAGAGACAGATACGCGGACAGAGACAGAGGCAGAGACAGAGACAGAGAGAGAGACGGAGACAGAGACAGAGACAGAGACAGAGACAGAGACAGAGACAGAGACAGAGACAGAGACAGAGACAGAAACAGAGACAGAGACAGATACGCGGACAGAGACAGAGGCAGATACAGAGACAGAGAGAGAGACGGAGACAGAGACAGAGACTGAGACGGAGACAGAGACAGCGGCAGAGTCAGGGACGGAGACAGAGACAGAGACACAGACAGAGACAGAGACGGAGTCAGAGACAGAGACAGAGCCAGAAACAGAGACAGAGACAGAGACAGAGTCAGAGACAGAGACACAGACAGAGACAGAGACGGAGATAGAGACAGAGGCAGAGACAGAGACGGAGACAGAGGCAGAGACAGAGCCAGGGACAGAGACAGAGACAGAGACAGAGGGAGAGACAGCGACATAGACTGAGACAGAGACAGAGACAGAGACAGAGACAGAGACAGAGACAGAGACAGAGACAGAGACAGAGACAGAGACAGGGACGGAGACAGAGACAGAGACAAAGACAGAGACAGAGACAGAGACAGAGACAGAGACAGAGACAGAGACAGAGACAGAGACAGAGACAGAGACAGAGACATAGACATAGACGGAGACAAAGACCGAGACAGAGACAGATACGCGGACAGAGACAGAGGCAGAGACAGAGACAGAGAGAGAGACGGAGACAGAGACAGAGACTGAGACGGAGATAGAGACAGAGACAGAGACAGAGACAGAGACAGAGACAGAGACAGAGACAGAGACAGAGACAGAGTCAGAGACAGAGCCAGAGCCAGAAACAGAGACAGAGACAGAGCCAGAAACAGAGACAGAGAAAGATACGCGGACAGAGACAGAGGCAGAGACAGAGACAGAGAGTGAGACGGAGACAGAGACAGAGACTGAGACGGAGACAGAGACAGCGGCAGAGACAGGGACGGAGACAGAGACAGAGACACAGACAGAGACAGAGACAGAGACAGAGACAGAGACAGAGACAGAGACAGAGACAGAGACAGAGACAGAGACAGAGACAGAGACAGAGACAGAGACAGAGACAGAGACAGAGACAGAGACAGAGACAGAGACGGAGACTGAGACAGAGACAGAGACAGAGACAGAGACAGAGACAGATACGGGGACAGAGACAGAGGCAGAGACAGAGCCAGGGACAGAGACGGAGACAGAGACAGAGGGAGAGACAGCGACAGAGACAGAGACAGAGACAGAGTCAGAGGCAGAGACAGAGACAGAGACAGAGACAGAGACAGAGACAGAGACAGAGACAGAGTCAGAGACAGAGACACAGACAGAGACAGAGACGGAGATTGAGACAGAGGCAGAGACAGAGACGGAGACAGAGGCAGAGACAGAGCCAGGGACAGGGACAGAGACAGAGACAGAGGGAGAGACAGCGACATAGACTGAGACAGAGACAGAGACAGAGACAGAGACAGAGACAGAGACAGAGACAGAGACAGAGACAGAGACAGAGACAGAGACAGGGACGGAGACAGTGACAGGGACACAGACAGAGACAGAGAGAGAGACAGAGACAGAGACGGAGACAGAGGCAGAGACAGAGACAGAGAGAGAGAGACAGAGACAGAGACAGAGACAGAAACAGAGACAGAGACAGAGACAGAGACAGAGACAGAGACGGAGACAGAGACAGAGACAGGGTCAGAGGCAGAGACAGAGACAGAGACAGAGACAGAGACAGAGACAGAGACAGAGACAGAGTCAGAGACAGAGACACAGACAGAGACAGAGACGGAGATAGAGACAGAGGCAGAGACAGAGACGGAGACAGAGGCAGAGACAGAGCCAGGGACAGAGACAGAGACAGAGACAGAGGGAGAGACAGCGACATAGACAGAGACAGAGACAGAGACAGAGACAGAGACAGAGACAGAGACAGAGGCAGAGACAGAGACAGAGACAGAGACAGAGACAGAGACAGAAACAGTGACAGAGACAGATACGCGGACAGAGACAGAGGCATAGACAGAGACAGAGACAGAGACAGAGACAGAGACAGAGAGAGAGACAGAGACAGAGACGGAGACAGAGACAGAGACAGAGACAGAGACAGAGACAGAGACAGAGACAGAGACAGAGAAAGTGACAGGGACGGAGACAGAGACAGAGACACAGACAGAGACAGAGACAGAGACAGAGGCAGAGACAGAGACGGAGACAGAGACAGAGACAGAGACGGAGACAGAGACAGAGACAGAGACAGAGACAGAGACAGAGACAGAGACAGAGACAGAGACTGAGACAGAGACAGAGACATAGACGGAGACAAAGACCGAGACAGAGACAGAAACAGAGACAGAGACAGATACGCGGACAGAGACAGAGGCAGAGACAGAGACAGAGAGAGAGACGGAGACAGAGACAGAGACTGAGACGGAGACAGAGACAGAGACAGAGACAGAGACAGAGACAGAGACAGAGACAGAGACAGAGACAGAGACAGAGACAGAGTCAGAGACAGAGACAGAGCCAGAAACAGAGACAGAGACAGAGCCAGAAACAGAGACAGAGAAAGATACGCAGACAGAGACAGAGGCAGAGACAGAGACAGAGAGTGAGACGGAGACAGAGACAGAGACTGAGACGGAGACAGAGACAGCGGCAGAGACAGGGACGGAGACAGAGACAGAGACACAGACAGAGACAGAGACAGAGACAGAGGCGGAGACAGAGACAGAGACAGAGACAGAGACAGAGACAGAGACAGAGACAGAGACAGAGACAGAGACAGAGACAGAGACAGAGACAGAGACAGAGACGGAGACTGAGACAGAGACAGAGACAGAGACAGAGACGGAGACAGAGACAGAGACAGAGACAGAGACAGAGACAGAGACAGAGACAGAGACTGAGACAGAGACATAGACATAGACGGAGACAAAGACCGAGACAGAGACAGAAACAGAGACAGAGACAGATACGCGGACAGAGACAGAGGCAGAGACAGAGACAGAGAGAGAGACGGAGACAGAGACAGAGACTGAGACGGAGACAGAGACAGAGACAGAGACAGAGACAGAGACAGAGACAGAGACAGAGACAGAGACAGAGACAGAGTCAGAGACAGAGCCAGAGCCAGAAACAGAGACAGAGACAGAGCCAGAAACAGAGACAGAGAAAGATACGCGGACAGAGACAGAGGCAGAGACAGAGACAGAGAGTGAGACGGAGACAGAGACAGAGACTGAGACGGAGACAGAGACAGCGGCAGAGACAGGGACGGAGACAGAGACAGAGACACAGACAGAGACAGAGACAGAGACAGAGACAGAGACAGAGACAGAGACAGAGACAGAGACAGAGACAGAGACAGAGACAGAGACAGAGACAGAGACAGAGACAGAGACAGAGACAGAGACAGAGACAGAGACAGAGACAGAGACAGAGACGGAGACTGAGACAGAGACAGAGACAGAGACAGAGACAGAGACAGAGACAGATACGGGGACAGAGACAGAGGCAGAGACAGAGCCAGGGACAGAGACGGAGACAGAGACAGAGGGAGAGACAGCGACAGAGACAGAGACAGAGACAGAGTCAGAGGCAGAGACAGAGACAGAGACAGAGACAGAGACAGAGACAGAGACAGAGTCAGAGACAGAGACACAGACAGAGACAGAGACGGAGATTGAGACAGAGGCAGAGACAGAGACGGAGACAGAGGCAGAGACAGAGCCAGGGACAGGGACAGAGACAGAGAGAGAGGGAGAGACAGCGACATAGACTGAGACAGAGACAGAGACAGAGACAGAGACAGAGACAGAGACAGAGACAGAGACAGAGACAGGGACGGAGACAGTGACAGGGACACAGACAGAGACAGAGAGAGAGACAGAGACAGAGACGGAGACAGAGGCAGAGACAGAGACAGAGAGAGAGACAGAGACAGAGACAGAGACAGAGACAGAAACAGAGACAGAGACAGAGACAGAGACAGAGACAGAGACAGAGACAGAGACAGAGACAGAGTCAGAGGCAGAGACAGAGACAGAGACAGAGACAGAGACAGAGACAGAGACACAGACAGAGACAGAGACGGAGATAGAGACAGAGGGAGAGACAGCGACAGAGACAGAGACAGAGACAGAGTCAGAGGCAGAGACAGAGACAGAGACAGAGACAGAGACAGAGACAGAGACAGAGACAGAGTCAGAGACAGAGACACAGACAGAGACAGAGACGGAGATTGAGACAGAGGCAGAGACAGAGACGGAGACAGAGGCAGAGACAGAGCCAGGGACAGGGACAGAGAGTGAGACGGAGACAGAGACAGAGACTGAGACGGAGACAGAGACAGCGGCAGAGACAGGGACGGAGACAGAGACAGAGACACAGACAGAGACAGAGACAGAGACAGAGACAGAGACAGAGACTGAGACAGAGACAGAGACAGAGACAGAGACAGAGACAGAGACAGAGACAGAGACAGAGACAGAGACAGAGACAGAGACAGAGACAGAGACAGAGACAGAGACAGAGACGGAGACTGAGACAGAGACAGAGACAGAGACAGAGACAGAGACAGAGACAGAGACAGATACGGGGACAGAGACAGAGGCAGAGACAGAGCCAGGGACAGAGACGGAGACAGAGACAGAGGGAGAGACAGCGACAGAGACAGAGACAGAGACAGAGTCAGAGGCAGAGACAGAGACAGAGACAGAGACAGAGACAGAGACAGAGACAGAGTCAGAGACAGAGACACAGACAGAGACAGAGACGGAGATTGAGACAGAGGCAGAGACAGAGACGGAGACAGAGGCAGAGACAGAGCCAGGGACAGGGACAGAGACAGAGAGAGAGGGAGAGACAGCGACATAGACTGAGACAGAGACAGAGACAGAGACAGAGACAGAGACAGAGACAGAGACAGAGACAGAGACAGAGACAGGGACGGAGACAGTGACAGGGACACAGACAGAGACAGAGAGAGAGACAGAGACAGAGACGGAGACAGAGGCAGAGACAGAGACAGAGAGAGAGACAGAGACAGAGACAGAGACAGAAACAGAGACAGAGACAGAGACAGAGGGAGAGACAGCGACATAGACAGAGACAGAGACAGAGACAGAGACAGAGACAGAGACAGAGACAGAGACAGAGACAGAGACAGAGACGGAGACAGGGGCAGAGACAGAGCCAGGGACAGAGGCAGAGACAGAGACTGAGGGAGAGACAGCGACAGAGACAGAGACAGAGACAGAGACAGAGACTGAGACGGAGACAGAGACAGAGGCAGAGACAGAGACAGAGACAGAGGCAGAGACAGAGACAGAAACAGTGACAGAGACAGAGACAGAGACAGAGACAGAGACAGAGACAGAGACAGAGACAGAGAAAGATACGCGGACAGAGACGGAGACAAAGACCGAGACAGAGACAGAGACGGAGACAGAGGCAGAGACAGAGCCAGGGACAGAGACAGAGACAGAGACAGAGACAGAGACGGAGACAGAGACAGAGACAGAGACGGAGACAGAGACAGAGACAGAGACAGAGACGGAGACAGAGACAGAGACAGAGACAGAGACAGAGGCAGAGTCAGAGACAGAGACAGAGACAGAGACAGAGACAGAGACCGAGACAGAGACAGAAACAGAGACAGAGGCAGATACGCGGACAGAGACAGAGGCAGAGACAGAGACAGAGAGAGAGACGGAGACAGAGACAGAGACTGAGACGGAGACAGAGACAGCGGCAGAGACAGGGACGGAGACAGAGACAGAGACACAGACAGAGACAGAGACAGAGACAGAGGCAGAGACAGAGCCAGGGACAGAGGCGGAGACAGAGACAGAGGGAGAGACCGCGACAGAGACAGAGACAGAAACAGAGACAGAGACAGATAGGCGGACAGAGGCAGAGGCAGAGACAGAGACAGAGAGAGAGACGGAGACAGAGACAGAGACTGAGACGGAGACAGAGACAGCGGCAGAGTCAGGGACGGAGACAGAGACAGAGACAGAGACAGAGAAAGAGACAGAGACAGAGACAGACATAGAGACAGAGACAGAGACAGAGACAGAGGCAGAGACAGATACGGAGGCAGAGGGAGAGACAGCGACAGAGACAGAGACAGAGACAGAGACAGAGACAGAGAGAGAGACAGAGACAGAGACAGAGACAGAGACAGAGACAGACATAGAGACAGAGACAGAGACAGAGACAGAGGCAGAGACAGATACGGAGGCAGAGGGAGAGACAGCGACAGAGACAGAGACAGAGACAGAGACAGAGACAGAGAGAGAGACAGAGACAGAGACAGAGACAGAGACAGAGACAGAGACAGAGACACAGACAGAGACAGAGACAGAGACAGAGACAGAGACAGAGACAGAGACGGAGACAGAGGCAGAGACAGAGCCATGGACAGAGACAGAGACAGAGACAGAGACAGAGACAGAGACAGAGACAGAGACAGAGACAGAGACAGAGACAGAGACAGAGACAGATACGGAGACAGAGGGAGAGACAGCGACAGAGACAGAGACAGAGACGGAGACAGAGACAGAGACAGAGGCAGAGACAGAGACAGAGACAGAGACAGAGACAGAGACAGAGACAGAGACAGAGACAGAGACAGATACAGAGACAGAGACAGAGACGGAGCCAGAGACGGAGACAGAGACAGAGACAGAGACAGAGCCAGGGACAGAGACAGAGACAGAGACTGAGGGAGAGACAGCGACAGAGACAGAGACAGAGACAGAGACAGAGACAGAGACAGAGACAGAGACAGAGACAGAGACAGAGACAGAGACAGAGACAGAGACGGAGACAGAGACAGAGACAGAGACAGAGACAGAGACAGAGACAGAGGCAGAGACAGCGACAGAGGCAGAGACAGAGACACAGACACAGACAGATACAGAGACAGAGACGGAGATAGAGACAGAGACAGAGACAGAGACGGAGACAGAGACGGAGACACAGACCGAGACAGAGTCAGAGACAGAGACACAGACAGAGACAGAGACGGAGATAGAGACAGAGGCAGAGACAGAGACGGAGACAGAGGCAGAGACAGAGCCAGGGACAGAGACAGAGACAGAGACAGAGGGAGAGACAGCGACATAGACAGAGACAGAGACAGAGACAGAGACAGAGACAGAGACAGAGACAGAGACAGAGACAGAGACAGAGACAGAGACAGAGACAGAGACGGAGACAGGGGCAGAGACAGAGCCAGGGACAGAGACAGAGACAGAGAGGGAGACAGAGACAGAGACAGAGACAGTGACAGAGACAGAGACAGAGACAGACATAGAGACAGAGACAGAGACAGAGACAGAGACAGAGACAGAGGCAGAGACAGATACGGAGGCAGAGACAGAAACAGCGACAGAGACAGAGACAGAGACAGAGACAGAGACAGAGAGAGAGACAGAGACAGAGACAGAGACAGAGACAGAGACAGAGACAGACACAGAGACAGAGACAGAGACAGAGACGGAGACAGAGGCAGAGACAGAGCCATGGACAGAGACAGAGACAGAGACAGAGGGAGAGACAGCGACAGAGACAGAGACAGAGACAGAGACAGAGACAGAGACAGAGACAGAGACAGAGACTGAGACAGAGACAGAGACGGAGATAGAGACAGAGGCAGAGACAGAGACAGAGACAGAGACAGAGACAGAGACAGAGACAGAGACAGAGACAGTGACAGAGACAGAGACAGAGACAGAGACAGGGACAGAGACAGAGACAGAGACACAGACAGAGACAGAGACAGAGACAGAGACAGAGGGAGAGACAGCGACAGCGGCAGAGACGGAGACAGAGACAGAGACAGAGACAGAGACAGAGACAGAGACAGAGACAGAGACAGAGACAGAGACAGAGACAGAGACAGAGACAGAGACAGAGACAGAGACAGAGACAGAGACTGAGACAGAGACAGAGACGGAGACAGAGACAGAGACAGAGACGGAGACAGAGACAGAGACGGAGACAGAGACAGAGACAGAGACAGAGACAGAGACAGAGTCAGAGACAGAGACAGAGACGGAGATAGAGACAGAGACAGAGACAGAGACGGAGACAGAGACAGAGACAGAGACAGAGCCAGGGACAGAGACAGAGACAGAGACTGAGGGAGAGACAGCGACAGAGACAGAGACAGAGACAGAGACAGAGACAGAGACAGAGACAGAGACAGAGACAGAGACAGAGACAGAGACAGAGACGGAGACAGAGACAGAGACAGGGACAGAGGCAGAGACAGCGACAGAGGCAGAGACAGAGACACAGACACAGACAGATACAGAGACAGAGACGGAGATAGAGACAGAGACAGAGACAGAGACGGAGAGAGAGACGGAGACACAGACCGAGACAGAGACAGAGACGGAGACAGAGGCAGACACAGAGCCAGGGACAGAGACGGAGACAGAGACAGAGGGAGAGACAGCGACAGAGACAGAGACAGAAACAGAGACAGAGACAGATACGCGGACAGAGACAGAGGCAGAGACAGAGACAGAGAGAGAGACGGAGACAGAGACAGAGACTGAGACGGAGACAGAGACAGCGGCAGAGGCAGGGACGGAGACAGAGACAGAGACACAGACAGAGACAGAGACAGAGGCAGAGACAGAGACAGAGACAGAGACAGAGACAGAGACAGAGACAGAGACAGAGACGGAGACAGAGACAGAGACAGAGACAGAGACAGAGACAGAGACAGAGACAGAGACAGAGACAGAGACAGATACAGAGACAGGGACAGATACGGGGACAGAGACAGAGGCAGAGACAGCGACAGAGGCAGAGACAGAGACACAGACACAGACAGATACAGAGACAGAGACAGAGACAGAGACAGAGACTGAGACTGAGACAGAGACAGAGACAGAGACAGAGACAGAGACAGAGACGGAGGCAGAGACAGAGACAGAGACAGAGACAGAGACAGAGAAAGAGACAGAGACAGAGACAGAGACAGAGACAGAGACAGATACGGAGACAGAGGCAGAGACAGAGCCAGGGACAGAGACAGAGACAGAGACAGAGGGAGAGACAGCGACAGCGGCAGAGACAGGGACGGAGACAGAGACAGGGACACAGACACAGACAGAGACAGAGACAGAGGCAGAGACAGAGACAGAGACAGAGACAGAGGCAGAGACAGAGCCATGGACAGAGACAGAGACAGAGACAGAGACGGAGACAGAGACAGAGACAGAGACAGAGACAGAGGCAGAGTCAGAGACAGAGACAGAGACAGAGACAGAGACAGAGACCGAGACAGAGACAGAAACAGAGACAGAGGCAGATACGCGGACAGAGACAGAGGCAGAGACAGAGACAGAGAGAGAGACGGAGACAGAGACAGAGACTGAGACGGAGACAGAGACAGCGGCAGAGACAGGGACGGAGACAGAGACAGAGACACAGACAGAGACAGAGACAGAGACAGGGGCAGAGACAGAGCCAGGGACAGAGGCGGAGACAGTGACAGAGGGAGAGACCGCGACAGAGACAGAAACAGAGACAGAGACAGATAGGCGGACAGAGGCAGAGGCAGAGACAGAGACAGAGAGAGAGACGGAGACAGAGACAGAGACTGAGACGGAGACAGAGACAGCGGCAGAGTCAGGGACGGAGACAGAGACAGAGACAGAGAAAGAGACAGAGACAGAGACAGACATAGAGACAGAGACAGAGACAGAGACAGAGACAGAGGCAGAGACAGATACGGAGGCAGAGGGAGAGACAGCGACAGAGACAGAGACAGAGACAGAGACAGAGACAGAGACAGATACAGAGACAGGGACAGATACGGGGACAGAGACAGAGGCAGAGACAGCGACAGAGGCAGAGACAGAGACACAGACACAGACAGATACAGAGACAGAGACAGAGACAGAGACAGAGACTGAGACTGAGACAGAGACAGAGACAGAGACAGATACAGAGACAGAGACGGAGGCAGAGACAGAGACAGAGACAGAGACAGAGACAGAGAAAGAGACAGAGACAGAGACAGAGACAGAGACAGATACGGAGACAGAGGCAGAGACAGAGCCAGGGACAGAGACAGAGACAGAGACAGAGGGAGAGACAGCGACAGCGGCAGAGACAGGGACGGAGAGAGAGACAGGGACACAGACACAGACAGAGACAGAGACAGAGGCAGAGACAGAGACAGAGACAGAGACAGAGGCAGAGACAGAGCCATGGACAGAGACAGAGACAGAGACAGAGACGGAGACAGAGACAGAGACAGAGACAGAGACAGAGGCAGAGTCAGAGACAGAGACAGAGACAGAGACAGAGACAGAGACCGAGACAGAGACAGAAACAGAGACAGAGGCAGATACGCGGACAGAGACAGAGGCAGAGACAGAGACAGAGAGAGAGACGGAGACAGAGACAGAGACTGAGACGGAGACAGAGACAGCGGCAGAGACAGGGACGGAGACAGAGACAGAGACACAGACAGAGACAGAGACAGAGACAGAGGCAGAGACAGAGCCAGGGACAGAGGCGGAGACAGTGACAGAGGGAGAGACCGCGACAGAGACAGAGACAGAAACAGAGACAGAGACAGATAGGCGGACAGAGGCAGAGGCAGAGACAGAGACAGAGAGAGAGACGGAGACAGAGACAGAGACTGAGACGGAGACAGAGACAGCGGCAGAGTCAGGGACGGAGACAGAGACAGAGACAGAGAAAGAGACAGAGACAGAGACAGACATAGAGACAGAGACAGAGACAGAGACAGAGACAGAGGCAGAGACAGATACGGAGGCAGAGGGAGAGACAGCGACAGAGACAGAGACAGAGACAGAGACAGAGACAGAGAGAGAGACAGAGACAGAGACAGAGACAGAGACAGAGACAGAGACAGAGACAGACATAGAGACAGAGACAGAGACAGAGACAGAGGCAGAGACAGATACGGAGGCAGAGGGAGAGACAGCGACAGAGACAGAGACAGAGACAGAGACAGAGACAGAGAGAGAGACAGAGACAGAGACAGAGACAGAGACAGAGACAGAGACAGAGACAGAGACAGAGACAGAGACACAGACAGAGACAGAGACAGAGACAGAGACAGAGACAGAGACAGAGACGGAGACAGAGGCAGAGACAGAGACAGAGAGAGAGACAGAGACAGAGACAGAGACAGAGACAGAGACAGAGACAGAGACAGACACAGAGACAGAGACAGAGACAGAGACGGAGACAGAGGCAGAGACAGAGCCATGGACAGAGACAGAGACAGAGACAGAGGGAGAGACAGCGACAGAGACAGAGACAGAGACAGAGACAGAGACAGAGACAGAGACAGAGACAGAGACAGAGACTGAGACAGAGACAGAGACGGAGATAGAGACAGAGACAGAGACAGAGACAGAGACAGAGACAGAGACAGAGACAGAGACAGGGACAGAGACAGAGACAGAGACACAGACAGAGACAGAGACAGAGACAGAGACAGAGGGAGAGACAGCGACAGCGGCAGAGACAGAGACAGAGACAGAGACAGAGACAGAGACAGAGACAGAGACAGAGACAGAGACAGAGACAGAGACAGAGACAGAGACAGAGACTGAGACAGAGACAGAGACAGAGACAGAGACAGAGACAGAGACGGAGACAGAGACAGAGACGGAGACAGAGACAGAGACAGAGACAGAGACAGAGACAGAGTCAGAGACAGAGACAGAGACGGAGATAGAGACAGAGACAGAGACAGAGACGGAGACAGAGACAGAGACAGAGACAGAGCCAGGGACAGAGACAGAGACAGAGACTGAGGGAGAGACAGCGACAGAGACAGAGACAGAGACAGAGACAGAGACAGAGACAGAGACAGAGACAGAGACAGAGACAGAGACAGAGACAGAGACAGAGACGGAGACAGAGACAGAGACAGGGACAGAGGCAGAGACAGCGACAGAGGCAGAGACAGAGACACAGACACAGACAGATACAGAGACAGAGACGGAGATAGAGACAGAGACAGAGACAGAGACGGAGACAGAGACGGAGACACAGACCGAGACAGAGACAGAGACGGAGACAGAGGCAGACACAGAGCCAGGGACAGAGACGGAGACAGAGACAGAGGGAGAGACAGCGACAGAGACAGAGACAGAAACAGAGACAGAGACAGATACGCGGACAGAGACAGAGGCAGAGACAGAGACAGAGAGAGAGACGGAGACAGAGACAGAGACTGAGACGGAGACAGAGACAGCGGCAGAGGCAGGGACGGAGACAGAGACAGAGACACAGACAGAGACAGAGACAGAGACAGAGACAGAGACAGAGACAGAGACAGAGACAGAGACAGAGACGGAGACAGAGACAGAGACAGAGACAGAGACAGAGACAGAGACAGAGACAGAGACAGAGACAGAGACAGAAACAGAGACAGGGACAGATACGGGGACAGAGACAGAGGCAGAGACAGCGACAGAGGCAGAGACAGAGACACAGACACACACAGATACAGAGACAGAGACAGAGACAGAGACTGAGACTGAGACAGAGACAGAGACAGAGACAGAGACAGAGACAGAGACGGAGGCAGAGACAGAGACAGAGACAGAGACAGAGACAGAGAAAGAGACAGAGACAGAGACAGAGACAGAGACAGATACGGAGACAGAGGCAGAGACAGAGCCAGGGACAGAGACAGAGACAGAGACAGAGGGAGAGACAGCGACAGCGGCAGAGACAGGGACGGAGACAGAGACAGGGACACAGACACAGACAGAGACAGAGACAGAGGCAGAGACAGAGACAGAGACAGAGACAGAGACAGAGGCAGAGACAGAGCCATGGACAGAGACAGAGACAGAGACAGAGGGAGAGACAGCGACAGAGACAGAGACAGAGACAGAGACGGAGACAGAGACAGAGACAGAGACAGAGCCAGGGACAGAGACAGAGACAGAGACTGAGGGAGAGACAGCGACAGAGACAGAGACAGAGACAGAGACAGAGACAGAGACAGAGACAGAGACAGAGACAGAGACAGTGACAGAGACAGAGACAGAGACAGAGACAGAGACAGAGACAGAGACAGAGACGGAGACAGAGACAGAGACAGGGACAGAGGCAGAGACAGCGACAGAGGCAGAGACAGAGACACAGACACAGACAGATACAGAGACAGAGACGGAGATAGAGACAGAGACAGAGACAGAGACGGAGACAGAGACGGAGACACAGACCGAGACAGAGACAGAGACGGAGACAGAGGCAGACACAGAGCCAGGGACAGAGACGGAGACAGAGACAGAGACAGAGACAGAGCCAGGGACAGAGACAGAGACAGAGACTGAGGGAGAGACAGCGACAGAGACAGAGACAGAGACAGAGGGAGAGACAGCGACAGAGACAGAGACAGAGACAGAGACAGAGACAGAGACAGAGACAGAGACAGAGACAGAGACTGAGACAGAGACAGAGACGGAGATAGAGACAGAGGCAGAGACAGAGACAGAGACAGAGACAGAGACAGAGACAGAGACAGAGACAGAGACAGAGACAGAGACAGAGACAGAGACAGAGACAGAGACAGAGACAGAGACAGAGACAGAGACAGAGACAGAGACAGATACAGAGACAGAGACAGAGACAGAGACGGAGGCAGAGACAGAGACAGAGACAGAGACAGAGACAGAGACAGAGACAGAGAAAGAGACAGAGACAGAGACAGACATAGAGACAGAGACAGAGACAGAGACGGAGATAGAGACAGAGACAGAGACAGAGACAGAGACAGAGACAGAGACAGAGACAGAGACAGAGACACAGACAGAGACAGAGACAGAGACAGAGACAGAGACAGAGACGGAGACAGAGGCAGAGACAGAGACAGAGAGAGAGACAGAGACAGAGACAGAGACAGAGACAGAGACAGACACAGAGACAGAGACAGAGACAGAGACGGAGACAGAGGCAGAGACAGAGCCATGGACAGAGACAGAGACAGAGACAGAGGGAGAGACAGCGACAGAGACAGAGACAGAGACAGAGACAGAGACAGAGACAGAGACAGAGACAGAGACAGAGACAGAGACTGAGACAGAGACAGAGACGGAGATAGAGACAGAGGCAGAGACAGAGACAGAGACAGAGACAGAGACAGAGACAGAGACAGAGACAGAGACAGAGACAGGGACAGAGACAGAGACAGAGACACAGACAGAGACAGAGACAGAGACAGAGACAGAGGGAGAGACAGCGACAGCGGCAGAGACAGAGACAGAGACAGAGACAGAGACAGAGACAGAGGCAGAGACAGAGACAGAGACAGAGACAGAGACAGAGACAGAGACAGAGACTGAGACAGAGACAGAGACAGAGACAGAGACAGAGACAGAGACGGAGACAGAGACAGAGACGGAGACAGAGACAGAGACAGAGACAGAGACAGAGACAGAGTCAGAGACAGAGACAGAGACGGAGATAGAGACAGAGACAGAGACAGAGACGGAGACAGAGACAGAGACAGAGACAGAGCCAGGGACAGAGACAGAGACAGAGACTGAGGGAGAGACAGCGACAGAGACAGAGACAGAGACAGAGACAGAGACAGAGACAGAGACAGAGACAGAGACAGAGACAGAGACAGAGACAGAGACGGAGACAGAGACAGAGACAGGGACAGAGGCAGAGACAGCGACAGAGGCAGAGACAGAGACACAGACACAGACAGATACAGAGACAGAGACGGAGATAGAGACAGAGACAGAGACAGAGACGGAGACAGAGGCGGAGACACAGACCGAGACAGAGACAGAGACGGAGACAGAGGCAGACACAGAGCCAGGGACAGAGACGGAGACAGAGACAGAGGGAGAGACAGCGACAGAGACAGAGACAGAAACAGAGACAGAGACAGATACGCGGACAGAGACAGAGGCAGAGACAGAGACAGAGAGAGAGACGGAGACAGAGACAGAGACTGAGACGGAGACAGAGACAGCGGCAGAGGCAGGGACGGAGACAGAGACAGAGACACAGACAGAGACAGAGACAGAGACAGAGACAGAGACAGAGACAGAGACAGAGACAGAGACAGAGACGGAGACAGAGACAGAGACAGAGACAGAGACAGAGACAGAGACAGAGACAGAGACAGAGACAGAGACAGAAACAGAGACAGGGACAGATACGGGGACAGAGACAGAGGCAGAGACAGCGACAGAGGCAGAGACAGAGACACAGACACAGACAGATACAGAGACAGAGACAGAGACAGAGACAGAGACTGAGACTGAGACAGAGACAGAGACAGAGACAGAGACAGAGACAGAGACGGAGGCAGAGACAGAGACAGAGACAGAGACAGAGACAGAGAAAGAGACAGAGACAGAGACAGAGACAGAGACAGATACGGAGACAGAGGCAGAGACAGAGCCAGGGACAGAGACAGAGACAGAGACAGAGGGAGAGACAGCGACAGCGGCAGAGACAGGGACGGAGACAGAGACAGGGACACAGACACAGACAGAGACAGAGACAGAGACAGAGACAGAGACTGAGGGAGAGACAGCGACAGAGACAGAGACAGAGACAGAGACAGAGACAGAGACAGAGACAGAGACAGAGACAGTGACAGAGACAGAGACAGAGACAGAGACAGAGACAGAGACAGAGACAGAGACGGAGACAGAGACAGAGACAGGGACAGAGGCAGAGACAGCGACAGAGGCAGAGACAGAGACACAGACACAGACAGATACAGAGACAGAGACGGAGATAGAGACAGAGACAGAGACAGAGACGGAGACAGAGGCGGAGACACAGACAGAGACAGAGACAGAGACAGAGACGGAGGCAGAGACAGAGACAGAGACAGAGACAGAGACAGAGAAAGAGACAGAGACAGAGACAGAGACAGAGACAGAGACAGATACGGAGACAGAGGCAGAGACAGAGCCAGGGACAGAGACAGAGACAGAGACAGAGGGAGAGACAGCGACAGCGGCAGAGACAGGGACGGAGAGAGAGACAGGGACACAGACACAGACAGAGACAGAGACAGAGGCAGAGACAGAGACAGAGACAGAGACAGAGGCAGAGACAGAGCCATGGACAGAGACAGAGACAGAGACAGAGACGGAGACAGAGACAGAGACAGAGACAGAGACAGAGGCAGAGTCAGAGACAGAGACAGAGACAGAGACAGAGACAGAGACCGAGACAGAGACAGAAACAGAGACAGAGGCAGATACGCGGACAGAGACAGAGGCAGAGACAGAGACAGAGAGAGAGACGGAGACAGAGACAGAGACTGAGACGGAGACAGAGACAGCGGCAGAGACAGGGACGGAGACAGAGACAGAGACACAGACAGAGACAGAGACAGAGACAGAGGCAAAGACAGAGCCAGGGACAGAGGCGGAGACAGTGACAGAGGGAGAGACCGCGACAGAGACAGAGACAGAAACAGAGACAGAGACAGATAGGCGGACAGAGGCAGAGGCAGAGACAGAGACAGAGAGAGAGACGGAGACAGAGACAGAGACTGAGACGGAGACAGAGACAGCGGCAGAGTCAGGGACGGAGACAGAGACAGAGACAGAGAAAGAGACAGAGACAGAGACAGACATAGAGACAGAGACAGAGACAGAGACAGAGGCAGAGACAGATACGGAGGCAGAGGGAGAGACAGCGACAGAGACAGAGACAGAGACAGAGACAGAGACAGAGAGAGAGACAGAGACAGAGACAGAGACAGAGACAGAGACAGAGACAGACATAGAGACAGAGACAGAGACAGAGACAGAGGCAGAGACAGATACGGAGGCAGAGGGAGAGACAGCGACAGAGACAGAGACAGAGACAGAGACAGAGACAGAGAGAGAGACAGAGACAGAGACAGAGACAGAGACAGAGACAGAGACAGAGACAGAGACAGAGACAGAGACACAGACAGAGACAGAGACAGAGACAGAGACAGAGACAGAGACAGAGACGGAGACAGAGGCAGAGACAGAGACAGAGAGAGAGACAGAGACAGAGACAGAGACAGAGACAGAGACAGAGACAGACACAGAGACAGAGACAGAGACAGAGACGGAGACAGAGGCAGAGACAGAGCCATGGACAGAGACAGAGACAGAGACAGAGGGAGAGACAGCGACAGAGACAGAGACAGAGACAGAGACAGAGACAGAGACAGAGACAGAGACAGAGACAGAGACTGAGACAGAGACAGAGACGGAGATAGAGACAGAGGCAGAGACAGAGACAGAGACAGAGACAGAAACAGAGACAGAGACAGAGACAGAGACAGTGACAGAGACAGAGACAGAGACAGAGACAGGGACAGAGACAGAGACAGAGACACAGACAGAGACAGAGACAGAGACAGAGACAGAGGGAGAGACAGCGACAGCGGCAGAGACAGAGACAGAGACAGAGACAGAGACAGAGACAGAGACAGAGACAGAGACAGAGACAGAGACAGAGACAGAGACAGAGACAGAGACTGAGACTGAGACAGAGACAGAGACAGAGACAGAGACAGAGACGGAGACAGAGACAGAGACGGAGACAGAGACAGAGACAGAGACAGAGACAGAGACAGAGTCAGAGACAGAGACAGAGACGGAGATAGAGACAGAGACAGAGACAGAGACGGAGACAGAGACAGAGACAGAGACAGAGCCAGGGACAGAGACAGAGACAGAGACTGAGGGAGAGACAGCGACAGAGACAGAGACAGAGACAGAGACAGAGACAGAGACAGAGACAGAGACAGAGACAGAGACAGAGACAGAGACAGAGACGGAGACAGAGACAGAGACAGGGACAGAGGCAGAGACAGCGACAGAGGCAGAGACAGAGACACAGACACAGACAGATACAGAGACAGAGACGGAGATAGAGACAGAGACAGAGACAGAGACGGAGACAGAGACGGAGACACAGACCGAGACAGAGACAGAGACGGAGACAGAGGCAGACACAGAGCCAGGGACAGAGACGGAGACAGAGACAGAGGGAGAGACAGCGACAGAGACAGAGACAGAAACAGAGACAGAGACAGATACGCGGACAGAGACAGAGGCAGAGACAGAGACAGAGAGAGAGACGGAGACAGAGACAGAGACTGAGACGGAGACAGAGACAGCGGCAGAGGCAGGGACGGAGACAGAGACAGAGACACAGACAGAGACAGAGACAGAGACAGAGACAGAGACAGAGACAGAGACAGAGACAGAGACAGAGACAGAGACGGAGACAGAGACAGAGACAGAGACAGAGACAGAGACAGAGACAGAGACAGAGACAGAGACAGAGACAGAAACAGAGACAGGGACAGATACGGGGACAGAGACAGAGGCAGAGACAGCGACAGAGGCAGAGACAGAGACACAGACACAGACAGATACAGAGACAGAGACAGAGACAGAGACAGAGACTGAGACTGAGACAGAGACAGAGACAGAGACAGAGACAGAGACAGAGACGGAGGCAGAGACAGAGACAGAGACAGAGACAGAGACAGAGAAAGAGACAGAGACAGAGACAGAGACAGAGACAGATACGGAGACAGAGGCAGAGACAGAGCCAGGGACAGAGACAGAGACAGAGACAGAGGGAGAGACAGCGACAGCGGCAGAGACAGGGACGGAGACAGAGACAGGGACACAGACACAGACAGAGACAGAGACAGAGGCAGAGACAGAGACAGAGACAGAGACAGAGACAGAGGCAGAGACAGAGCCATGGACAGAGACAGAGACAGAGACAGAGGGAGAGACAGCGACAGAGACAGAGACAGAGACAGAGACGGAGACAGAGACAGAGACAGAGACAGAGACAGAGCCAGGGACAGAGACAGAGACAGAGACTGAGGGAGAGACAGCGACAGAGACAGAGACAGAGACAGAGACAGAGACAGAGACAGAGACAGAGACAGAGACAGTGACAGAGACAGAGACAGAGACAGAGACAGAGACAGAGACAGAGACAGAGACAGAGACGGAGACAGAGACAGAGACAGGGACAGAGGCAGAGACAGCGACAGAGGCAGAGACAGAGACACAGACACAGACAGATACAGAGACAGAGACGGAGATAGAGACAGAGACAGAGACAGAGACGGAGACAGAGACGGAGACACAGACCGAGACAGAGACAGAGACGGAGACAGAGGCAGACACAGAGCCAGGGACAGAGACGGAGACAGAGACAGAGACAGAGACAGAGCCAGGGACAGAGACAGAGACAGAGACTGAGGGAGAGACAGCGACAGAGACAGAGACAGAGACAGAGGGAGAGACAGCGACAGAGACAGAGACAGAGACAGAGACAGAGACAGAGACAGAGACAGAGACAGAGACAGAGACTGAGACAGAGACAGAGACGGAGATAGAGACAGAGGCAGAGACAGAGACAGAGACAGAGACAGAGACAGAGACAGAGACAGAGACAGAGACAGAGACAGAGACAGAGACAGAGACAGAGACAGAGACAGAGACAGAGACAGAGACAGAGACAGATACAGAGACAGAGACAGAGACAGAGACGGAGGCAGAGACAGAGACAGAGACAGAGACAGAGACAGAGACAGAGACAGAGACAGAGACAGAGAAAGAGACAGAGACAGAGACAGACATAGAGACAGAGACAGAGACAGAGACAGAGACAGAGACAGAGACAGAGACAGAGACAGAGACAGATACGGAGACAGAGGGAGAGACAGCGACAGAGACAGAGACAGAGACGGAGACAGAGACAGAGACAGAGGCAGAGACAGAGACAGAGACAGAGACAGAGACAGAGACAGAGACAGAGACAGAGACAGAGACAGAGACAGATACAGAGACAGAGACAGAGACAGAGACGGAGCCAGAGACGGAGACAGAGACAGAGACAGAGACAGAGCCAGGGACAGAGACAGAGACAGAGACTGAGGGAGAGACAGCGACAGAGACAGAGACAGAGACAGAGACAGAGACAGAGACAGAGACAGAGACAGAGACAGAGACAGAGACAGAGACGGAGACAGAGACAGAGACAGAGACAGAGACAGAGACAGAGACAGAGGCAGAGACAGCGACAGAGGCAGAGACAGAGACACAGACACAGACAGATACAGAGACAGAGACGGAGATAGAGACAGAGACAGAGACAGAGACGGAGACAGAGACGGAGACACAGACCGAGACAGAGTCAGAGACAGAGACACAGACAGAGACAGAGACGGAGATAGAGACAGAGGCAGAGACAGAGACGGAGACAGAGGCAGAGACAGAGCCAGGGACAGAGACAGAGACAGAGACAGAGGGAGAGACAGCGACATAGACAGAGACAGAGACAGAGACAGAGACAGAGACAGAGACAGAGACAGAGACAGAGACAGAGACGGAGACAGGGGCAGAGACAGAGCCAGGGACAGAGACAGAGACAGAGAGAGAGACAGAGTCAGAGACAGAGACAGAGACAGAGACAGAGACAGAGACAGACATAGAGACAGAGACAGAGACAGAGACAGAGACAGAGACAGAGGCAGAGACAGATACGGAGGCAGAGACAGAAACAGCGACAGAGACAGAGACAGAGACAGAGAGAGAGACAGAGACAGAGACAGAGACAGAGACAGAGACAGAGACAGACACAGAGACAGAGACAGAGACAGAGACGGAGACAGAGGCAGAGACAGAGCCATGGACAGAGACAGAGACAGAGACAGAGGGAGAGACAGCGACAGAGACAGAGACAGAGACAGAGACAGAGACAGAGACAGAGACAGAGACTGAGACAGAGACAGAGACGGAGATAGAGACAGAGGCAGAGACAGAGACAGAGACAGAGACAGAGACAGAGACAGAGACAGAGACAGAGACAGTGACAGAGACAGAGACAGAGACAGAGACAGGGACAGAGACAGAGACAGAGACACAGACAGAGACAGAGACAGAGACAGAGACAGAGGGAGAGACAGCGACAGCGGCAGAGACAGAGACAGAGACAGAGACAGAGACAGAGACAGAGACAGAGACAGAGACAGAGACAGAGACAGAGACAGAGACAGAGACAGAGACAGAGACTGAGACAGAGACAGAGACAGAGACAGAGACAGAGACAGAGACGGAGACAGAGACAGAGACGGAGACAGAGACAGAGACACAGACAGAGACAGAGACAGAGTCAGAGACAGAGACAGAGACGGAGATAGAGACAGAGACAGAGACAGAGACGGAGACAGAGACAGAGACAGAGACAGAGCCAGGGACAGAGACAGAGACAGAGACTGAGGGAGAGACAGCGACAGAGACAGAGACAGAGACAGAGACAGAGACAGAGACAGAGACAGAGACAGAGACAGAGACAGAGACAGAGACAGAGACGGAGACAGAGACAGAGACAGGGACAGAGGCAGAGACAGCGACAGAGGCAGAGACAGAGACACAGACACAGACAGATACAGAGACAGAGACGGAGATAGAGACAGAGACAGAGACAGAGACGGAGACAGAGACGGAGACACAGACCGAGACAGAGACAGAGACGGAGACAGAGGCAGACACAGAGCCAGGGACAGAGACGGAGACAGAGACAGAGGGAGAGACAGCGACAGAGACAGAGACAGAAACAGAGACAGAGACAGATACGCGGACAGAGACAGAGGCAGAGACAGAGACAGAGAGAGAGACGGAGACAGAGACAGAGACTGAGACGGAGACAGAGACAGCGGCAGAGGCAGGGACGGAGACAGAGACAGAGACACAGACAGAGACAGAGACAGAGGCAGAGACAGAGACAGAGACAGAGACAGAGACAGAGACAGAGACGGAGACAGAGACAGAGACAGAGACAGAGACAGAGACAGAGACAGAGACAGAGACAGAGACAGAGACAGATACAGAGACAGGGACAGATACGGGGACAGAGACAGAGGCAGAGACAGCGACAGAGGCAGAGACAGAGACACAGACACAGACAGATACAGAGACAGAGACAGAGACAGAGACAGAGACTGAGACTGAGACAGAGACAGAGACAGAGACAGAGACAGAGACAGAGACAGAGACGGAGGCAGAGACAGAGACAGAGACAGAGACAGAGACAGAGAAAGAGACAGAGACAGAGACAGAGACAGAGACAGATACGGAGACAGAGGCAGAGACAGAGCCAGGGACAGAGACAGAGACAGAGACAGAGGGAGAGACAGCGACAGCGGCAGAGACAGGGACGGAGACAGAGACAGGGACACAGACACAGACAGAGACAGAGACAGAGGCAGAGACAGAGACAGAGACAGAGACAGAGGCAGAGACAGAGCCATGGACAGAGACAGAGACAGAGACAGAGACGGAGACAGAGACAGAGACAGAGACAGAGACAGAGGCAGAGTCAGAGACAGAGACAGAGACAGAGACAGAGACAGAGACCGAGACAGAGACAGAAACAGAGACAGAGGCAGATACGCGGACAGAGACAGAGGCAGAGACAGAGACAGAGAGAGAGACGGAGACAGAGACAGAGACTGAGACGGAGACAGAGACAGCGGCAGAGACAGGGACGGAGACAGAGACAGAGACACAGACAGAGACAGAGACAGAGGCAGAGACAGAGCCAGGGACAGAGGCGGAGACAGTGACAGAGGGAGAGACCGCGACAGAGACAGAGACAGAAACAGAGACAGAGACAGATAGGCGGACAGAGGCAGAGGCAGAGACAGAGACAGAGAGAGAGACGGAGACAGAGACAGAGACTGAGACGGAGACAGAGACAGCGGCAGAGTCAGGGACGGAGACAGAGACAGAGACAGAGAAAGAGACAGAGACAGAGACAGACATAGAGACAGAGACAGAGACAGAGACAGAGACAGAGGCAGAGACAGATACGGAGGCAGAGGGAGAGACAGCGACAGAGACAGAGACAGAGACAGAGACAGAGACAGAGACAGATACAGAGACAGGGACAGATACGGGGACAGAGACAGAGGCAGAGACAGCGACAGAGGCAGAGACAGAGACACAGACACAGACAGATACAGAGACAGAGACAGAGACAGAGACAGAGACTGAGACTGAGACAGAGACAGAGACAGAGACAGAGACAGAGACAGAGACGGAGGCAGAGACAGAGACAGAGACAGTGACAGAGACAGAGAAAGAGACAGAGACAGAGACAGAGACAGAGACAGATACGGAGACAGAGGCAGAGACAGAGCCAGGGACAGAGACAGAGACAGAGACAGAGGGAGAGACAGCGACAGCGGCAGAGACAGGGACGGAGAGAGAGACAGGGACACAGACACAGACAGAGACAGAGACAGAGGCAGAGACAGAGACAGAGACAGAGACAGAGGCAGAGACAGAGCCATGGACAGAGACAGAGACAGAGACAGAGACGGAGACAGAGACAGAGACAGAGACAGAGACAGAGACAGAGGCAGAGTCAGAGACAGAGACAGAGACAGAGACAGAGACAGAGACCGAGACAGAGACAGAAACAGAGACAGAGGCAGATACGCGGACAGAGACAGAGGCAGAGACAGAGACAGAGAGAGAGACGGAGACAGAGACAGAGACTGAGACGGAGACAGAGACAGCGGCAGAGACAGGGACGGAGACAGAGACAGAGACACAGACAGAGACAGAGACAGAGACAGAGGCAGAGACAGAGCCAGGGACAGAGGCGGAGACAGTGACAGAGGGAGAGACCGCGACAGAGACAGAGACAGAAACAGAGACAGAGACAGATAGGCGGACAGAGGCAGAGGCAGAGACAGAGACAGAGAGAGAGACGGAGACAGAGACAGAGACTGAGACGGAGACAGAGACAGCGGCAGAGTCAGGGACGGAGACAGAGACAGAGACAGAGAAAGAGACAGAGACAGAGACAGACATAGAGACAGAGACAGAGACAGAGACAGAGGCAGAGACAGATACGGAGGCAGAGGGAGAGACAGCGACAGAGACAGAGACAGAGACAGAGACAGAGACAGAGAGAGAGACAGAGACAGAGACAGAGACAGAGACAGAGACAGAGACAGACATAGAGACAGAGACAGAGACAGAGACAGAGGCAGAGACAGATACGGAGGCAGAGGGAGAGACAGCGACAGAGACAGAGACAGAGACAGAGACAGAGACAGAGAGAGAGACAGAGACAGAGACAGAGACAGAGACAGAGACAGAGACAGAGACAGAGACAGAGACACAGACAGAGACAGAGACAGAGACAGAGACAGAGACAGAGACAGAGACAGAGACGGAGACAGAGGCAGAGACAGAGACAGAGAGAGAGACAGAGACAGAGACAGAGACAGAGACAGAGACAGAGACAGACACAGAGACAGAGACAGAGACAGAGACGGAGACAGAGGCAGAGACAGAGCCATGGACAGAGACAGAGACAGAGACAGAGGGAGAGACAGCGACAGAGACAGAGACAGAGACAGAGACAGAGACAGAGACAGAGACAGAGACAGAGACAGAGACAGAGACTGAGACAGAGACAGAGACGGAGATAGAGACAGAGGCAGAGACAGAGACAGAGACAGAGACAGAGACAGAGACAGAGACAGAGACAGAGACAGTGACAGAGACAGAGACAGAGACAGAGACAGGGACAGAGACAGAGACAGAGACACAGACAGAGACAGAGACAGAGACAGAGACAGAGGGAGAGACAGCGACAGCGGCAGAGACAGAGACAGAGACAGAGACAGAGACAGAGACAGAGACAGAGACAGAGACAGAGACAGAGACAGAGACAGAGACAGAGACAGAGACAGAGACAGAGACTGAGACAGAGACAGAGACAGAGACAGAGACAGAGACAGAGACGGAGACAGAGACAGAGACGGAGACAGAGACAGAGACAGAGACAGAGACAGAGACAGAGTCAGAGACAGAGACAGAGACGGAGATAGAGACAGAGACAGAGACAGAGACGGAGACAGAGACAGAGACAGAGCCAGGGACAGAGACAGAGACAGAGACTGAGGGAGAGACAGCGACAGAGACAGAGACAGAGACAGAGACAGAGACAGAGACAGAGACAGAGACAGAGACAGAGACAGAGACAGAGACAGAGACAGAGACGGAGACAGAGACAGAGACAGGGACAGAGGCAGAGACAGCGACAGAGGCAGAGACAGAGACGCAGACACAGACAGATACAGAGACAGAGACGGAGATAGAGACAGAGACAGAGACAGAGACGGAGACAGAGACGGAGACACAGACCGAGACAGAGACAGAGACGGAGACAGAGGCAGACACAGAGCCAGGGACAGAGACGGAGACAGAGACAGAGGGAGAGACAGCGACAGAGACAGAGACAGAAACAGAGACAGAGACAGATACGCGGACAGAGACAGAGGCAGAGACAGAGACAGAGAGAGAGACGGAGACAGAGACAGAGACTGAGACGGAGACAGAGACAGCGGCAGAGGCAGGGACGGAGACAGAGACAGAGACACAGACAGAGACAGAGACAGAGACAGAGACAGAGACAGAGACAGAGACAGAGACAGAGACAGAGACGGAGACAGAGACAGAGACAGAGACAGAGACAGAGACAGAGACAGAGACAGAGACAGAGACAGAGACAGAAACAGAGACAGGGACAGATACGGGGACAGAGACAGAGGCAGAGACAGCGACAGAGGCAGAGACAGAGACACAGACACAGACAGATACAGAGACAGAGACAGAGACAGAGACAGAGACTGAGACTGAGACAGAGACAGAGACAGAGACAGAGACAGAGACAGAGACGGAGGCAGAGACAGAGACAGAGACAGAGACAGAGACAGAGAAAGAGACAGAGACAGAGACAGAGACAGAGACAGATACGGAGACAGAGGCAGAGACAGAGCCAGGGACAGAGACAGAGACAGAGACAGAGGGAGAGACAGCGACAGCGGCAGAGACAGGGACGGAGACAGAGACAGGGACACAGACACAGACAGAGACAGAGACAGAGGCAGAGACAGAGACAGAGACAGAGACAGAGGCAGAGACAGAGCCATGGACAGAGACAGAGACAGAGACAGAGGGAGAGACAGCGACAGAGACAGAGACAGAGACAGAGACGGAGACAGAGACAGAGACAGAGACAGAGCCAGGGACAGAGACAGAGACAGAGACTGAGGGAGAGACAGCGACAGAGACAGAGACAGAGACAGAGACAGAGACAGAGACAGAGACAGAGACAGAGACAGAGACAGAGACAGAGACAGAGACAGAGACAGAGACAGAGACAGAGACAGAGACGGAGACAGAGACAGAGACAGGGACAGAGGCAGAGACAGCGACAGAGGCAGAGACAGAGACACAGACACAGACAGATACAGAGACAGAGACGGAGATAGAGACAGAGACAGAGACAGAGACGGAGACAGAGACGGAGACACAGACCGAGACAGAGACAGAGACGGAGACAGAGGCAGACACAGAGCCAGGGACAGAGACGGAGACAGAGACAGAGGGAGAGACAGCGACAGAGACAGAGACAGAAACAGAGACAGAGACAGATACGCGGACAGAGACAGAGGCAGAGACAGAGACAGAGAGAGAGACGGAGACAGAGACAGAGACTGAGACGGAGACAGAGACAGCGGCAGAGGCAGGGACGGAGACAGAGACAGAGACACAGACAGAGACAGAGACAGAGACAGAGACAGAGACAGAGACAGAGACAGAGACAGAGACAGAGACGGAGACAGAGACAGAGACAGAGACAGAGACAGAGACAGAGACAGAGACAGAGACAGAGACAGAGACAGAGACAGAAACAGAGACAGGGACAGATACGAGGACAGAGACAGAGGCAGAGACAGCGACAGAGGCAGAGACAGAGACACAGACACAGACAGATACAGAGACAGAGACAGAGACAGAGACTGAGACTGAGACAGAGACAGAGACAGAGACAGAGACAGAGACAGAGACGGAGGCAGAGACAGAGACAGAGACAGAGACAGAGACAGAGAAAGAGACAGAGACAGAGACAGAGACAGAGACAGATACGGAGACAGAGGCAGAGACAGAGCCAGGGACAGAGACAGAGACAGAGACAGAGGGAGAGACAGCGACAGCGGCAGAGACAGGGACGGAGACAGAGACAGGGACACAGACACAGACAGAGACAGAGACAGAGGCAGAGACAGAGACAGAGACAGAGACAGAGGCAGAGACAGAGCCATGGACAGAGACAGAGACAGAGACAGAGGGAGAGACAGCGACAGAGACAGAGACAGAGACAGAGACGGAGACAGAGACAGAGACAGAGACAGAGCCAGGGACAGAGACAGAGACAGAGACTGAGGGAGAGACAGCGACAGAGACAGAGACAGAGACAGAGACAGAGACAGAGACAGAGACAGAGACAGAGACAGAGACAGAGACGGAGACAGAGACAGAGACAGGGACAGAGGCAGAGACAGCGACAGAGGCAGAGACAGAGACACAGACACAGACAGATACAGAGACAGAGACGGAGATAGAGACAGAGACAGAGACAGAGACGGAGACAGAGACGGAGACACAGACCGAGACAGAGACAGAGACGGAGACAGAGGCAGACACAGAGCCAGGGACAGAAACGGAGACAGAGACAGAGGGAGAGACAGCGACAGAGACAGAGACAGAAACAGAGACAGAGACAGATACGCGGACAGAGACAGAGGCAGAGACAGAGACAGAGAGAGAGACGGAGACAGAGACAGAGACTGAGACGGAGACAGAGACAGCGGCAGAGGCAGGGACGGAGACAGAGACAGAGACACAGACAGAGACAGAGACAGAGACAGAGACAGAGACAGAGACAGAGACAGAGACAGAGACAGAGACGGAGACAGAGACAGAGACAGAGACAGAGACAGAGACAGAGACAGAGACAGAGACAGAGACAGAGACAGAAACAGAGACAGGGACAGATACGGGGACAGAGACAGAGGCAGAGACAGCGACAGAGGCAGAGACAGAGACACAGACACAGACAGATACAGAGACAGAGACAGAGACAGAGACAGAGACAGAGACTGAGACTGAGACAGAGACAGAGACAGAGACAGAGACAGAGACAGAGACGGAGGCAGAGACAGAGACAGAGACAGAGACAGAGACAGAGAAAGAGACAGAGACAGAGACAGAGACAGAGACAGATACGGAGACAGAGGCAGAGACAGAGCCAGGGACAGAGACAGAGACAGAGACAGAGGGAGAGACAGCGACAGCGGCAGAGACAGGGACGGAGACAGAGACAGGGACACAGACACAGACAGAGACAGAGACAGAGGCAGAGACAGAGACAGAGACAGAGACAGAGACAGAGGCAGAGACAGAGCCATGGACAGAGACAGAGACAGAGACAGAGGGAGAGACAGCGACAGAGACAGAGACAGAGACAGAGACAGAGACAGAGACAGAGACAGAGACAGAGACAGAGACAGAGACAGAGACAGAGACAGAGACAGAGACACAGACAGAGACAGAGACAGAGACAGAGACAGACGGAGAGACAGCGACAGCGGCAGAGACAGAGACAGAGACAGAGACAGAGACAGAGACAGATACAGAGACAGAGACAGAGACAGAGACAGAGACAGAGACAGAGACAGAGACAGAGACTGAGACAGAGACAGAGACAGAGACAGAGACAGAGACAGAGTCGGAGACAGAGACAGAGACGGAGACAGAGACAGAGGGAGAGACAGCGACAGAGACAGAGGCAGAAACAGAGACAGAGACAGATACGCGGACAGAGACAGAGAGAGAGACGGAGACAGAGACAGAGACTGAGACGGAGACAGAGACAGCGGCAGAGACAGGGACGGAGACAGAGACAGAGACACAGACAGAGACAGAGACAGAGACAGAGACAGAGACAGAGACAGAGACAGAGACAGAGACAGAGACAGAGACAGAGACAGAGAAAGATACGCGGACAGAGACAGAGGCACAGACAGAGACGGAGACAAAGACCGAGACAGAGACAGAGACGGAGACAGAGGCAGAGACAGAGCCAGGGACAGAGACGGAGACAGAGACAGAGACAGAGACAGATACAGAGACAGAGACAGATACGGGGACAGAGACAGAGGCAGAGATAGAGCCAGGGACAGAGACGGAGACAGAGACAGAGGGAGAGACAGCGACAGAGACAGAGACAGAGGCAGAGTCAGAGGCAGAGACAGAGACAGAGACAGAGACAGAGACAGAGACAGAGACAGAGATAGAGACAGAGACAGAGACAGATACGGGGACAGAGACAGAGGCAGAGACAGAGCCAGGGACAGAGACGGAGACAGAGACAGAGGGAGAGACAGCGACAGAGACAGAGACAGAGACAGAGTCAGAGGCAGAGACAGAGACAGAGACAGAGACAGAGACAGAGACAGAGACAGAGTCAGAGACAGAGACACAGACAGAGACAGAGACGGAGATAGAGACAGAGGCAGAGACAGAGACGGAGACAGAGGCAGAGACAGAGCCAGGGACAGAGACAGAGACAGAGACAGAGGGAGAGACAGCGACATAGACTGAGACAGAGACAGAGACAGAGACAGAGACAGAGACAGAGACAGAGACAGAGACAGGGACGGAGACAGAGACAGAGACAAAGACAGAGACAGAGACAGAGACAGAGACAGAGACAGAGACAGAGACAGAGACAGAGACAGAGACGGAGACAGAGACAGAGACAGAGACGGAGACAGAGACAGAGACAGAGACAGAGACAGAGACAGAGACAGAGACAGAGACTGAGACAGAGACAGAGACAGAGACGGAGACAGGGGCAGAGACAGAGCCAGGGACAGAGACAGAGACAGCGACAGAGACAGAGACAGAGACAGAGACAGAGACAGAGACAGAGACGGAGACAGAGACAGAGGCAGAGACAGAGACAGAGACAGAGACAGAGACAGAGACAGAAACAGTGACAGAGACAGATACGCGGACAGAGACAGAGGCAGAGACAGAGACAGAGAGAGAGACGGAGACAGAGACAGAGACAGAGACAGAGACAGAGACAGAGACAGAGACAGAGACAGAGACAGAAACAGAGACAGAGACAGATACGCGGACAGAGACAGAGGCAGATACAGAGACAGAGAGAGAGACGGAGACAGAGACAGAGACTGAGACGGAGACAGAGACAGCGGCAGAGTCAGGGACGGAGACAGAGACAGAGACACAGACAGAGACAGAGACGGAGTCAGAGACAGAGACAGAGCCAGAAACAGAGACAGAGACAGAGCCAGACACAGAGACAGAGAAAGATACGCGGACAGAGACAGAGGCAGATACAGAGACAGAGAGTGAGACGGAGACAGAGACAGAGACAGAGACAGAGACAGAGACAGAGACAGAGACAGAGACAGAGACAGAGACATAGACATAGACGGAGACAAAGACCGAGACAGAGACAGAAACAGAGACAGAGACAGATACGCGGACAGAGACAGAGGCAGAGACAGAGACAGAGAGAGAGACGGAGACAGAGACAGAGACTGAGACGGAGACAGAGACAGAGACAGAGACAGAGACAGAGACAGAGACAGAGACAGAGACAGAGACAGAGACAGAGACAGAGACAGAGTCAAAGACAGAGCCAGAGCCAGAAACAGAGACAGAGACAGAGCCAGAAACAGAGACAGAGAAAGATACGCGGACAGAGACAGAGGCAGAGACAGAGACAGAGAGTGAGACGGAGACAGAGACAGAGACTGAGACGGAGACAGAGACAGCGGCAGAGACAGGGACGGAGACAGAGACAGAGACACAGACAGAGACAGAGACAGATACAGAGACAGAGACAGAGACAGAGACAGAGACAGAGACAGAGACAGAGACAGAGACAGAGACAGAGACAGAGACAGAGACAGAGACAGAGACAGAGACAGAGACAGAGACAGAGACAGAGACAGAGACGGAGACTGAGACAGAGACAGAGACAGAGACAGAGACAGAGACAGATACGGGGACAGAGACAGAGGCAGAGACAGAGCCAGGGACAGAGACGGAGACAGAGACAGAGGCAGAGACAGAGACAGAGAGAGAGACGGAGACAGAGACAGAGACTGAGACGGAGACAGAGACAGAGACAGAGACAGAGACAGAGTCAGAGACAGAGACAGAAACAGAGACAGAGACAGATACGCGGACAGAGACAGAGGCAGAGACAGAGACCGAGAGAGAGACGGAGACAGAGACAGAGACTGAGACGGAGACAGAGACAGAGACAGAGACAGAGACAGAGACAGAGACAGAGACAGAGACAGAGACAGAGACAGAGACAGAGTCAGAGACAGAGACAGAGCCAGAAACAGAGACAGAGACAGAGCCAGAAACAGAGACAGACAAAGATACGCAGACAGAGACAGAGGCAGAGACAGAGACAGAGAGTGAGACGGAGACAGAGACAGAGACTGAGACGGAGACAGAGGCAGCGGCAGAGACAGGGACGGAGACAGAGACAGAGACACAGACAGAGACAGAGACAGAGACAGAGACAGAGACAGAGACAGAGACAGAGACAGAGACAGAGACAGAGACAGAGACAGAGACAGAGACAGAGACAGAGACAGAGACAGAGACAGAGACAGAGACAGAGACAGAGACAGAGACAGAGACAGAGACAGAGACAGAGACAGAGACAGAGACAGAGACGGAGACTGAGACAGAGACAGAGACAGAGACGGAGACAGAGACAGAGACAGAGACGGAGACAGAGACAGAGACAGAGACAGAGACAGAGACAGAGACAGAGACAGAGACTGAGACAGAGACAGAGACAGAGACGGAGACAGGGGCAGAGACAGAGCCAGGGACAGAGACAGAGACAGCGACAGAGACAGAGACAGAGACAGAGACAGAGACAGAGACAGAGACGGAGACAGAGACAGAGGCAGAGACAGAGACAGAGACAGAGACAGAGACAGAGACAGAAACAGTGACAGAGACAGATACGCGGACAGAGACAGAGGCAGAGACAGAGACAGAGAGAGAGACGGAGACAGAGACAGAGACAGAGACAGAGACAGAGACAGAGACAGAGACAGAGACAGAGACAGAAACAGAGACAGAGACAGATACGCGGACAGAGACAGAGGCAGATACAGAGACAGAGAGAGAGACGGAGACAGAGACAGAGACTGAGACGGAGACAGAGACAGCGGCAGAGTCAGGGACGGAGACAGAGACAGAGACACAGACAGAGACAGAGACGGAGTCAGAGACAGAGACAGAGCCAGAAACAGAGACAGAGACAGAGCCAGACACAGAGACAGAGAAAGATACGCGGACAGAGACAGAGGCAGATACAGAGACAGAGAGTGAGACGGAGACAGAGACAGAGACAGAGACAGAGACAGAGACAGAGACAGAGACAGAGACAGAGACAGAGACATAGACATAGACGGAGACAAAGACCGAGACAGAGACAGAAACAGAGACAGAGACAGATACGCGGACAGAGACAGAGGCAGAGACAGAGACAGAGAGAGAGACGGAGACAGAGACAGAGACTGAGACGGAGACAGAGACAGAGACAGAGACAGAGACAGAGACAGAGACAGAGACAGAGACAGAGACAGAGACAGAGACAGAGTCAAAGACAGAGCCAGAGCCAGAAACAGAGACAGAGACAGAGCCAGAAACAGAGACAGAGAAAGATACGCGGACAGAGACAGAGGCAGAGACAGAGACAGAGAGTGAGACGGAGACAGAGACAGAGACTGAGACGGAGACAGAGACAGCGGCAGAGACAGGGACGGAGACAGAGACAGAGACACAGACAGAGACAGAGACAGATACAGAGACAGAGACAGAGACAGAGACAGAGACAGAGACAGAGACAGAGACAGAGACAGAGACAGAGACAGAGACAGAGACAGAGACAGAGACAGAGACAGAGACAGAGACAGAGACGGAGACTGAGACAGAGACAGAGACAGAGACAGAGACAGAGACAGATACGGGGACAGAGACAGAGGCAGAGACAGAGCCAGGGACAGAGACGGAGACAGAGACAGAGGCAGAGACAGAGACAGAGAGAGAGACGGAGACAGAGACAGAGACTGAGACGGAGACAGAGACAGAGACAGAGACAGAGACAGAGTCAGAGACAGAGACAGAGCCAGAAACAGAGACAGAGACAGAGCCAGAAACAGAGACAGAGAAAGATACGCGGACAGAGACAGAGGCAGAGACAGAGACAGAGACAGAGACAGAGACAGAGACTGAGGGAGAGACAGCGACAGAGACAGAGACAGAGACAGAGACAGAGACTGAGACGGAGACAGAGACAGAGGCAGAGACAGAGACAGAGACAGAGACAGAGACAGAGACAGAGACAGAGACAGAAACAGTGACAGAGACAGATACGCGGACAGAGACAGAGGCAGAGACAGAGACAGAGACAGAGACAGAGACAGAGACAGAGAGAGAGACAGAGACAGAGACGGAGACAGAGACAGAGACAGAGACAGAGACAGAGACAGAGACAGAGAAAGTGACAGGGACGGAGACAGAGACAGAGACACAGACAGAGACAGAGACAGAGACAGAGGCAGAGACAGAGACGGAGACAGAGACAGAGACAGAGACGGAGACAGAGACAGAGACAGAGACAGAGACAGAGACAGAGACAGAGACAGAGACAGAGACTGAGACAGAGACAGAGACATAGACGGAGACAAAGACCGAGACAGAGACAGAAACAGAGACAGAGACAGATACGCGGACAGAGACAGAGGCAGAGACAGAGACCGAGAGAGAGACGGAGACAGAGACAGAGACTGAGACGGAGACAGAGACAGAGACAGAGACAGAGACAGAGACAGAGACAGAGACAGAGACAGAGACAGAGACAGAGACAGAGTCAGAGACAGAGACAGAGCCAGAAACAGAGACAGAGACAGAGCCAGAAACAGAGACAGACAAAGATACGCAGACAGAGACAGAGGCAGAGACAGAGACAGAGAGTGAGACGGAGACAGAGACAGAGACTGAGACGGAGACAGAGGCAGCGGCAGAGACAGGGACGGAGACAGAGACAGAGACACAGACAGAGACAGAGACAGAGACAGAGACAGAGACAGAGACAGAGACAGAGACAGAGACAGAGACAGAGACAGAGACAGAGACAGAGACAGAGACAGAGACAGAGACAGAGACAGAGACAGAGACAGAGACAGAGACAGAGACAGAGACAGAGACAGAGACAGAGACAGAGACAGAGACAGAGACGGAGACTGAGACAGAGACAGAGACAGAGACAGAGACGGAGACAGAGACAGAGACAGAGACAGAGACAGAGACAGAGACAGAGACAGAGACTGAGACAGAGACAGAGACATAGACGGAGACAAAGACCGAGACAGAGACAGAAACAGAGACAGAGACAGATACGCGGACAGAGACAGAGGCAGAGACAGAGACAGAGAGAGAGACGGAGACAGAGACAGAGACTGAGACGGAGACAGAGACAGAGACAGAGACAGAGACAGAGACAGAGACAGAGACAGAGACAGAGACAGAGCCAGAGCCAGAAACAGAGACAGAGACAGAGCCAGAAACAGAGACAGAGAAAGATACGCGGACAGAGACAGAGGCAGAGACAGAGACAGAGAGTGAGACGGAGACAGAGACAGAGACTGAGACGGAGACAGAGACAGCGGCAGAGACAGGGACGGAGACAGAGACAGAGACACAGACAGAGACAGAGACAGAGACAGAGACAGAGACAGAGACAGAGACAGAGACAGAGACAGAGACAGAGACAGAGACAGAGACAGAGACAGAGACAGAGACAGAGACAGAGACAGAGACAGAGACAGAGACAGAGACAGAGACAGAGACAGAGACGGAGACTGAGACAGAGACAGAGACAGAGACAGAGACAGAGACAGATACGGGGACAGAGACAGAGGCAGAGACAGAACCAGGGACAGAGACGGAGACAGAGACAGAGGGAGAGACAGCGACAGAGACAGAGACAGAGACAGAGTCAGAGGCAGAGACAGAGACAGAGACAGAGACAGAGACAGAGACAGAGACAGAGACAGAGTCAGAGACAGAGACACAGACAGAGACAGAGACAGAGACAGAGACAGAGACAGAGTCAGAGACAGAGACACAGACAGAGACAGAGACGGAGATTGAGACAGAGGCAGAGACAGAGACGGAGACAGAGGCAGAGACAGAGCCAGGGACAGGGACAGAGAGTGAGACGGAGACAGAGACAGAGACTGAGACGGAGACAGAGACAGCGGCAGAGACAGGGACGGAGACAGAGACAGAGACACAGACAGAGACAGAGACAGAGACAGAGACAGAGACAGAGACAGAGACAGAGACAGAGACAGAGACAGAGACAGAGACAGAGACAGAGACAGATACAGAGACAGAGACAGAGACAGAGACAGAGACAGAGACAGAGACAGAGACAGAGACAGAGACAGAGACAGAGACAGAGACGGAGACTGAGACAGAGACAGAGACAGAGACAGAGACAGAGACAGAGACAGATACGGGGACAGAGACAGAGGCAGAGACAGAGCCAGGGACAAAGACGGAGACAGAGACAGAGGGAGAGACAGCGACAGAGACAGAGACAGAGACAGAGTCAGAGGCAGAGACAGAGACAGAGACAGAGACAGAGACAGAGACAGAGACGGAGACAGAGGCAGAGACAGAGCCAGGGACAGGGACAGAGACAGAGAGAGAGGGAGAGACAGCGACATAGACTGAGACAGAGACAGAGACAGAGACAGAGACAGAGACAGAGACAGAGACAGAGACAGAGACAGAGACAGGGACGGAGACAGTGACAGGGACACAGACAGAGACAGAGAGAGAGACAGAGACAGAGACGGAGACAGAGGCAGAGACAGAGACAGAGAGAGAGACAGAGACAGAGACAGAGACAGAAACAGAGACAGAGACAGAGACAGAGACAGAGACAGAGACAGAGACAGAGACAGAGTCAGAGGCAGAGACAGAGACAGAGACAGAGACAGAGACAGAGACAGAGACAGAGTCAGAGACAGAGACACAGACAGAGACAGAGACGGAGATAGAGACAGAGGGAGAGACAGCGACAGAGACAGAGACAGAGACAGAGTCAGAGGCAGAGACAGAGACAGAGACAGAGACAGAGACAGAGACAGAGACAGAGACAGAGTCAGAGACAGAGACACAGACAGAGACAGAGACGGAGATTGAGACAGGGGCAGAGACAGAGACGGAGACAGAGGCAGAGGCAGAGACAGAGCCAGGGACAGAGACGGAGACAGAGACAGAGGGAGAGACAGCGACAGAGACAGAGACAGAGACAGAGTCAGAGGCAGAGACAGAGACAGAGACAGAGACAGAGACAGAGACAGAGACAGAGACAGAGACAGAGACAGAGTCAGAGACAGAGACACAGACAGAGACAGAGACGGAGATTGAGACAGAGGCAGAGACAGAGACGGAGACAGAGGCAGAGACAGAGCCAGGGACAGGGACAGAGACAGAGAGAGAGGGAGAGACAGCGACATAGACTGAGACAGAGACAGAGACAGAGACAGAGACAGAGACAGAGACAGAGACAGAGACAGAGACAGAGACAGGGACGGAGACAGTGACAGGGACACAGACAGAGACAGAGAGAGAGACAGAGACAGAGACGGAGACAGAGGCAGAGACAGAGACAGAGAGAGAGACAGAGACAGAGACAGAGACAGAAACAGAGACAGAGACAGAGACAGAGACAGAGACAGAGACAGAGACAGAGACAGAGACAGAGTCAGAGGCAGAGACAGAGACAGAGACAGAGACAGAGACAGAGACAGAGACAGAGTCAGAGACAGAGACACAGACAGAGACAGAGACGGAGATAGAGACAGAGGGAGAGACAGCGACAGAGACAGAGACAGAGACAGAGTCAGAGGCAGAGACAGAGACAGAGACAGAGACAGAGACAGAGACAGAGACAGAGACAGAGACAGAGTCAGAGACAGAGACACAGACAGAGACAGAGACGGAGATTGAGACAGAGGCAGAGACAGAGACGGAGACAGAGGCAGAGACAGAGCCAGGGACAGGGACAGAGGGTGAGACGGAGACAGAGACAGAGACTGAGACGGAGACAGAGACAGCGGCAGAGACAGGGACGGAGACAGAGACAGAGACACAGACAGAGACAGAGACAGAGACAGAGACAGAGACAGAGACAGAGACAGAGACAGAGACAGAGACAGAGACAGAGACAGAGACAGAGACAGAGACAGAGACAGAGACAGAGACAGAGACAGAGACAGAGACGGAGACTGAGACAGAGACAGAGACAGAGACAGAGACAGAGACAGAGACAGAGACAGAGTCAGAGACAGAGACACAGACAGAGACAGAGACGGAGATAGAGACAGAGGGAGAGACAGCGACAGAGACAGAGACAGAGACAGAGTCAGAGGCAGAGACAGAGACAGAGACAGAGACAGAGACAGAGACAGAGACAGAGTCAGAGACAGAGACACAGACAGAGACAGAGACGGAGATTGAGACAGAGGCAGAGACAGAGACAGAGACAGAGACAGAGACAGATACGGGGACAGAGACAGAGGCAGAGACAGAGCCAGGGACAAAGACGGAGACAGAGACAGAGGGAGAGACAGCGACAGAGACAGAGACAGAGACAGAGTCAGAGGCAGAGACAGAGACAGAGACAGAGACAGAGACAGAGACAGAGACGGAGACAGAGGCAGAGACAGAGCCAGGGACAGGGACAGAGACAGAGAGAGAGGGAGAGACAGCGACATAGACTGAGACAGAGACAGAGACAGAGACAGAGACAGAGACAGAGACAGAGACAGAGACAGAGACAGAGACAGGGACGGAGACAGTGACAGGGACACAGACAGAGACAGAGAGAGAGACAGAGACAGAGACGGAGACAGAGGCAGAGACAGAGACAGAGAGAGAGACAGAGACAGAGACAGAGACAGAAACAGAGACAGAGACAGAGACAGAGACAGAGACAGAGACAGAGACAGAGACAGAGTCAGAGGCAGAGACAGAGACAGAGACAGAGACAGAGACAGAGACAGAGACAGAGTCAGAGACAGAGACACAGACAGAGACAGAGACGGAGATAGAGACAGAGGGAGAGACAGCGACAGAGACAGAGACAGAGACAGAGTCAGAGGCAGAGACAGAGACAGAGACAGAGACAGAGACAGAGACAGAGACAGAGACAGAGACAGAGTCAGAGACAGAGACACAGACAGAGACAGAGACGGAGATTGAGACAGGGGCAGAGACAGAGACGGAGACAGAGGCAGAGGCAGAGACAGAGCCAGGGACAGAGACGGAGACAGAGACAGAGGGAGAGACAGCGACAGAGACAGAGACAGAGACAGAGTCAGAGGCAGAGACAGAGACAGAGACAGAGACAGAGACAGAGACAGAGACAGAGACAGAGACAGAGTCAGAGACAGAGACACAGACAGAGACAGAGACGGAGATTGAGACAGAGGCAGAGACAGAGACGGAGACAGAGGCAGAGACAGAGCCAGGGACAGGGACAGAGACAGAGAGAGAGGGAGAGACAGCGACATAGACTGAGACAGAGACAGAGACAGAGACAGAGACAGAGACAGAGACAGAGACAGAGACAGAGACAGAGACAGGGACGGAGACAGTGACAGGGACACAGACAGAGACAGAGAGAGAGACAGAGACAGAGACGGAGACAGAGGCAGAGACAGAGACAGAGAGAGAGACAGAGACAGAGACAGAGACAGAAACAGAGACAGAGACAGAGACAGAGACAGAGACAGAGACAGAGACAGAGACAGAGACAGAGTCAGAGGCAGAGACAGAGACAGAGACAGAGACAGAGACAGAGACAGAGACAGAGTCAGAGACAGAGACACAGACAGAGACAGAGACGGAGATAGAGACAGAGGGAGAGACAGCGACAGAGACAGAGACAGAGACAGAGTCAGAGGCAGAGACAGAGACAGAGACAGAGACAGAGACAGAGACAGAGACAGAGACAGAGTCAGAGACAGAGACACAGACAGAGACAGAGACGGAGATTGAGACAGAGGCAGAGACAGAGACGGAGACAGAGGCAGAGACAGAGCCAGGGACAGGGACAGAGGGTGAGACGGAGACAGAGACAGAGACTGAGACGGAGACAGAGACAGCGGCAGAGACAGGGACGGAGACAGAGACAGAGACACAGACAGAGACAGAGACAGAGACAGAGACAGAGACAGAGACAGAGACAGAGACAGAGACAGAGACAGAGACAGAGACAGAGACAGAGACAGAGACAGAGACAGAGACAGAGACAGAGACAGAGACAGAGACGGAGACTGAGACAGAGACAGAGACAGAGACAGAGACAGAGACAGAGACAGAGACAGAGTCAGAGACAGAGACACAGACAGAGACAGAGACGGAGATAGAGACAGAGGGAGAGACAGCGACAGAGACAGAGACAGAGACAGAGTCAGAGGCAGAGACAGAGACAGAGACAGAGACAGAGACAGAGACAGAGACAGAGTCAGAGACAGAGACACAGACAGAGACAGAGACGGAGATTGAGACAGAGGCAGAGACAGAGACGGAGACAGAGGCAGAGACAGAGCCAGGGACAGGGACAGAGAGTGAGACGGAGACAGAGACAGAGACTGAGACGGAGACAGAGACAGCGGCAGAGACAGGGACGGAGACAGAGACAGAGACACAGACAGAGACAGAGACAGAGACAGAGACAGAGACAGAGACAGAGACAGAGACAGAGACAGAGACAGAGACAGAGACAGAGACAGAGACAGAGACAGAGACAGAGACAGAGACAGAGACAGAGACAGAGACAGAGACAGAGACAGAGACAGAGACAGAGACAGAGACAGAGACAGAGACAGAGACGGAGACTGAGACAGAGACAGAGACAGAGACAGAGACAGAGACAGAGACAGATACGGGGACAGAGACAGAGGCAGAGACAGAGCCAGGGACAAAGACGGAGACAGAGACAGAGGGAGAGACAGCGACAGAGACAGAGACAGAGACAGAGTCAGAGGCAGAGACAGAGACAGAGACAGAGACAGAGACAGAGACAGAGTCAGAGACAGAGACACAGACAGAGACAGAGACGGAGATTGAGACAGAGGCAGAGACAGAGACGGAGACAGAGGCAGAGACAGAGCCAGGGACAGGGACAGAGACAGAGAGAGAGGGAGAGACAGCGACATAGACTGAGACAGAGACAGAGACAGAGACAGAGACAGAGACAGAGACAGAGACAGAGACAGAGACAGAGACAGGGACGGAGACAGTGACAGGGACACAGACAGAGACAGAGAGAGAGACAGAGACAGAGACGGAGACAGAGGCAGAGACAGAGACAGAGAGAGAGACAGAGACAGAGACAGAGACAGAAACAGAGACAGAGACAGAGACAGAGACAGAGACAGAGACAGAGACAGAGACAGAGACAGAGACAGAGTCAGAGGCAGAGACAGAGACAGAGACAGAGACAGAGACAGAGACAGAGACAGAGTCAGAGACAGAGACACAGACAGAGACAGAGACGGAGATAGAGACAGAGGCAGAGACAGAGACGGAGACAGAGGCAGAGACAGAGCCAGGGACAGAGACAGAGACAGAGACAGAGGGAGAGACAGCGACATAGACAGAGACAGAGACAGAGACAGAGACAGAGACAGAGACAGAGACAGAGACAGAGACAGAGACAGAGACAGAGACGGAGACAGCGGCAGAGACAGAGCCAGGGACAGAGACAGAGACAGAGACTGAGGGAGAGACAGCGACAGAGACAGAGACTGAGACGGAGACAGAGACAGAGGCAGAGACAGAGACAGAGACAGAGACAGAGACAGAGACAGAAACAGTGACAGAGACAGATACGCGGACAGAGACAGAGGCAGAGACAGAGACAGAGACAGAAACAGTGACAGAGACAGATACGCGGACAGAGACAGAGGCAGAGACAGAGACAGAGACAGAGACAGAGACAGATACGCGGACAGAGACAGAGGCAGAGACAGAGACAGGGAGAGAGACGGAGACAGAGACAGAGACTGAGACGGAGACATAGACAGCGGCAGAGACAGGGACGGAGACAGAGACAGAGACACAGACAGAAACAGAGACAGAGACAGAGACAGAGACAGAGACAGAGACAGAGACAGAGACAGAGACAGAGACAGAGACAGAGACAGAGAAAGATACGCGGACAGAGACGGAGACAAAGACCGAGACAGAGACAGAGACGGAGACAGAGGCAGAGACAGAGCCAGGGACAGAGACAGAGACAGAGACAGAGACAGAGACGGAGACAGAGACAGAGACAGAGACGGAGACAGAGACAGAGACAGAGACAGAGACAGAGACAGAGACAGAGACTGAGACAGAGACAGAGACATAGACGGAGACAAAGACCGAGACAGAGACAGAAACAGAGACAGAGACAGATACGCGGACAGAGACAGAGGCAGAGACAGAGACAGAGAGAGAGACGGAGACAGAGACAGAGACTGAGACGGAGACAGAGACAGAGACAGAGACAGAGACAGAGACAGAGACAGAGACAGAGACAGAGACGGAGACAGAGACAGAGACAGAGACAGAGACAGAGGCAGAGTCAGAGACAGAGACAGAGGCAGAGACAGAGACAGAGACGGAGATAGAGACAGAGGCAGAGACAGAGACAGAGACAGAGACAGAGACAGAGACAGAGACAGAGACAGAGACAGAGACAGAGACAGAGACAGAGACAGAGACAGAGACAGAGACAGATACAGAGACAGAGACAGAGACAGAGACGGAGGCAGAGACAGAGACAGAGACAGAGACAGCGACAGAGACAGAGACAGAGACAGAGACAGAGACAGAGACAGAGACAGAGACAGAGACAGAGACAGAGACAGAGACGGAGACAGAGACAGAGACAGAGACAGAGACAGAGACAGAGGCAGAGACAGCGACAGAGGCAGAGACAGAGACACAGACACAGACAGATACAGAGACAGAGACGGAGATAGAGACAGAGACAGAGACAGAGACGGAGACAGAGACGGAGACACAGACCGAGACAGAGTCAGAGACAGAGACACAGACAGAGACAGAGACGGAGATAGAGACAGAGGCAGAGACAGAGACGGAGACAGAGGCAGAGACAGAGCCAGGGACAGAGACAGAGACAGAGACAGAGGGGGAGACAGCGACATAGACAGAGACAGAGACAGAGACAGAGACAGATACAGAGACAGAGACAGAGACAGAGACAGAGACAGAGACAGAGACAGAGACAGAGACGGAGACAGGGGCAGAGACAGAGCCAGGGACAGAGACAGAGACAGAGAGAGAGACAGAGACAGAGACAGAGACAGAGACAGAGACAGAGACAGAGACAGAGACAGACATAGAGACAGAGACAGAGACAGAGACAGAGACAGAGACAGAGACAGAGACAGAGACAGAGACAGAGACAGAGACAGAGACAGAGACAGAGACAGAGACGGAGACAGGGGCAGAGACAGAGCCAGGGACAGAGACAGAGACAGAGAGAGAGACAGAGACAGAGACAGAGACAGAGACAGAGACAGAGACAGAGACAGAGACAGACATAGAGACAGAGACAGAGACAGAGACAGAGACAGAGACAGAGGCAGAGACAGATACGGAGGCAGAGACAGAAACAGCGACAGAGACAGAGACAGAGACAGAGACAGAGACAGAGAGAGAGACAGAGACAGAGACAGAGACAGAGACAGAGACAGAGACAGAGACAGAGACAGAGACAGAGACAGAGACAGACATAGAGACAGAGACAGAGACAGAGACAGAGACAGAGACAGAGGCAGAGACAGATACGGAGGCAGAGACAGAAACAGCGACAGAGACAGAGACAGAGACAGAGACAGAGACAGAGAGAGAGACAGAGACAGAGACAGAGACAGAGACAGAGACAGAGACAGACACAGAGACAGAGACAGAGACAGAGACGGAGACAGAGGCAGAGACAGAGCCATGGACAGAGACAGAGACAGAGACAGAGGGAGAGACAGCGACAGAGACAGAGACAGAGACAGAGACAGATACAGAGACAGAGACAGAGACAGAGACAGAGACAGAGACAGAGACAGAGACAGAGACAGAGACAGAGACAGAGACAGAGACAGAGACAGAGACAGAGACAGAGACAGAGACAGAGACAGAGACAGAGACGGAGACTGAGACAGAGACAGAGACAGAGACAGAGACAGATACGGGGACAGAGACAGAGGCAGAGACAGAGCCAGGGACAGAGACGGAGACAGAGACAGAGGGAGAGACAGAGACAGAGACAGAGACAGAGACAGAGACAGAGACAGAGACAGAGACAGAGACAGAGACTGAGACAGAGACAGAGACAGAGACAGACACAGGGACGGAGACAGAGACAGAGACAGAGACAGAGACAAAGACGGAGACAGCGACAGGGACAGGGAGAGGGACAGGGACAGAGACAGAGGCAGAGACAGAGACTGAGACGGAGACAGAGACAGAGACAGAGACAGAGACAGAGACAGAGACAGAGACAGAGACAGAGACAGAGACAGAGACAGAGACAGAGACAGAGTCAGAGACAGAGCCAGAGCCAGAAACAGAGACAGAGACAGAGCCAGAAACAGAGACAGAGAAAGATACGCGGACAGAGACAGAGGCAGAGACAGAGACAGAGAGTGAGACGGAGACAGAGACAGAGACTGAGACGGAGACAGAGACAGCGGCAGAGACAGGGACGGAGACAGAGACAGAGACACAGACAGAGACAGAGACAGAGACAGAGACAGAGACAGAGACAGAGACAGAGACAGAGACAGAGACAGAGACAGAGACAGAGACAGAGACAGAGACAGAGACAGAGACAGAGACAGAGACAGAGACAGAGACAGAGACAGAGACAGAGTCAGAGACAGAGACACAGACAGAGACAGAGACGGAGATTGAGACAGAGGCAGAGACAGAGACGGAGACAGAGGCAGAGACAGAGCCAGGGACAGGGACAGAGAGTGAGACGGAGACAGAGACAGAGACTGAGACGGAGACAGAGACAGCGGCAGAGACAGGGACGGAGACAGAGACAGAGACACAGACAGAGACAGAGACAGAGACAGAGACAGAGACAGAGACAGAGACAGAGACAGAGACAGAGACAGAGACAGAGACAGAGACAGAGACAGAGACAGAGACAGAGACAGAGACAGAGACAGAGACAGAGACAGAGACAGAGACAGAGACGGAGACTGAGACAGAGACAGAGACAGAGACAGAGACAGAGACAGAGACAGAGACAGAGTCAGAGACAGAGACACAGACAGAGACAGAGACGGAGATAGAGACAGAGGGAGAGACAGCGACAGAGACAGAGACAGAGACAGAGTCAGAGGCAGAGACAGAGACAGAGACAGAGACAGAGACAGAGACAGAGACAGAGTCAGAGACAGAGACACAGACAGAGACAGAGACGGAGATTGAGACAGAGGCAGAGACAGAGACGGAGACAGAGGCAGAGACAGAGCCAGGGACAGGGACAGAGAGTGAGACGGAGACAGAGAGAGAGACTGAGACGGAGACAGAGACAGCGGCAGAGACAGGGACGGAGACAGAGACAGAGACACAGACAGAGACAGAGACAGAGACAGAGACAGAGACAGAGACAGAGACAGAGACAGAGACAGAGACAGAGACAGAGACAGAGACAGAGACAGAGACAGAGACAGAGACAGAGACAGAGACAGAGACAGAGACAGAGACAGAGACAGAGACAGAGACAGAGACAGAGACAGAGACGGAGACTGAGACAGAGACAGAGACAGAGACAGAGACAGAGACAGAGACAGAGACAGATACGGGGACAGAGACAGAGGCAGAGACAGAGCCAGGGACAAAGACGGAGACAGAGACAGAGGGAGAGACAGCGACAGAGACAGAGACAGAGACAGAGTCAGAGGCAGAGACAGAGACAGAGACAGAGACAGAGACAGAGACAGAGTCAGAGACAGAGACACAGACAGAGACAGAGACGGAGATTGAGACAGAGGCAGAGACAGAGACGGAGACAGAGGCAGAGACAGAGCCAGGGACAGGGACAGAGACAGAGAGAGAGGGAGAGACAGCGACATAGACTGAGACAGAGACAGAGACAGAGACAGAGACAGAGACAGAGACAGCGGCAGAGACAGGGACGGAGACAGAGACAGAGACACAGACAGAGACAGAGACAGAGACAGAGACAGAGACAGAGACAGAGACAGAGACAGAGACAGAGACAGAGACAGAGACAGAGACAGAGACAGAGACAGAGACAGAGACAGAGACAGAGACAGAGACAGAGACAGAGACAGAGACAGAGACGGAGACTGAGACAGAGACAGAGACAGAGACAGAGACAGAGACAGAGACAGAGACAGAGTCAGAGACAGAGACACAGACAGAGACAGAGACGGAGATAGAGACAGAGGGAGAGACAGCGACAGAGACAGAGACAGAGACAGAGACAGAGTCAGAGGCAGAGACAGAGACAGAGACAGAGACAGAGACAGAGACAGAGACAGAGTCAGAGACAGAGACACAGACAGAGACAGAGACGGAGATTGAGACAGAGGCAGAGACAGAGACGGAGACAGAGGCAGAGACAGAGCCAGGGACAGGGACAGAGAGTGAGACGGAGACAGAGAGAGAGACTGAGACGGAGACAGAGACAGCGGCAGAGACAGGGACGGAGACAGAGACAGAGACACAGACAGAGACAGAGACAGAGACAGAGACAGAGACAGAGACAGAGACAGAGACAGAGACAGAGACAGAGACAGAGACAGAGACAGAGACAGAGACAGAGACAGAGACAGAGACAGAGACAGAGACAGAGACAGAGACAGAGACAGAGACAGAGACAGAGACAGAGACGGAGACTGAGACAGAGACAGAGACAGAGACAGAGACAGAGACAGAGACAGATACGGGGACAGAGACAGAGGCAGAGACAGAGCCAGGGACAAAGACGGAGACAGAGACAGAGGGAGAGACAGCGACAGAGACAGAGACAGAGACAGAGTCAGAGGCAGAGACAGAGACAGAGACAGAGACAGAGACAGAGACAGAGTCAGAGACAGAGACACAGACAGAGACAGAGACGGAGATTGAGACAGAGGCAGAGACAGAGACGGAGACAGAGGCAGAGACAGAGCCAGGGACAGGGACAGAGACAGAGAGAGAGGGAGAGACAGCGACATAGACTGAGACAGAGACAGAGACAGAGACAGAGACAGAGACAGAGACAGAGACAGAGACAGAGACAGAGACAGAGACAGGGACGGAGACAGTGACAGGGACACAGACAGAGACAGAGAGAGAGACAGAGACAGAGACGGAGACAGAGGCAGAGACAGAGACAGAGAGAGAGACAGAGACAGAGACAGAGACAGAGACAGAGACAGAGACAGAGACAGAGACAGAGACAGAGACAGAGACAGAGACAGAGACAGAGACAGAGACAGAGACAGAGACAGAGACAGAGACAGAGACAGAGACAGAGACAGAGACAGAGACAGAGACAGAGACAGAGACAGAGACAGAGACAGAGACGGAGACTGAGACAGAGACAGAGACAGAGACAGAGACAGAGACAGAGACAGATACGGGGACAGAGACAGAGGCAGAGACAGAGCCAGGGACAAAGACGGAGACAGAGACAGAGGGAGAGACAGCGACAGAGACAGAGACAGAGACAGAGTCAGAGGCAGAGACAGAGACAGAGACAGAGACAGAGACAGAGACAGAGTCAGAGACAGAGACACAGACAGAGACAGAGACGGAGATTGAGACAGAGGCAGAGACAGAGACGGAGACAGAGGCAGAGACAGAGCCAGGGACAGGGACAGAGACAGAGAGAGAGGGAGAGACAGCGACAGAGACTGAGACAGAGACAGAGACAGAGACAGAGACAGAGACAGAGACAGAGACAGCGGCAGAGACAGGGACGGAGACAGAGACAGAGACACAGACAGAGACAGAGACAGAGACAGAGACAGAGACAGAGACAGAGACAGAGACAGAGACAGAGACAGAGACAGAGACAGAGACAGAGACAGAGACAGAGACAGAGACAGAGACAGAGACAGAGACAGAGACAGAGACAGAGACAGAGACGGAGACTGAGACAGAGACAGAGACAGAGACAGAGACAGAGACAGAGACAGAGACAGAGTCAGAGACAGAGACACAGACAGAGACAGAGACGGAGATAGAGACAGAGGGAGAGACAGCGACAGAGACAGAGACAGAGACAGAGTCAGAGGCAGAGACAGAGACAGAGACAGAGACAGAGACAGAGACAGAGACAGAGTCAGAGACAGAGACACAGACAGAGACAGAGACGGAGATTGAGACAGAGGCAGAGACAGAGACGGAGACAGAGGCAGAGACAGAGCCAGGGACAGGGACAGAGAGTGAGACGGAGACAGAGAGAGAGACTGAGACGGAGACAGAGACAGCGGCAGAGACAGGGACGGAGACAGAGACAGAGACACAGACAGAGACAGAGACAGAGACAGAGACAGAGACAGAGACAGAGACAGAGACAGAGACAGAGACAGAGACAGAGACAGAGACAGAGACAGAGACAGAGACAGAGACAGAGACAGAGACAGAGACAGAGACAGAGACAGAGACGGAGACTGAGACAGAGACAGAGACAGAGACAGAGACAGAGACAGAGACAGATACGGGGACAGAGACAGAGGCAGAGACAGAGCCAGGGACAAAGACGGAGACAGAGACAGAGGGAGAGACAGCGACAGAGACAGAGACAGAGACAGAGTCAGAGGCAGAGACAGAGACAGAGACAGAGACAGAGACAGAGACAGAGACAGAGTCAGAGACAGAGACACAGACAGAGACAGAGACGGAGATTGAGACAGAGGCAGAGACAGAGACGGAGACAGAGGCAGAGACAGAGCCAGGGACAGGGACAGAGACAGAGAGAGAGGGAGAGACAGCGACATAGACTGAGACAGAGACAGAGACAGAGACAGAGACAGAGACAGAGACAGAGACAGAGACAGAGACAGAGACAGGGACGGAGACAGTGACAGGGACACAGACAGAGACAGAGAGAGAGACAGAGACAGAGACGGAGACAGAGGCAGAGACAGAGACAGAGAGAGAGACAGAGACAGAGACAGAGACAGAAACAGAGACAGAGACAGAGACAGAGACAGAGACAGAGACAGAGACAGAGACAGAGACAGAGTCAGAGGCAGAGACAGAGACAGAGACAGAGACAGAGACAGAGACAGAGACAGAGTCAGAGACAGAGACACAGACAGAGACAGAGACGGAGATAGAGACAGAGGCAGAGACAGAGACGGAGACAGAGGCAGAGACAGAGCCAGGGACAGAGACAGAGACAGAGACAGAGGGAGAGACAGCGACATAGACAGAGACAGAGACAGAGACAGAGACAGAGACAGAGACAGAGACAGAGACAGAGACAGAGACAGAGACAGAGACGGAGACAGCGGCAGAGACAGAGCCAGGGACAGAGACAGAGACAGAGACTGAGGGAGAGACAGCGACAGAGACAGAGACAGAGACAGAGACAGAGACTGAGACGGAGACAGAGACAGAGGCAGAGACAGAGACAGAGACAGAGACAGAGACAGAGACAGAAACAGTGACAGAGACAGATACGCGGACAGAGACAGAGGCAGAGACAGAGACAGAGACAGAGACAGAGACAGATGCGCGGACAGAGACAGAGGCAGAGACAGAGACAGGGAGAGAGACGGAGACAGAGACAGAGACTGAGACGGAGACATAGACAGCGGCAGAGACAGGGACGGAGACAGAGACAGAGACACAGACAGAAACAGAGACAGAGACAGAGACAGAGACAGAGACAGAGACAGAGACAGAGACAGAGACAGAGACAGAGACAGAGACAGAGAAAGATACGCGGACAGAGACGGAGACAAAGACCGAGACAGAGACAGAGACGGAGACAGAGGCAGAGACAGAGCCAGGGACAGAGACAGAGACAGAGACAGAGACAGAGACGGAGACAGAGACAGAGACAGAGACGGAGACAGAGACAGAGACAGAGACAGAGACAGAGACAGAGACAGAGACTGAGACAGAGACAGAGACATAGACGGAGACAAAGACCGAGACAGAGACAGAAACAGAGACAGAGACAGATACGCGGACAGAGATAGAGGCAGAGACAGAGACAGAGAGAGAGACGGAGACAGAGACAGAGACTGAGACGGAGACAGAGACAGAGACAGAGACAGAGACAGAGACAGAGGCAGAGTCAGAGACAGAGACAGAGACAGAGACAGAGACAGAGACCGAGACAGAGACAGAAACAGAGACAGAGGCAGATACGCGGACAGAGACAGAGGCAGAGACAGAGACAGAGAGAGAGACGGAGACAGAGACAGAGACTGAGACGGAGACAGAGACAGCGGCAGAGACAGGGACGGAGACAGAGACAGAGACACAGACAGAGACAGAGACAAAGACAGAGGCAGAGACAGAGCCAGGGACAGGGGCGGAGACAGAGACAGAGGGAGAGACCGCGACAGAGACAGAGACAGAAACAGAGACAGAGACAGATAGGCGGACAGAGGCAGAGGCAGAGACAGAGGCAGAGAGAGAGACGGAGACAGAGACAGAGACTGAGACGGAGACAGAGACAGCGGCAGAGTCAGGGACGGAGACAGAGACAGAGACAGAGAAAGAGACAGAGACAGAGACAGACATAGAGACAGAGACAGAGACAGAGACAGAGGCAGAGACAGATATGGAGGCAGAGGGAGAGACAGCGACAGAGACAGAGACAGAGACAGAGACAGAGACAGAGAGAGAGACAGAGACAGAGACAGAGACAGAGACAGAGACAGAGACAGACATAGAGACAGAGACAGAGACAGAGACAGAGGCAGAGACAGATACGGAGGCAGAGGGAGAGACAGCGACAGAGACAGAGACAGAGACAGAGACAGAGACAGAGAGAGAGACAGAGACAGAGACAGAGACAGAGACAGAGACAGAGACAGAGACAGAGACAGAGACAGAGACACAGACAGAGACAGAGACAGAGACAGAGACAGAGACAGAGACAGAGACAGAGACGGAGACAGAGGCAGAGACAGAGCCATGGACAGAGACAGAGACAGAGACAGAGGGAGAGACAGCGACAGAGACAGAGACAGAGACAGAGACAGAGACAGAGACAGAGACAGAGACAGAGACAGAGACTGAGACAGAGACAGAGACGGAGATAGAGACAGAGGCAGAGACAGAGACAGAGACAGAGACAGAGACAGAGACAGAGACAGAGACAGAGACAGAGACAGAGACAGAGACAGAGACAGAGACAGAGACAGAGACAGAGACAGAGGGAGAGACAGCGACATAGACAGAGACAGAGACAGAGACAGAGACAGAGACAGAGACAGAGACAGAGACAGAGACGGAGACAGCGGCAGAGACAGAGCCAGGGACAGAGACAGAGACAGAGACTGAGGGAGAGACAGCGACAGAGACAGAGACAGAGACAGAGACAGAGACTGAGACGGAGACAGAGACAGAGGCAGAGACAGAGACAGAGACAGAGACAGAGACAGAGACAGAAACAGTGACAGAGACAGATACGCGGACAGAGACAGAGGCAGAGACAGAGACTGAGACGGAGACCGAGACAGAGACAGAGACAGAGACAGAGACAGAGACAGAGACAGAGACAGAGACAGAGACAGAGACAGAGTCAGAGACAGAGCCAGAGCCAGAAACAGAGACAGAGACAGAGCCAGAAACAGAGACAGAGAAAGATACGCGGACAGAGACAGAGGCAGAGACAGAGACAGAGAGTGAGACGGAGACAGAGACAGAGACTGAGACGGAGACAGAGACAGCGGCAGAGACAGGGACGGAGACAGAGACAGAGACACAGACAGAGACAGAGACAGAGACAGAGACAGAGACAGAGACAGAGACAGAGACAGAGACAGAGACAGAGACAGAGACAGAGACAGAGACAGAGACAGAGACAGAGACAGAGACAGAGACAGAGACAGAGACAGAGACAGAGACGGAGACTGAGACAGAGACAGAGACAGAGACAGAGACAGAGACAGATACGGGGACAGAGACAGAGGCAGAGACAGAGCCAGGGACAGAGACGGAGACAGAGACAGAGGGAGAGACAGCGACAGAGACAGAGACAGAGACAGAGTCAGAGGCAGAGACAGAGACAGAGACAGAGACAGAGACAGAGACAGAGACAGAGTCAGAGACAGAGACACAGACAGAGACAGAGACGGAGATTGAGACAGAGGCAGAGACAGAGACGGAGACAGAGGCAGAGACACAGCCAGGGACAGGGACAGAGACAGAGAGAGAGGGAGAGACAGCGACATAGACTGAGACAGAGACAGAGACAGAGACAGAGACAGAGACAGAGACAGAGACAGAGACAGAGACAGAGACAGAGACAGGGACGGAGACAGTGACAGGGACACAGACAGAGACAGAGAGAGAGACAGAGACAGAGACGGAGACAGAGGCAGAGACAGAGACAGAGAGAGAGACAGAGACAGAGACAGAGACAGAGACAGAGACAGAGACAGAGACAGAGACAGAGACAGAGACAGAGACAGAGACAGAGTCAGAGGCAGAGACAGAGACAGAGACAGAGACAGAGACAGAGACAGAGACAGAGTCAGAGACAGAGACACAGACAGAGACAGAGACGGAGATAGAGACAGAGGGAGAGACAGCGACAGAGACAGAGACAGAGACAGAGTCAGAGGCAGAGACAGAGACAGAGACAGAGACAGAGACAGAGACAGAGACAGAGACAGAGTCAGAGACAGAGACACAGACAGAGACAGAGACGGAGATTGAGACAGAGGCAGAGACAGAGACGGAGACAGAGGCAGAGACAGAGCCAGGGACAGGGACAGAGAGTGAGACGGAGACAGAGACAGAGACTGAGACGGAGACAGAGACAGCGGCAGAGACAGGGACGGAGACAGAGACAGAGACACAGACAGAGACAGAGACAGAGACAGAGACAGAGACAGAGACAGAGACAGAGACAGAGACAGAGACAGAGACAGAGACAGAGACAGAGACAGAGACAGAGACAGAGACAGAGACAGAGACAGAGACAGAGACAGAGACAGAGACAGAGACGGAGACTGAGACAGAGACAGAGACAGAGACAGAGACAGAGACAGAGACAGAGACAGAGTCAGAGACAGAGACACAGACAGAGACAGAGACGGAGATAGAGACAGAGGGAGAGACAGCGACAGAGACAGAGACAGAGACAGAGTCAGAGGCAGAGACAGAGACAGAGACAGAGACAGAGACAGAGACAGAGACAGAGTCAGAGACAGAGACACAGACAGAGACAGAGACGGAGATTGAGACAGAGGCAGAGACAGAGACGGAGACAGAGGCAGAGACAGAGCCAGGGACAGGGACAGAGAGTGAGACGGAGACAGAGAGAGAGACTGAGACGGAGACAGAGACAGCGGCAGAGACAGGGACGGAGACAGAGACAGAGACACAGACAGAGACAGAGACAGAGACAGAGACAGAGACAGAGACAGAGACAGAGACAGAGACAGAGACAGAGACAGAGACAGAGACAGAGACAGAGACAGAGACAGAGACAGAGACAGAGACAGAGACAGAGACAGAGACAGAGACAGAGACAGAGACAGAGACAGAGACGGAGACTGAGACAGAGACAGAGACAGAGACAGAGACAGAGACAGAGACAGATACGGGGACAGAGACAGAGGCAGAGACAGAGCCAGGGACAAAGACGGAGACAGAGACAGAGGGAGAGACAGCGACAGAGACAGAGACAGAGACAGAGTCAGAGGCAGAGACAGAGACAGAGACAGAGTCAGAGGCAGAGACAGAGACAGAGACAGAGACAGAGACAGAGACAGAGACAGAGTCAGAGACAGAGACACAGACAGAGACAGAGACGGAGATAGAGACAGAGGGAGAGACAGCGACAGAGACAGAGACAGAGACAGAGTCAGAGGCAGAGACAGAGACAGAGACAGAGACAGAGACAGAGGGAGAGACAGCGACATAGACAGAGACAGAGACAGAGACAGAGACAGAGACAGAGACAGAGACAGAGACAGAGACGGAGACAGCGGCAGAGACAGAGCCAGGGACAGAGACAGAGACAGAGACTGAGGGAGAGACAGCGACAGAGACAGAGACAGAGACAGAGACAGAGACTGAGACGGAGACAGAGACAGAGGCAGAGACAGAGACAGAGACAGAGACAGAGACAGAGACAGAAACAGTGACAGAGACAGATACGCGGACAGAGACAGAGGCAGAGACAGAGACTGAGACGGAGACCGAGACAGAGACAGAGACAGAGACAGAGACAGAGACAGAGACAGAGACAGAGACAGAGACAGAGACAGAGTCAGAGACAGAGCCAGAGCCAGAAACAGAGACAGAGACAGAGCCAGAAACAGAGACAGAGAAAGATACGCGGACAGAGACAGAGGCAGAGACAGAGACAGAGAGTGAGACGGAGACAGAGACAGAGACTGAGACGGAGACAGAGACAGCGGCAGAGACAGGGACGGAGACAGAGACAGAGACACAGACAGAGACAGAGACAGAGACAGAGACAGAGACAGAGACAGAGACAGAGACAGAGACAGAGACAGAGACAGAGACAGAGACAGAGACAGAGACAGAGACAGAGACAGAGACAGAGACAGAGACAGAGACAGAGACAGAGACGGAGACTGAGACAGAGACAGAGACAGAGACAGAGACAGAGACAGATACGGGGACAGAGACAGAGGCAGAGACAGAGCCAGGGACAGAGACGGAGACAGAGACAGAGGGAGAGACAGCGACAGAGACAGAGACAGAGACAGAGTCAGAGGCAGAGACAGAGACAGAGACAGAGACAGAGACAGAGACAGAGACAGAGTCAGAGACAGAGACACAGACAGAGACAGAGACGGAGATTGAGACAGAGGCAGAGACAGAGACGGAGACAGAGGCAGAGACACAGCCAGGGACAGGGACAGAGACAGAGAGAGAGGGAGAGACAGCGACATAGACTGAGACAGAGACAGAGACAGAGACAGAGACAGAGACAGAGACAGAGACAGAGACAGAGACAGAGACAGAGACAGGGACGGAGACAGTGACAGGGACACAGACAGAGACAGAGAGAGAGACAGAGACAGAGACGGAGACAGAGGCAGAGACAGAGACAGAGAGAGAGACAGAGACAGAGACAGAGACAGAGACAGAGACAGAGACAGAGACAGAGACAGAGACAGAGACAGAGACAGAGACAGAGTCAGAGGCAGAGACAGAGACAGAGACAGAGACAGAGACAGAGACAGAGACAGAGTCAGAGACAGAGACACAGACAGAGACAGAGACGGAGATAGAGACAGAGGGAGAGACAGCGACAGAGACAGAGACAGAGACAGAGTCAGAGGCAGAGACAGAGACAGAGACAGAGACAGAGACAGAGACAGAGACAGAGACAGAGTCAGAGACAGAGACACAGACAGAGACAGAGACGGAGATTGAGACAGAGGCAGAGACAGAGACGGAGACAGAGGCAGAGACAGAGCCAGGGACAGGGACAGAGAGTGAGACGGAGACAGAGACAGAGACTGAGACGGAGACAGAGACAGCGGCAGAGACAGGGACGGAGACAGAGACAGAGACACAGACAGAGACAGAGACAGAGACAGAGACAGAGACAGAGACAGAGACAGAGACAGAGACAGAGACAGAGACAGAGACAGAGACAGAGACAGAGACAGAGACAGAGACAGAGACAGAGACAGAGACAGAGACAGAGACAGAGACAGAGACGGAGACTGAGACAGAGACAGAGACAGAGACAGAGACAGAGACAGAGACAGAGACAGAGTCAGAGACAGAGACACAGACAGAGACAGAGACGGAGATAGAGACAGAGGGAGAGACAGCGACAGAGACAGAGACAGAGACAGAGTCAGAGGCAGAGACAGAGACAGAGACAGAGACAGAGACAGAGACAGAGACAGAGTCAGAGACAGAGACACAGACAGAGACAGAGACGGAGATTGAGACAGAGGCAGAGACAGAGACGGAGACAGAGGCAGAGACAGAGCCAGGGACAGGGACAGAGAGTGAGACGGAGACAGAGAGAGAGACTGAGACGGAGACAGAGACAGCGGCAGAGACAGGGACGGAGACAGAGACAGAGACACAGACAGAGACAGAGACAGAGACAGAGACAGAGACAGAGACAGAGACAGAGACAGAGACAGAGACAGAGACAGAGACAGAGACAGAGACAGAGACAGAGACAGAGACAGAGACAGAGACAGAGACAGAGACAGAGACAGAGACAGAGACAGAGACAGAGACAGAGACGGAGACTGAGACAGAGACAGAGACAGAGACAGAGACAGAGACAGAGACAGATACGGGGACAGAGACAGAGGCAGAGACAGAGCCAGGGACAAAGACGGAGACAGAGACAGAGGGAGAGACAGCGACAGAGACAGAGACAGAGACAGAGTCAGAGGCAGAGACAGAGACAGAGACAGAGACAGAGACAGAGACAGAGTCAGAGACAGAGACACAGACAGAGACAGAGACGGAGATTGAGACAGAGGCAGAGACAGAGACGGAGACAGAGGCAGAGACAGAGCCAGGGACAGGGACAGAGACAGAGAGAGAGGGAGAGACAGCGACATAGACTGAGACAGAGACAGAGACAGAGACAGAGACAGAGACAGAGACAGAGACAGAGACAGAGACAGAGACAGAGACAGGGACGGAGACAGTGACAGGGACACAGACAGAGACAGAGAGAGAGACAGAGACAGAGACGGAGACAGAGGCAGAGACAGAGACAGAGAGAGAGACAGAGACAGAGACAGAGACAGAAACAGAGACAGAGACAGAGACAGAGACAGAGACAGAGACAGAGACAGAGACAGAGACAGAGTCAGAGGCAGAGACAGAGACAGAGACAGAGACAGAGACAGAGACAGAGACAGAGTCAGAGACAGAGACACAGACAGAGACAGAGACGGAGATAGAGACAGAGGCAGAGACAGAGACGGAGACAGAGGCAGAGACAGAGCCAGGGACAGAGACAGAGACAGAGACAGAGGGAGAGACAGCGACATAGACAGAGACAGAGACAGAGACAGAGACAGAGACAGAGACAGAGACAGAGACAGAGACAGAGACAGAGACAGAGACGGAGACAGCGGCAGAGACAGAGCCAGGGACAGAGACAGAGACAGAGACTGAGGGAGAGACAGCGACAGAGACAGAGACAGAGACAGAGACAGAGACTGAGACGGAGACAGAGACAGAGGCAGAGACAGAGACAGAGACAGAGACAGAGACAGAGACAGAAACAGTGACAGAGACAGATACGCGGACAGAGACAGAGGCAGAGACAGAGACAGAGACAGAGACAGAGACAGATACGCGGACAGAGACAGAGGCAGAGACAGAGACAGGGAGAGAGACGGAGACAGAGACAGAGACTGAGACGGAGACATAGACAGCGGCAGAGACAGGGACGGAGACAGAGACAGAGACACAGACAGAAACAGAGACAGAGACAGAGACAGAGACAGAGACAGAGACAGAGACAGAGACAGAGACAGAGACAGAGACAGAGACAGAGACAGAGAAAGATACGCGGACAGAGACGGAGACAAAGACCGAGACAGAGACAGAGACGGAGACAGAGGCAGAGACAGAGCCAGGGACAGAGACAGAGACAGAGACAGAGACAGAGACGGAGACAGAGACAGAGACAGAGACGGAGACAGAGACAGAGACAGAGACAGAGACAGAGACAGAGACAGAGACTGAGACAGAGACAGAGACATAGACGGAGACAAAGACCGAGACAGAGACAGAAACAGAGACAGAGACAGATACGCGGACAGAGACAGAGGCAGAGACAGAGACAGAGAGAGAGACGGAGACAGAGACAGAGACTGAGACGGAGACAGAGACAGAGACAGAGACAGAGACAGAGACAGAGACAGAGACAGAGACAGAGACAGAGACAGAGACGGAGACAGAGACAGAGACAGAGACAGAGACAGAGGCAGAGTCAGAGACAGAGACAGAGACAGAGACAGAGACAGAGACCGAGACAGAGACAGAAACAGAGACAGAGGCAGATACGCGGACAGAGACAGAGGCAGAGACAGAGACAGAGAGAGAGACGGAGACAGAGACAGAGACTGAGACGGAGACAGAGACAGCGGCAGAGACAGGGACGGAGACAGAGACAGAGACACAGACAGAGACAGAGACAAAGACAGAGGCAGAGACAGAGCCAGGGACAGGGGCGGAGACAGAGACAGAGGGAGAGACCGCGACAGAGACAGAGACAGAAACAGAGACAGAGACAGATAGGCGGACAGAGGCAGAGGCAGAGACAGAGGCAGAGAGAGAGACGGAGACAGAGACAGAGACTGAGACGGAGACAGAGACAGCGGCAGAGTCAGGGACGGAGACAGAGACAGAGACAGAGAAAGAGACAGAGACAGAGACAGACATAGAGACAGAGACAGAGACAGAGACAGAGGCAGAGACAGATACGGAGGCAGAGGGAGAGACAGCGACAGAGACAGAGACAGAGACAGAGACAGAGACAGAGAGAGAGACAGAGACAGAGACAGAGACAGAGACAGAGACAGAGACAGACATAGAGACAGAGACAGAGACAGAGACAGAGGCAGAGACAGATACGGAGGCAGAGGGAGAGACAGCGACAGAGACAGAGACAGAGACAGAGACAGAGACAGAGAGAGAGACAGAGACGGAGACAGAGGCAGAGACAGAGCCATGGACAGAGACAGAGACAGAGACAGAGGGAGAGACAGCGACAGAGACAGAGACAGAGACAGAGACAGAGACAGAGACAGAGACAGAGACAGAGACAGAGACTGAGACAGAGACAGAGACGGAGATAGAGACAGAGGCAGAGACAGAGACAGAGACAGAGACAGAGACAGAGACAGAGACAGAGACAGAGACAGAGACAGAGACAGAGACAGAGACAGAGACAGAGACAGAGACAGAGACAGAGACAGATACAGAGACAGAGACAGAGACAGAGACGGAGGCAGAGACAGAGACAGAGACAGAGACAGAGACAGAGACAGAGACAGAGAAAGAGACAGAGACAGAGACAGACATAGAGACAGAGACAGAGACAGAGACAGAGACAGAGACAGAGACAGAGACAGAGACAGAGACAGATACGGAGACAGAGGGAGAGACAGCGACAGAGACAGAGACAGAGACGGAGACAGAGACAGAGACAGAGGCAGAGACAGAGACAGAGGCAGAGACAGAGACAGAGACAGAGACAGAGACAGAGACAGATACAGAGACAGAGACAGAGACAGAGACGGAGCCAGAGACGGAGACAGAGACAGAGACAGAGACAGAGCCAGGGACAGAGACAGAGACAGAGACTGAGGGAGAGACAGCGACAGAGACAGAGACAGAGACAGAGACAGAGACAGAGACAGAGACAGAGACAGAGACAGAGACAGAGACAGAGACAGAGACGGAGACAGAGACAGAGACAGAGACAGAGACAGAGACAGAGGCAGAGACAGCGACAGAGGCAGAGACAGAGACACAGACACAGACAGATACAGAGACAGAGACGGAGATAGAGACAGAGACAGAGACAGAGACGGAGACAGAGACGGAGACACAGACCGAGACAGAATCAGAGACAGAGACACAGACAGAGACAGAGACGGAGATAGAGACAGAGGCAGAGACAGAGACGGAGACAGAGGCAGAGACAGAGCCAGGGACAGAGACAGAGACAGAGACAGAGGGAGAGACAGCGACATAGACAGAGACAGAGACAGAGACAGAGACAGAGACAGAGACAGAGACAGAGACAGAGACAGAGAAAGAGACAGAGACGGAGACAGGGGCAGAGACAGAGCCAGGGACAGAGACAGAGACAGAGAGAGAGACAGAGACAGAGACAGAGACAGAGACAGAGACAGAGACAGAGACAGAGACAGAGACAGACATAGAGACAGAGACAGAGACAGAGACAGAGACAGAGACAGAGGCAGAGACAGATACGGAGGCAGAGACAGAAACAGCGACAGAGACAGAGACAGAGACAGAGACAGAGACAGAGAGAGAGACAGAGACAGAGACAGAGACAGAGACAGAGACAGAGACAGACACAGAGACAGAGACAGAGACAGAGACGGAGACAGAGGCAGAGACAGAGCCATGGACAGAGACAGAGACAGAGACAGAGGGAGAGACAGCGACAGAGACAGAGACAGAGACAGAGACAGAGACAGAGACAGAGACAGAGACTGAGACAGAGACAGAGACGGAGATAGAGACAGAGGCAGAGACAGAGACAGAGACAGAGACAGAGACAGAGACAGAGACAGAGACAGAGACAGTGACAGAGACAGAGACAGAGACAGAGACAGGGACAGAGACAGAGACAGAGACACAGACAGAGACAGAGACAGAGACAGAGACAGAGGGAGAGACAGCGACAGCGGCAGAGACAGAGACAGAGACAGAGACAGAGACAGAGACAGAGACAGAGACAGAGACAGAGACAGAGACAGAGACAGAGACAGAGACAGAGACAGAGACTGAGACAGAGACAGAGACAGAGACAGAGACAGAGACAGAGACGGAGACAGAGACAGAGACGGAGACAGAGACAGAGACAGAGACAGAGACAGAGACAGAGTCAGAGACAGAGACAGAGACGGAGATAGAGACAGAGACAGAGACAGAGACGGAGACAGAGACAGAGACAGAGACAGAGCCAGGGACAGAGACAGAGACAGAGACTGAGGGAGAGACAGCGACAGAGACAGAGACAGAGACAGAGACAGAGACAGAGACAGAGACAGAGACAGAGACAGAGACAGAGACAGAGACAGAGACAGAGACGGAGACAGAGACAGAGACAGGGACAGAGGCAGAGACAGCGACAGAGGCAGAGACAGAGACACAGACACAGACAGATACAGAGACAGAGACGGAGATAGAGACAGAGACAGAGACAGAGACGGAGACAGAGACGGAGACACAGACCGAGACAGAGACAGAGACGGAGACAGAGGCAGACACAGAGCCAGGGACAGAGACGGAGACAGAGACAGAGGGAGAGACAGCGACAGAGACAGAGACAGAAACAGAGACAGAGACAGATACGCGGACAGAGACAGAGGCAGAGACAGAGACAGAGAGAGAGACGGAGACAGAGACAGAGACTGAGACGGAGACAGAGACAGCGGCAGAGGCAGGGACGGAGACAGAGACAGAGACACAGACAGAGACAGAGACAGAGACAGAGACAGAGACAGAGACAGAGACAGAGACAGAGACAGAGACGGAGACAGAGACAGAGACAGAGACAGAGACAGAGACAGAGACAGAGACAGAGACAGAGACAGAAACAGAGACAGGGACAGATACGGGGACAGAGACAGAGGCAGAGACAGCGACAGAGGCAGAGACAGAGACACAGACACAGACAGATACAGAGACAGAGACAGAGACAGAGACAGAGACTGAGACTGAGACAGAGACAGAGACAGAGACAGAGACAGAGACAGAGACGGAGGCAGAGACAGAGACAGAGACAGAGACAGAGACAGAGAAAGAGACAGAGACAGAGACAGAGACAGAGACAGATACGGAGACAGAGGCAGAGACAGAGCCAGGGACAGAGACAGAGACAGAGACAGAGGGAGAGACAGCGACAGCGGCAGAGACAGGGACGGAGACAGAGACAGGGACACAGACACAGACAGAGACAGAGACAGAGGCAGAGACAGAGACAGAGACAGAGACAGAGGCAGAGACAGAGCCATGGACAGAGACAGAGACAGAGACAGAGGGAGAGACAGCGACAGAGACAGAGACAGAGACAGAGACAGACGGAGAGACAGCGACAGCGGCAGAGACAGAGACAGAGACAGAGACAGAGACAGAGACAGACGGAGAGACAGCGACAGCGGCAGAGACAGAGACAGAGACAGAGACAGAGACAGAGACAGAGACAGAGACAGAGACAGAGACAGAGACAGAGACAGAGACAGAGACAGAGACTGAGACAGAGACAGAGACAGAGACAGAGACAGAGACAGAGACAGAGTCAGAGGCAGAGACAGAGACAGAGACAGAGACAGAGACAGAGACAGAGACAGAGTCAGAGACAGAGACACAGACAGAGACAGAGACGGAGATAGAGACAGAGGCAGAGACAGAGACGGAGACAGAGGCAGAGACAGAGCCAGGGACAGAGACAGAGACAGAGACAGAGACAGAGACACAGACAGAGACAGAGACAGAGACAGAGACAGAGACAGAGACAGAGACAGAGACAGAGACAGAGACAGAGACAGAGAAAGATACGCGGACAGAGACAGAGGCAGAGACAGAGACGGAGACAAAGACCGAGACAGAGACAGAGACGGAGACAGAGGCAGAGACAGAGCCAGGGACAGAGACGGAGACAGAGACAGAGACAGAGACAGATACAGAGTCAGAGACAGAGACAGAAACAGAGACAGAGACAGATACGCGGACAGAGACAGAGGCAGAGACAGAGACAGAGAGAGAGACGGAGACAGAGACAGAGACTGAGACGGAGACAGAGACAGCGGCAGAGACAGGGACGGAGACAGAGACAGGGACACAGACAGAGACAGAGACAGAGGCAGAGACAGAGACAGAGAGAGAGACGGAGACAGAGACAGAGACAGAGACAGAGACAGATACAGGGGCAGAGACAGAGACAGAGACAGAGACAGCAACAGGGACAGGGAGAGGGACAGAGACGGAGACAGAGACAGACGGAGAGACAGCGACAGAGACAGAGACAGAGACAGAGACAGAGAAAGAGACAGAGACAGAGACAGAGACAGAGACAGAGGCAGAGACAGCGACAGAGACAGAGACAGAGACCGAGCCAGAGACAGAGACAGAAACAGAGGCAGAGACAGAGCCAGGGACAGAGACGGAGACAGAGACAGAGGGGGAGACAGCGACAGAGATAGAGACAGAGGGAGAGGCAGAGACAGAGACAGAGACAGAGACAGGGGCAGAAACAGAGCCAGGGACGGAGACAGAGACAGAGACAGAGGGAGAGACAGCGTCAGAGACAGAGACAGAGACAGAGACAGAGACAGAGACAGAGACAGAGACAGAGACAGAGACAGTTACGGAGACAGAGACAGAGACAGAGACAGAGACAGAGACAGCGACAGAGACAGAGACAGTGACAGAGACAGAGACAGAGACCGAGACAGAGACAGAGACAGAATCAGAGGCAGAGACAGAGCCAGGGACAGAGACGGAGGCAGAGACAGAGGGGGAGACAGCGACAGAGACAGAGACAAAGGGAGAGACAGCGACAGAGAGAGAGACAGAGACAGAGACAGAGACAGAGACAGAGACAGAGACAGAGACAGAGACAGGGACAGAGACAGAGACACAGACCGAGGAGGAGACAGAGACAGAGACAGAGGGGGAGACAGAGACACAGATAGAGACAGAGGGGCAGGAGACAAACTGGGAGGCATGGGGGCAGGAGACAAAGACGGTGACAAGGACGGAGACAAAGACGGAGACAGAGACAGAGACGGAGACAGAGACGGAGACAGAGACAGAGACAGAGACAGAGACAGAGACAGAGACAGAGACAGAGACAGGGACAGAGACAGAGACAGAGAGAGAGACTGCGACAGAGACAGAGACAGAGACAGAGACAGAGACAGAGACAGAGACAGAGGGGCAGGAGACAAAGTGGGAGGCATAGGGGCAGGAGACAAAGACGGTGACAAGGACGGAGACAAAGACGGAGACAGAGACAGAGACGGAGATAGAGACGGAGACAGAGACAGAGACAGAGACAGAGACAGAGACAGGGACAGAGACAGAGACAGAGAGAGAGACTGCGACAGAGACACAGACAGAGACAGAGACAGAGACAGAGACAGAGACGGAGACAGAGGCAGAGACAGAGCCAGGGACAGAGACAGAGACAGAGACTGAGACAGAGACAGAGACAGAGACAGAGGCGGAGACAGAGACAGAGGCAGAGACAGAAATAAAGACAGAGACCGAGACAGAAACAGAGACAGAGACAGATACGTGGACAGAGACAGAGGCAAAGACAGAGACAGAGACAGAGACAGAGACAGAGACAGAGACAGAGACAGCGACAGGTACAGGGAGAGGGACAGGGACAGAGACAGAGGCAGAGACAGAGGCAGAGGCAGAGACACAGACAGAGACAGAGACAGAGACGGAGACAAAGACCGAGACACAGACAGAGACGGAGACAGAGGCAGAGACAGAGCCAGGGACAGAGACGGAGATAGAGACAGAGGAAGAGACAGCGACAGAGACAGAGACAGAGACAGAGACAGAGACAGAGACAGAGACAGAGACAGAGACAGAGACAGAGACAGAGACAGAGACAGAGACAGAGACAGAGACAGAGACAGAGACAGAGACAGAGACAGAGACAGAGACAGAGACAGACACAGAGACAGAGACAGAGACAGAGACAGAGACAGAGACAGAGACAGAGACAGAGACAGAGACAGAGACAGAGACAGAGACAGAGGGAGGGACAGCGACAGCGGCAGAGACAGAGACAGAGACAGAGACAGAGACAGAGACAGAGACAGAGACAGAGACAGAGACAGAGACAGAGACAGAGACAGAGACAGAGACTGAGACAGAGACAGAGACAGAGACAGAGACAGAGACAGAGACGGAGACAGAGACAGAGACGGAGACAGAGACAGAGACAGAGACAGAGACAGAGACAGAGTCAGGGACAGAGACACAGACAGAGACAGAGACGGAGATAGAGACAGAGACAGAGACAGAGACAGAGACGGAGACAGAGACAGAGACAGAGACAGAGCCAGGGACAGAGACAGAGACAGAGACAGAGACAGAGACGGAGACAGAGACAGAGACAGAGACAGAGACAGAGACAGAGACAGCGACAGAGGCAGAGACAGAGACACAGACACAGACAGATACAGAGACAGAGACGGAGATAGAGACAGAGACAGGGACAGGGACGGAGACAGAGACGGAGGCACAGACCGAGACAGAGACAGAGACGGAGACAGAGGCAGACACAGAGCCAGGGACAGAGACGGAGACAGAGACAGAGGGAGAGACAGCGACAGAGACAGAGACAGAGACAGAGACAGAGACAGAGACAGAGACAGAGACAGAGACAGGGACGGAGACAGTGACAGGGACACAGACAGAGACAGAGAGAGAGACAGAGACGGAGACAGAGGCAGAGACAGAGACAGAGAGAGAGACAGAGACAGAGACAGAGACAGAGACTGAGACGGAGACAGAGACAGAGGCAGAGGCAGAGACAGAGACAGAGACAGAGACAGAGACAGAGACAGAAACAGGGACAGAGACAGAGACAGAGACAGAGACAGAGACAGAGACAGTTACGGAGACAGAGACAGAGACAGAGACAGAGACAGAGACAGCGACAGAGACAGAGACAGTGACAGAGACAGAGACAGAGTCAGAGACAGAGACACAGACAGAGACAGAGACGGAGATTGAGACAGAGGCAGAGACAGAGACGGAGACAGAGGCAGAGACAGAGCCAGGGACAGGGACAGAGACAGAGACAGAGGGAGAGACAGCGACATAGACTGAGACAGAGACAGAGACAGAGACAGAGACAGAGACAGAGACAGAGACAGAGACAGAGACAGGGACAGAGACAGAGACAGAGACAGAGACAGAGACAGGGACAGAGACAGAGACAGAGACAGAGACAGAGACGGAGACAGAGGCAGAGACAGAGACAGAGAGAGAGACAGAGACAGAGACAGAGACAGAAACAGAGACAGAGACAGAGACAGAGACAGAGACAGAGACAGAGACAGAGACAGAGACAGAGACAGAGTCAGAGGCAGAGACAGAGACAGAGACAGAGACAGAGACAGAGACAGAGACAGAGACAGAGTCAGAGACAGAGACACAGACAGAGACAGAGACGGAGATAGAGACAGAGGCAGAGACAGAGACGGAGACAGAGGCAGAGACAGAGCCAGGGACAGAGACAGAGACAGAGACAGAGGGAGAGACAGCGACATAGACAGAGACAGAGACAGAGACAGAGACAGAGACAGAGACAGAGACAGAGACAGAGACAGAGACAGAGACAGAGACAGAGACAGAGACAGAGACAGAGACAGAGACGGAGACAGGGGCAGAGACAGAGCCAGGGACAGAGACAGAGACAGAGACTGAGGGAGAGACAGAGACAGAGACAGAGACAGAGACTGAGACAGAGGCAGAGACAGAAATAAAGACAGAGACCGAGACAGAAACAGAGACAGAGACAGATACGTGGACAGAGACAGAGGCAAAGACAGAGACAGAGACAGAGACCGAGACAGAGACAGAGACAGAGACAGCGACAGGTACAGGGAGCGGGACAGGGACAGAGACAGAGGCAGAGACAGAGGCAGAGGCAGAGACACAGACAGAGACAGAGACAGAGACGGAGACAAAGACCGAGACACAGACAGAGACGGAGACAGAGGCAGAGACAGAGCCAGGGACAGAGACGGAGATAGAGACAGAGGAAGAGACAGCGACAGAGACAGAGACAGAGACAGAGACAGAGACAGAGACAGAGACAGAGACAGAGACAGAGACAGAGACAGAGACAGAGACAGAGACAGAGACAGAGACAGAGACAGAGACAGACACAGAGACAGAGACAGAGACAGAGACAGAGACAGAGACAGAGACAGAGACAGAGACAGAGACAGGGACAGAGACAGAGACAGAGACAGAGACAGAGACAGGGACAGAGACAGAGACAGAGACAGAGACAGAGACAGAGACAGAGGGAGAGACAGCGACAGCGGCAGAGACAGAGACAGAGACAGAGACAGAGACAGAGACAGAGACAGAGACAGAGACAGAGACAGAGACAGAGACAGAGACAGAGACTGAGACAGAGACAGAGACAGAGACAGAGACAGAGACAGAGACGGAGACAGAGACAGAGACGGAGACAGAGACAGAGACAGAGACAGAGACAGAGACAGAGTCAGGGACAGAGACACAGACAGAGACAGAGACGGAGATAGAGACAGAGACAGAGACAGAGACAGAGACGGAGACAGAGACAGAGACAGAGACAGAGCCAGGGACAGAGACAGAGACAGAGACAGAGACAGAGACGGAGACAGAGACAGAGACAGAGACAGAGACAGAGACAGAGACAGCGACAGAGGCAGAGACAGAGACACAGACACAGACAGATACAGAGACAGAGACGGAGATAGAGACAGAGACAGAGACAGGGACGGAGACAGAGACGGAGACACAGACCGAGACAGAGACAGAGACGGAGACAGAGGCAGACACAGAGCCAGGGACAGAGACGGAGACAGAGACAGAGGGAGAGACAGCGACAGAGACAGAGACAGAGACAGAGACAGAGACAGAGACAGAGACAGAGACAGAGACAGAGACAGGGACGGAGACAGTGACAGGGACACAGACAGAGACAGAGAGAGAGACAGAGACGGAGACAGAGGCAGAGACAGAGACAGAGAGAGAGACAGAGACAGAGACAGAGACAGAGACTGAGACGGAGACAGAGACAGAGGCAGAGACAGAGACAGAGACAGAGACAGAGACAGAGACAGAAACAGGGACAGAGACAGAGACAGAGACAGAGACAGAGACAGAGACAGTTACGGAGACAGAGACAGAGACAGAGACAGAGACAGAGACAGCGACAGAGACAGAGACAGTGACAGAGACAGAGACAGAGTCAGAGACAGAGACACAGACAGAGACAGAGACGGAGATTGAGACAGAGGCAGAGACAGAGACGGAGACAGAGGCAGAGACAGAGCCAGGGACAGGGACAGAGACAGAGACAGAGGGAGAGACAGCGACATAGACTGAGACAGAGACAGAGACAGAGACAGAGACAGAGACAGAGACAGAGACAGAGACAGAGACAGAGACAGAGACAGAGACAGAGACAGAGACAGGGACGGAGACAGTGACAGGGACACAGACAGAGACAGAGAGAGAGACAGAGACGGAGACAGAGGCAGAGACAGAGACAGAGAGAGAGACAGAGACAGAGACAGAGACAGAAACAGAGACAGAGACAGAGACAGAGACAGAGACAGAGACAGAGACAGAGACAGAGTCAGAGGCAGAGACAGAGACAGAGACAGAGACAGAGACAGAGACAGAGACAGAGTCAGAGACAGAGACACAGACAGAGACAGAGACGGAGATAGAGACAGAGGCAGAGACAGAGACGGAGACAGAGGCAGAGACAGAGCCAGGGACAGAGACAGAGACAGAGACAGAGGGAGAGACAGCGACATAGACAGAGACAGAGACAGAGACAGAGACAGAGACAGAGACAGAGACAGAGACAGAGACAGAGACAGAGACAGAGACAGAGACAGAGACAGAGACAGAGACGGAGACAGGGGCAGAGACAGAGCCAGGGACAGAGACAGAGACAGAGACTGAGGGAGAGACAGAGACAGAGACAGAGACAGAGACTGAGACGGAGACAGAGACAGAGGCAGAGACAGAGACAGAGACAGAGACAGAGACAGAGACAGAAACAGTGACAGAGACAGATACGCGGACAGAGACAGAGGCAGAGACAGAGACAGAGACAGAGACAGAGACAGATACGCGGACCGAGACAGAGGCAGAGACAGAGACAGGGAGAGAGACGGAGACAGAGACAGAGACTGAGACGGAGACATAGACAGCGGCAGAGACAGGGACGGAGACAGAGACAGAGACACAGACAGAAACAGAGACAGAGACAGAGACAGAGACAGAGACAGAGACAGAGACAGAGACAGAGACAGAGAAAGATACGCGGACAGAGACGGAGACAAAGACCGAGACAGAGACAGAGACGGAGACAGAGGCAGAGACAGAGCCAGGGACAGAGACAGAGACAGAGACAGAGACAGAGACAGAGACAGAGACAGAGACAGAGACAGAGACAGAGACAGAGACAGAGACAGAGACAGAGACAGAGACAGAAACAGAGACAGAGACAGATACGCGGACAGAGGCAGAGGCAGAGACAGAGACAGAGACAGAGACAGAGACAGAGACAGAGACAGAAACAGAGACAGAGACAGATACGCGGACAGAGACAGAGGCAGAGACAGAGACAGAGAAAGAGACGGAGACAGAGACAGAGGGAGAGACAGCGACAGCGGCAGAGACAGGGACGGAGACAGAGACAGGGACACAGACGCAGACAGAGACAGAGTCAGAGACAGAGACACAGACAGAGACAGAGACGGAGATAGAGACAGAGGCAGAGACATAGACGGAGACAGAGGCAGAGACAGAGCCAGGGACAGAGACAGAGACAGAGACAGAGACACAGACAGAGACAGAGACAGAGACAGAGACGGAGACAGAGACAGAGACAGAGACGGAGACAGAGACAGAGACTGAGACAGAGACAGAGACAGAGACAGAGACTGAGACAGAGACAGAGACATAGACGGAGACAAAGACCGAGACAGAGACAGAAACAGAGACAGAGACAGATACGCGGACAGAGACAGAGGCAGAGACAGAGACAGAGAGAGAGACGGAGACAGAGGCAGAGACTGAGACGGAGACAGAGACAGAGACAGAGACAGAGACAGAGACAGAGACAGAGACAGAGACAGAGACAGAGACAGAGACGGAGACAGAGACAGAGACAGAGACAGAGACAGAGGCAGAGTCAGAGACAGAGACAGAGACAGAGACAGAGACAGAGACCGAGACAGAGACAGAAACAGAGACAGAGGCAGATACGCGGACAGAGACAGAGGCAGAGACAGAGACAGACATAGAGACGGAGACAGAGACAGAGACTGAGACGGAGACAGAGACAGCGGCAGAGACAGGGACGGAGACAGAGACAGAGACACAGACAGAGACAGAGACAGAGACAGAGGCAGAGACAGAGCCAGGGACAGAGGCGGAGACAGAGACAGAGGGAGAGACCGCGACAGAGACAGAGACAGAAACAGAGACAGAGACAGATAGGCGGACAGAGGCAGAGGCAGAGACAGAGACAGAGAGAGAGACGGAGACAGAGACAGAGACTGAGACGGAGACAGAGGCAGCGGCAGAGTCAGGGACGGAGACAGAGACAGAGACAGAGAAAGAGTCAGAGACAGAGACAGACATAGAGACAGAGACAGAGACAGAGACAGAGGCAGAGACAGATACGGAGACAGAGAGAGAGACAGAGACAGAGACAGAGACAGAGACAGAGACAGAGACAGACATAGAGACAGAGACAGAGACAGAGACAGAGGCAGAGACAGATACGGAGGCAGAGGGAGAGACAGCGACAGAGACAGAGACAGAGACAGAGACAGAGACAGAGAGAGAGACAGAGACAGAGACAGAGACAGAGACAGAGACAGAGACAGAGACAGAGACAGAGACAGAGACAGAGACAGAGACAGAGACAGAGACAGAGACAGAGACAGAAACAGAGACAGAGGCAGATACGCGGACAGAGACAGAGGCAGAGACAGAGACAGAGAGAGAGACGGAGACAGAGACAGAGACTGAGACGGAGACAGAGACAGCGGCAGAGACAGGGACGGAGACAGAGACAGAGACACAGACAGAGACGGAGACAGAGACAGAGGCAGAGACAGAGCCAGGGACAGAGGCGGAGACAGAGACAGAGGGAGAGACCGCGACAGAGACAGAGACAGAAACAGAGACAGAGACAGATAGGCGGACAGAGGCAGAGGCAGAGACAGAGACAGAGAGAGAGACGGAGACAGAGACAGAGACTGAGACGGAGACAGAGACAGCGGCAGAGTCAGGGACGGGGACAGAGACAGAGACAGAGAAAGAGACAGAGACAGAGACAGACATAGAGACAGAGACAGAGACAGAGACAGAGGCAGAGACAGATACGGAGGCAGAGGGAGAGACAGCGACAGAGACAGAGACAGAGACAGAGACAGAGACAGAGACAGAGAGAGAGACAGAGACAGAGACAGAGACAGAGACAGAGACAGAGACAGAGACAGACATAGAGACAGAGACAGAGACAGAGACAGAGGCAGAGACAGATACGGAGGCAGAGGGAGAGACAGCGACAGAGACAGAGACAGAGACAGAGACAGAGACAGAGAGAGAGACAGAGACAGAGACAGAGACAGAGACAGAGACAGAGACAGAGACAGAGACAGAGACAGAGACAGAGACAGAGACAGAGACAGAGACAGAGACAGAGACAGAGACAGAGACAGAGACGGAGACAGAGGCAGAGACAGAGCCATGGACAGAGACAGAGACAGAGACAGAGGGAGAGACAGCGACAGAGACAGAGACAGAGACAGAGACAGAGACAGAGACAGAGACAGAGACAGAGACAGAGACAGAGACAGAGACTGAGACAGAGACAGAGACGGAGATAGAGACAGAGGCAGAGACAGAGACAGAGACAGAGACAGAGACAGAGACAGAGACAGAGACAGAGACAGAGACAGAGACAGAGACAGAGACAGATACAGAGACAGAGACAGAGACAGAGACGGAGGCAGAGACAGAGACAGAGACAGAGACAGAGACAGAGACAGAGACAGAGAAAGAGACAGAGACAGAGACAGACATAGAGACAGAGACAGAGACAGAGACAGAGACAGAGACAGAGACAGAGACAGAGACAGATACGGAGACAGAGGGAGAGACAGCGACAGAGACAGAGACAGAGACGGAGACAGGGACAGAGACAGAGGCAGAGACAGAGACAGAGACAGAGACAGAGACAGAGACAGAGACAGAGACAGAGACAGATACAGAGACAGAGACAGAGACAGAGACGGAGCCAGAGACGGAGACAGAGACAGAGACAGAGACAGAGCCAGGGATAGAGACAGAGACAGAGACTGAGGGAGAGACAGCGACAGAGACAGAGACAGAGACACAGACACAGACAGATACAGAGACAGAGACGGAGATAGAGACAGAGACAGAGACAGAGACGGAGACAGAGACGGAGACACAGACAGAGACAGAGTCAGAGACAGAGACACAGACAGAGACAGAGACGGAGATAGAGACAGAGGCAGAGACAGAGACGGAGACAGAGGCAGAGACAGAGCCGGGGACAGAGACAGAGACAGAGACAGAGGGAGAGACAGCGACATAGACAGAGACAGAGACAGAGACAGAGACAGAGACAGAGACAGAGACAGAGACAGAGACAGAGACAGAGACAGAGACAGAGACAGAAACAGAGACAGAGACAGATACGCGGACAGAGGCAGAGGCAGAGACAGAGACAGAGACAGAGACAGAGACAGAGACAGAGACAGAAACAGAGACAGAGACAGATACGCGGACAGAGACAGAGGCAGAGACAGAGACAGAGAAAGAGACGGAGACAGAGACAGAGGGAGAGACAGCGACAGCGGCAGAGACAGGGACGGAGACAGAGACAGGGACACAGACGCAGACAGAGACAGAGTCAGAGACAGAGACACAGACAGAGACAGAGACGGAGATAGAGACAGAGGCAGAGACATAGACGGAGACAGAGGCAGAGACAGAGCCAGGGACAGAGACAGAGACAGAGACAGAGACACAGACAGAGACAGAGACAGAGACAGAGACGGAGACAGAGACAGAGACAGAGACGGAGACAGAGACAGAGACAGAGACAGAGACAGAGACAGAGACAGAGACTGAGACAGAGACAGAGACATAGACGGAGACAAAGACCGAGACAGAGACAGAAACAGAGACAGAGACAGATACGCGGACAGAGACAGAGGCAGAGACAGAGACAGAGAGAGAGACGGAGACAGAGGCAGAGACTGAGACGGAGACAGAGACAGAGACAGAGACAGAGACAGAGACAGAGACAGAGACAGAGACAGAGACAGAGACAGAGACGGAGACAGAGACAGAGACAGAGACAGAGACAGAGGCAGAGTCAGAGACAGAGACAGAGACAGAGACAGAGACAGAGACCGAGACAGAGACAGAAACAGAGACAGAGGCAGATACGCGGACAGAGACAGAGGCAGAGACAGAGACAGAGATAGAGACGGAGACAGAGACAGAGACTGAGACGGAGACAGAGACAGCGGCAGAGACAGGGACGGAGACAGAGACAGAGACACAGACAGAGACAGAGACAGAGACAGAGGCAGAGACAGAGCCAGGGACAGAGGCGGAGACAGAGACAGAGGGAGAGACCGCGACAGAGACAGAGACAGAAACAGAGACAGAGACAGATAGGCGGACAGAGGCAGAGGCAGAGACAGAGACAGAGAGAGAGACGGAGACAGAGACAGAGACTGAGACGGAGACAGAGACAGCGGCAGAGTCAGGGACGGAGACAGAGACAGAGACAGAGAAAGAGTCAGAGACAGAGACAGACATAGAGACAGAGACAGAGACAGAGACAGAGGCAGAGACAGATACGGAGACAGAGAGAGAGACAGAGACAGAGACAGAGACAGAGACAGAGACAGAGACAGACATAGAGACAGAGACAGAGACAGAGACAGAGGCAGAGACAGATACGGAGGCAGAGGGAGAGACAGCGACAGAGACAGAGACAGAGACAGAGACAGAGACAGAGAGAGAGACAGAGACAGAGACAGAGACAGAGACAGAGACAGAGACAGAGACAGAGACAGAGACAGAGACAGAGACAGAGACAGAGACAGAGACAGAGACAGAGACAGAAACAGAGACAGAGGCAGATACGCGGACAGAGACAGAGGCAGAGACAGAGACAGAGAGAGAGACGGAGACAGAGACAGAGACTGAGACGGAGACAGAGACAGCGGCAGAGACAGGGACGGAGACAGAGACAGAGACACAGACAGAGACGGAGACAGAGACAGAGGCAGAGACAGAGCCAGGGACAGAGGCGGAGACAGAGACAGAGGGAGAGACCGCGACAGAGACAGAGACAGAAACAGAGACAGAGACAGATAGGCGGACAGAGGCAGAGGCAGAGACAGAGACAGAGAGAGAGACGGAGACAGAGACAGAGACTGAGACGGAGACAGAGACAGCGGCAGAGTCAGGGACGGAGACAGAGACAGAGACAGAGAAAGAGACAGAGACAGAGACAGACATAGAGACAGAGACAGAGACAGAGACAGAGGCAGAGACAGATACGGAGGCAGAGGGAGAGACAGCGACAGAGACAGAGACAGAGACAGAGACAGAGACAGAGAGAGAGACAGAGACAGAGACAGAGACAGAGACAGAGACAGAGACAGACATAGAGACAGAGACAGAGACAGAGACAGAGGCAGAGACAGATACGGAGGCAGAGGGAGAGACAGCGACAGAGACAGAGACAGAGACAGAGACAGAGACAGAGAGAGAGACAGAGACAGAGACAGAGACAGAGACAGAGACAGAGACAGAGACAGAGACAGAGACAGAGACAGAGACAGAGACAGAGACAGAGACAGAGACAGAGACAGAGACAGAGACAGAGACAGAGACGGAGACAGAGGCAGAGACAGAGCCATGGACAGAGACAGAGACAGAGACAGAGGGAGAGACAGCGACAGAGACAGAGACAGAGACAGAGACAGAGACAGAGACAGAGACAGAGACAGAGACAGAGACAGAGACTGAGACAGAGACAGAGACGGAGATAGAGACAGAGGCAGAGACAGAGACAGAGACAGAGACAGAGACAGAGACAGAGACAGAGACAGAGACAGAGACAGAGACAGATACAGAGACAGAGACAGAGACAGAGACGGAGGCAGAGACAGAGACAGAGACAGAGACAGAGACAGAGACAGAGACAGAGAAAGAGACAGAGACAGAGACAGACATAGAGACAGAGACAGAGACAGAGACAGAGACAGAGACAGAGACAGAGACAGAGACAGAGACAGATACGGAGACAGAGGGAGAGACAGCGACAGAGACAGAGACAGAGACGGAGACAGGGACAGAGACAGAGGCAGAGACAGAGACAGAGACAGAGACAGAGACACAGACAGAGACAGAGACGGAGATAGAGACAGAGGCAGAGACAGAGACGGAGACAGAGGCAGAGACAGAGCCAGGGACAGAGACAGAGACAGAGACAGATGGAGAGACAGCGACATAGACAGAGACAGAGACAGAGACAGAGACAGAGACAGAGACAGAGACAGAGACAGAGACAGCGACAGAGACAGAGACAGAGACAGAGACAGAGACAGAGACAGAGAGAGAGACAGAGACAGAGACAGAGACAGAGACAGAGACAGAGACAGAGACAGACATAGAGACAGAGACAGAGACAGAGACAGAGGCAGAGACAGATACGGAGGCAGAGGGAGAGACAGCGACAGAGACAGAGACAGAGACAGAGACAGAGACAGAGAGAGAGACAGAGACAGAGACAGAGACAGAGACAGAGACAGAGACAGAGACAGAGACAGAGACAGAGACAGAGACAGAGACAGAGACAGAGACAGAGACAGAGACAGAGACAGAGACAGAGACAGAGACGGAGACAGAGGCAGAGACAGAGCCATGGACAGAGACAGAGACAGAGACAGAGGGAGAGACAGCGACAGAGACAGAGACAGAGACAGAGACAGAGACAGAGACAGAGACAGAGACAGAGACAGAGACAGAGACAGAGACTGAGACAGAGACAGAGACGGAGATAGAGACAGAGGCAGAGACAGAGACAGAGACAGAGACAGAGACAGAGACAGAGACAGAGACAGAGACAGAGACAGAGACAGAGACAGATACAGAGACAGAGACAGAGACAGAGACGGAGGCAGAGACAGAGACAGAGACAGAGACAGAGACAGAGACAGAGACAGAGAAAGAGACAGAGACAGAGACAGACATAGAGACAGAGACAGAGACAGAGACAGAGACAGAGACAGAGACAGAGACAGAGACAGATACGGAGACAGAGGGAGAGACAGCGACAGAGACAGAGACAGAGACGGAGACAGGGACAGAGACAGAGGCAGAGACAGAGACAGAGACAGAGACAGAGACAGAGACAGAGACAGAGACAGAGACAGATACAGAGACAGAGACAGAGACAGAGACGGAGCCAGAGACGGAGACAGAGACAGAGACAGAGACAGAGCCAGGGATAGAGACAGAGACAGAGACTGAGGGAGAGACAGCGACAGAGACAGAGACAGAGACACAGACACAGACAGATACAGAGACAGAGACGGAGATAGAGACAGAGACAGAGACAGAGACGGAGACAGAGACGGAGACACAGACAGAGACAGAGTCAGAGACAGAGACACAGACAGAGACAGAGACGGAGATAGAGACAGAGGCAGAGACAGAGACGGAGACAGAGGCAGAGACAGAGCCGGGGACAGAGACAGAGACAGAGACAGAGGGAGAGACAGCGACATAGACAGAGACAGAGACAGAGACAGAGACAGAGACAGAGACAGAGACAGAGACAGAGACAGAGACAGAGACAGAGACAGAGACAGAAACAGAGACAGAGACAGATACGCGGACAGAGGCAGAGGCAGAGACAGAGACAGAGACAGAGACAGAGACAGAGACAGAGACAGAAACAGAGACAGAGACAGATACGCGGACAGAGACAGAGGCAGAGACAGAGACAGAGAAAGAGACGGAGACAGAGACAGAGGGAGAGACAGCGACAGCGGCAGAGACAGGGACGGAGACAGAGACAGGGACACAGACGCAGACAGAGACAGAGTCAGAGACAGAGACACAGACAGAGACAGAGACGGAGATAGAGACAGAGGCAGAGACATAGACGGAGACAGAGGCAGAGACAGAGCCAGGGACAGAGACAGAGACAGAGACAGAGACACAGACAGAGACAGAGACAGAGACAGAGACGGAGACAGAGACAGAGACAGAGACGGAGACAGAGACAGAGACAGAGACAGAGACAGAGACAGAGACAGAGACTGAGACAGAGACAGAGACATAGACGGAGACAAAGACCGAGACAGAGACAGAAACAGAGACAGAGACAGATACGCGGACAGAGACAGAGGCAGAGACAGAGACAGAGAGAGAGACGGAGACAGAGGCAGAGACTGAGACGGAGACAGAGACAGAGACAGAGACAGAGACAGAGACAGAGACAGAGACAGAGACAGAGACAGAGACAGAGACAGAGACGGAGACAGAGACAGAGACAGAGACAGAGACAGAGGCAGAGTCAGAGACAGAGACAGAGACAGAGACAGAGACAGAGACCGAGACAGAGACAGAAACAGAGACAGAGGCAGATACGCGGACAGAGACAGAGGCAGAGACAGAGACAGAGATAGAGACGGAGACAGAGACAGAGACTGAGACGGAGACAGAGACAGCGGCAGAGACAGGGACGGAGACAGAGACAGAGACACAGACAGAGACGGAGACAGAGACAGAGGCAGAGACAGAGCCAGGGACAGAGGCGGAGACAGAGACAGAGGGAGAGACCGCGACAGAGACAGAGACAGAAACAGAGACAGAGACAGATAGGCGGACAGAGGCAGAGGCAGAGACAGAGACAGAGAGAGAGACGGAGACAGAGACAGAGACTGAGACGGAGACAGAGACAGCGGCAGAGTCAGGGACGGAGACAGAGACAGAGACAGAGAAAGAGACAGAGACAGAGACAGACATAGAGACAGAGACAGAGACAGAGACAGAGGCAGAGACAGATACGGAGGCAGAGGGAGAGACAGCGACAGAGACAGAGACAGAGACAGAGACAGAGACAGAGAGAGAGACAGAGACAGAGACAGAGACAGAGACAGAGACAGAGACAGACATAGAGACAGAGACAGAGACAGAGACAGAGGCAGAGACAGATACGGAGGCAGAGGGAGAGACAGCGACAGAGACAGAGACAGAGACAGAGACAGAGACAGAGAGAGAGACAGAGACAGAGACAGAGACAGAGACAGAGACAGAGACAGAGACAGAGACAGAGACAGAGACAGAGACAGAGACAGAGACAGAGACAGAGACAGAGACAGAGACAGAGACAGAGACAGAGACGGAGACAGAGGCAGAGACAGAGCCATGGACAGAGACAGAGACAGAGACAGAGGGAGAGACAGCGACAGAGACAGAGACAGAGACAGAGACAGAGACAGAGACAGAGACAGAGACAGAGACAGAGACAGAGACTGAGACAGAGACAGAGACGGAGATAGAGACAGAGGCAGAGACAGAGACAGAGACAGAGACAGAGACAGAGACAGAGACAGAGACAGAGACAGAGACAGAGACAGATACAGAGACAGAGACAGAGACAGAGACGGAGGCAGAGACAGAGACAGAGACAGAGACAGAGACAGAGACAGAGACAGAGAAAGAGACAGAGACAGAGACAGACATAGAGACAGAGACAGAGACAGAGACAGAGACAGAGACAGAGACAGAGACAGAGACAGAGACAGATACGGAGACAGAGGGAGAGACAGCGACAGAGACAGAGACAGAGACGGAGACAGGGACAGAGACAGAGGCAGAGACAGAGACAGAGACAGAGACAGAGACACAGACAGAGACAGAGACGGAGATAGAGACAGAGGCAGAGACAGAGACGGAGACAGAGGCAGAGACAGAGCCAGGGACAGAGACAGAGACAGAGACAGATGGAGAGACAGCGACATAGACAGAGACAGAGACAGAGACAGAGACAGAGACAGAGACAGAGACAGAGACAGAGACAGAGACAGAGACGGAGACAGGGGCAGAGACAGAGCCAGGGACAGAGACAGAGACAGAGAGAGAGACAGAGACAGAGACAGAGACAGAGACAGAGACAGAGACAGACATAGAGACAGAGACAGAGACAGAGACAGAGACAGAGACAGAGGCAGAGACAGATACGGAGGCAGAGACAGAAACAGCGACAGAGACAGAGACAGAGACAGAGACAGAGACAGAGAGAGAGACAGAGACAGAGACAGAGACAGAGACAGAGACAGAGACAGACACAGAGACAGAGACAGAGACAGAGACGGAGACAGAGGCAGAGACAGAGCCATGGACAGAGACAGAGACAGAGACAGAGGGAGAGACAGCGACAGAGACAGAGACAGAGACAGAGACAGAGACAGAGACAGAGACAGAGACAGAGACAGAGACAGAGACAGAGACAGAGACTGAGACAGAGACAGAGACGGAGATAGAGACAGAGGCAGAGACAGAGACAGAGACAGAGACAGAGACAGAGACAGAGACAGAGACAGAGACAGAGACAGTGGCAGAGACAGAGACAGAGACAGAGACAGGGACAGAGACAGAGACAGAGACACAGACAGAGACAGAGACAGAGACAGAGACAGAGGGAGAGACAGCGACAGCGGCAGAGACAGAGACAGAGACAGAGACAGAGACAGAGGCAGAGACAGAGACAGAGACAGAGACAGAGACAGAGACAGAGACAGAGACAGAGACAGAGACAGAGACTGAGACAGAGACAGAGACAGAGACAGAGACAGAGACAGAGACGGAGACAGAGACAGAGACGGAGACAGAGACAGAGACAGAGACAGAGACAGAGACAGAGTCAGAGACAGAGACAGAGACGGAGATAGAGACAGAGACAGAGACAGAGACGGAGACAGAGACAGAGACAGAGACAGAGCCAGGGACAGAGACAGAGACAGAGACTGAGGGAGAGACAGCGACAGAGACAGAGACAGAGACAGAGACAGAGACAGAGACAGAGACAGAGACAGAGACGGAGACAGAGACAGAGACGGAGACAGAGACAGAGACAGAGACAGAGACAGAGACAGGGACAGAGGCAGAGACAGCGACAGAGGCAGAGACAGAGACACAGACACAGACAGATACAGAGACAGAGACGGAGATAGAGACAGAGACAGAGACAGAGACGGAGACAGAGACGGAGACACAGACCGAGACAGAGACAGAGACGGAGACAGAGGCAGACACAGAGCCAGGGACAGAGACGGAGACAGAGACAGAGGGAGAGACAGCGACAGAGACAGAGACAGAAACAGAGACAGAGACAGATACGCGGACAGAGACAGAGGCAGAGACAGAGACAGAGAGAGAGACGGAGACAGAGACAGAGACAGAGACGGAGACAGAGACAGCGGCAGAGGCAGGGACGGAGACAGAGACAGAGACACAGACAGAGACAGAGACAGAGACAGAGACAGAGACAGAGACAGAGACAGAGACAGAGACAGAGACGGAGACAGAGACAGAGACAGAGACAGAGACAGAGACAGAGACAGAGACAGAGACAGAGACAGAGACAGAAACAGAGACAGGGACAGATACGGGGACAGAGACAGAGGCAGAGACAGCGACAGAGGCAGAGACAGAGACACAGACACAGACAGATACAGAGACAGAGACAGAGACAGAGACAGAGACTGAGACTGAGACAGAGACAGAGACAGAGACAGAGACAGAGACAGAGACGGAGGCAGAGACAGAGACAGAGACAGAGACAGAGAAAGAGACAGAGACAGAGACAGAGACAGAGACAGATACGGAGACAGAGGCAGAGACAGAGCCAGGGACAGAGACAGAGACAGAGACAGAGGGAGAGACAGCGACAGCGGCAGAGACAGGGACGGAGACAGAGACAGGGACACAGACACAGACAGAGACAGAGACAGAGGCAGAGACAGAGACAGAGACAGAGACAGAGGCAGAGACAGAGCCATGGACAGAGACAGAGACAGAGACAGAGGGAGAGACAGCGACAGAGACAGAGACAGAGACAGAGACAGAGACAGAGACAGAGACAGAGACAGAGACAGAGGCAGAGACAGAGACAGAGACAGAGACAGAGACAGAGACAGAGACAGAGACAGGGACAGAGACAGAGACAGAGACACAGACAGAGACAGAGACAGAGACAGAGACAGACGGAGAGACAGCGACAGCGGCAGAGACAGAGACAGAGACAGAGACAGAGACAGAGACAGAGACAGAGACAGAGACAGAGACAGAGACAGAGACAGAGACAGAGACAGAGACAGAGACAGAGACTGAGACAGAGACAGAGACAGAGACAGAGACAGAGACAGAGACGGAGACAGAGACAGAGACGGAGACAGAGACAGAGACAGAGACAGAGACAGAGACGGAGACAGAGACGGAGACACAGACCGAGACAGAGACAGAGACGGAGACAGAGGCAGACACAGGGCCAGGGACAGAGACGGAGACAGAGACAGAGCCAGGGACAGAGACAGAGACAGAGACTGAGGGAGAGACAGCGACAGAGACAGAGACAGAGACAGAGACAGAGACAGAGACAGAGACAGAGACAGAGACAGAGACAGAGACAGAGAAAGAGACAGAGACGGAGACAGAGACAGAGACAGAGACAGAGACAGAGACAGAGACAGAGACAGAAACAGAGACAGAGACAGATACGGGGACAGAGACAGAGGCAGAGACAGCGACAGAGGCAGAGACAGAGACACAGACACAGACAGATACAGAGACAGAGACGGAGATAGAGACAGAGACAGAGACAGAGACGGAGACAAAGACGGAGACACAGACCGAGACAGAGACAGAGACGGAGACAGACGCAGACACAGAGCCAGGGACAGAGACGGAGACAGAGACAGAGGGAGAGACAGCGACAGAGACAGAGGCAGAAACAGAGACAGAGACAGATACGCGGACAGAGACAGAGAGAGAGACGGAGACAGAGACAGAGACTGAGACGGAGACAGAGACAGCGGCAGAGACAGGGACGGAGACAGAGACAGAGACACAGACAGAGACAGAGACAGAGACAGAGACAGAGACAGAGACAGAGACAGAGACAGAGACAGAGACAGAGACAGAGACAGAGAAAGATACGCGGACAGAGACAGAGGCAGAGACAGAGACGGAGACAAAGACCGAGACAGAGACAGAGACGGAGACAGAGGCAGAGACAGAGCCAGGGACAGAGACGGAGACAGAGACAGAGACAGAGACAGATACAGAGACAGAGACAGAGACAGAAACAGAGACAGAGACAGATACGCGGACAGAGACAGAGGCAGAGACAGAGACAGAGAGAGAGACGGAGACAGAGACAGAGACTGAGACGGAGACAGAGACAGCGGCAGAGACAGGGACGGAGACAGAGACAGGGACACAGACAGAGACAGAGACAGAGACAGAGACAGAGACAGAGACAGAGACAGAGACAGAGACAGAGACAGAGACAGAGACAGAGACAGAGACAGAGACAGAGACAGAGACAGAGACAGAGACAGTTACGGAGACAGAGACAGAGACAGAGACAGAGACAGAGACAGCGACAGAGACAGAGACAGTGACAGAGACAGAGACAGAGACCGAGACAGAGACAGAGACAGAATCAGAGGCAGAGACAGAGCCAGGGACAGAGACGGAGGCAGAGACAGATGGGGAGACAGCGACAGAGACAGAGACAGAGGGAGAGACAGCGACAGAGAGAGAGACAGAGACAGAGACAGAGACAGAGACAGAGACAGAGACAGAGACAGAGACAGGGACAGAGACAGAGACAGAGACAGAGACACAGACCGAGGAGGAGACAGAGACAGAGACGGAGACAGAGACAGAGGGGGAGACAGCGACAGAGATAGAGACAGAGGGAGAGGCAGAGACAGAGACAGAGACGGAGACAGGGGCGAAAACAGAGCCAGGGACGGAGACAGAGACAGAGACAGAGGGAGAGACAGCGTCAGAGACAGAGACAGAGACAGAGACAGAGACAGAGACAGAGACAGAGACAGAGACAGAGACAGTTACGGAGACAGAGACAGAGACAGAGACAGGGACACAGACACAGACAGAGACAGAGACAGAGGCAGAGACAGAGACAGAGACAGAGACAGAGGCAGAGACAGAGCCATGGACAGAGACAGAGACAGAGACAGAGGGAGAGACAGCGACAGAGACAGAGACAGAGACAGAGACAGAGACAGAGACAGAGACAGAGACAGAGACAGAGGCAGAGACAGAGACAGAGACAGAGACAGAGACAGAGACAGAGACAGAGACAGAGACAGAGACAGAGACAGGGACAGAGACAGAGACAGAGACACAGACAGAGACAGAGACAGAGACAGGTACAGGGAGAGGGACAGGGACAGAGACAGAGGCAGAGACAGAGGCAGAGACACAGACAGAGACAGAGACAGAGACGGAGACAAAGACCGAGACACAGACAGAGACGGAGAAAGAGGCAGAGACAGAGCCAGAGACAGAGGCGGAGATAGAGACATAGGAAGAGACAGCGACAGAGACAGAGACAGAGACAGAGGCAGTGACAGAGACAGAGACAGAGACAGAGACAGACACAGAGACAGAGACACAGACCGAGGAGGAGACAGAGACAGAGACAGAGGGAGAGACAGAGAGACAGACAGAGACAGAGGGGCAGGAGACAAAGTGGGAGGCATAGGGGCAGGAGACAAAGACGGTGACAAGGACGGAGACAAAGACGGAGACAGAGACAGAGACGGAGACAGAGACGGAGACAGAGACAGAGACAGAGACAGAGACAGAGACAGGCACAGAGACAGAGACAGAGAGAGAGACTGCGACAGAGACACAGACAGAGACAGAGACAGAGACAGAGACAGAGACGGAGACAGAGGCAGAGACAGAGCCAGGGACAGAGACAGAGACAGAGACTGAGACAGAGACAGAGACAGAGACAGAGGCAGAGACAGAGACAGAGGCAGAGACAGAAATAAAGACAGAGACCGAGACAGAAACAGAGACAGAGACAGATACGTGGACAGAGACAGAGGCAAAGACAGAGACAGAGACAGAGGGAGAGACAGCGACAGCGGCAGAGACAGAGACAGAGACAGAGACAGAGACAGAGACAGAGACAGAGACAGAGACAGAGACAGAGACAGAGACAGAGACTGAGACAGAGACAGAGACAGAGACAGAGACAGAGACAGAGACGGAGACAGAGACAGAGACGGAGACAGAGACAGAGACAGAGACAGAGACAGAGACAGAGTCAGGGACAGAGACACAGACAGAGACAGAGACGGAGATAGAGACAGAGACAGAGACAGAGACAGAGACGGAGACAGAGACAGAGACAGAGACAGAGCCAGGGACAGAGACAGAGACAGAGACAGAGACAGAGACGGAGACAGAGACAGAGACAGAGACAGAGACAGAGACAGAGACAGCGACAGAGGCAGAGACAGAGACACAGACACAGACAGATACAGAGACAGAGACGGAGATAGAGACAGAGACAGAGACAGGGACGGAGACAGAGACGGAGACACAGACCGAGACAGAGACAGAGACGGAGACAGAGGCAGACACAGAGCCAGGGACAGAGACGGAGACAGAGACAGAGGGAGAGACAGCGACAGAGACAGAGACAGAAACAGAGACAGAGACAGATACGCGGACAGAGACAGAGGCAGAGACAGAGACAGAGAGAGAGACGGAGACAGAGACAGAGACTGAGATGGAGACAGAGACAGCGGCAGAGACAGGGACGGAGACAGAGACAGAGACACAGACAGAGACAGAGACAGAGACAGAGACAGAGACAGAGACAGAGACAGAGACAGAGACAGAGACAGAGACAGAGACAGAAATAGAGACAGAGACAGAGGCAGAGACTGAGACAGAGAGAGAGACGGAGACAGAGACAGAGACAGAGACAGAGACAGAGACAGATACAGGGACAGAGACAGAGACAGAGACAGAGACAGCGACAGGGACAGGGAGAGGGACAGAGACGGAGACAGAGACAGACGGAGAGACAGCGACAGAGACAGAGACAGAGACAGAGACAGAGACAGAGACAGAGACAGAGACAGAGACAGAGACAGAGGCGGAGACAGCGACAGAGACAGAGACAGAGACCGAGACAGAGACAGAGACAGAAACAGAGGCAGAGACAGAGCCAGGGACAGAGACGGAGACAGAGACAGAGGGGGAGACAGCGACAGAGACAGAGACAGAGGGAGAGGCAGAGACAGAGACAGAGACGGAGACAGGGGCAGAGACAGAGCCAGGGACGGAGACAGAGACAGAGGCGGAGACAGCGACAGAGACAGGGACAGAGACCGAGACAGAGACAGAGACAGAGACAGAAACAGAGGCAGAGACAGAGCCAGGGACAGAGACGGAGACAGAGACAGAGGGGGAGACAGCGACAGAGACAGAGACAGAGGGAGAGGCAGAGACAGAGACAGAGACGGAGACAGGGGCAGAGACAGAGCCAGGGACGGAGACAGAGACAGAGACAGAGGGAGAGACAGCGACAGAGACAGAGACAGGGACAGAGACAGAGACAGAGACAGAGACAGAGACAGAGACAGTTACGGAGACAGAGACAGAGACAGAGACAGAGACAGAGACAGCGACAGAGACAGAGACAGTGACAGAGACAGAGACAGAGTCAGAGACAGAGACACAGACAGAGACAGAGACGGAGATTGAGACAGAGGCAGAGACAGAGACGGAGACAGAGGCAGAGACAGAGCCAGGGACAGGGACAGAGACAGAGACAGAGGGAGAGACAGCGACATAGACTGAGACAGAGACAGAGACAGAGACAGAGACAGAGACAGAGACAGAGACAGAGACAGAGACAGAGACAGAGACAGAGACAGAGACAGGGGTCGAGACAGTGACAGGGACACAGACAGAGACAGAGAGAGAGACAGAGACGGAGACAGAGGCAGAGACAGAGACAGAGAGAGAGACAGAGACAGAGACAGAGACAGAAACAGAGACAGAGACAGAGACAGAGACAGAGACAGAGACAGAGACAGAGACAGAGACAGAGACAGAGTCAGAGGCAGAGACAGAGACAGAGACAGAGACAGAGACAGAGACAGAGACAGAGTCAGAGACAGAGACACAGACAGAGACAGAGACGGAGATAGAGACAGAGGCAGAGACAGAGACGGAGACAGAGGCAGAGACAGAGCCAGGGACAGAGACAGAGACAGAGACAGAGGGAGAGACAGCGACATAGACAGAGACAGAGACAGAGACAGAGACAGAGACAGAGACAGAGACAGAGACAGAGACAGAGACAGAGACAGAGACAGAGACAGAGACAGAGACAGAGACGGAGACAGGGGCAGAGACAGAGCCAGGGACAGAGACAGAGACAGAGACTGAGGGAGAGACAGAGACAGAGACAGAGACAGAGACTGAGACGGAGACAGAGACAGAGGCAGAGACAGAGACAGAGACAGAGACAGAGACAGAGACAGAAACAGTGACAGAGACAGATACGCGGACAGAGACAGAGGCAGAGACAGAGACAGAGACAGAGACAGAGACAGATACGCGGACAGAGACAGAGGCAGAGACAGAGACAGGGAGAGAGACGGAGACAGAGACAGAGACTGAGACGGAGACATAGACAGCGGCAGAGACAGGGACGGAGACAGAGACAGAGACACAGACAGAAACAGAGACAGAGACAGAGACAGAGACAGAGACAGAGACAGAGACAGAGACAGAGACAGATACAGGGACAGAGACAGAGACAGAGACAGAGACAGCGACAGGGACAGGGAGAGGGACAGAGACGGAGACAGAGACAGACGGAGAGACAGCGACAGAGACAAAGACAGAGACAGAGACAGAGACAGAGACAGAGACAGAGACAGAGACAGAGACAGAGGCGGAGACAGCGACAGAGACAGAGACAGAGACCGAGACAGAGACAGAGACAGAAACAGAGGCAGAGACAGAGCCAGGGACAGAGACGGAGACAGAGACAGAGGGGGAGACAGCGACAGAGACAGAGACAGAGGGAGAGGCAGAGACAGAGACAGAGACGGAGACAGGGGCAGAGACAGAGCCAGGGACGGAGACAGAGACAGAGGCGGAGACAGCGACAGAGACAGAGACAGAGACCGAGACAGAGACAGAGACAGAGACAGAAACAGAGGCAGAGACAGAGCCAGGGACAGAGACGGAGACAGAGACAGAGGGGGAGACAGCGACAGAGACAGAGACAGAGGGAGAGGCAGACACAGAGACAGAGACGGAGACAGGGGCAGAGACAGAGCCAGGGACGGAGACAGAGACAGAGACAGAGGGAGAGACAGCGACAGAGACAGAGACAGGGACAGAGACAGAGACAGAGACAGAGACAGAGACAGAGACAGTTACGGAGACAGCGACAGAGACAGAGACAGAGACAGAGACAGCGACAGAGACAGAGACAGTGACAGAGACAGAGACAGAGTCAGAGACAGAGACACAGACAGAGACAGAGACGGAGATTGAGACAGAGGCAGAGACAGAGACGGAGACAGAGGCAGAGACAGAGCCAGGGACAGGGACAGAGACAGAGACAGAGGGAGAGACAGCGACATAGACTGAGACAGAGACAGAGACAGAGACAGAGACAGAGACAGAGACAGAGACAGAGACAGAGACAGAGACAGAGACAGGGACGGAGACAGTGACAGGGACACAGACAGAGACAGAGAGAGAGACAGAGACGGAGACAGAGGCAGAGACAGAGACAGAGAGAGAGACAGAGACAGAGACAGAGACAGAAACAGAGACAGAGACAGAGACAGAGACAGAGACAGAGACAGAGACAGAGACAGAGACAGAGACAGAGACAGAGACAGAGTCAGAGGCAGAGACAGAGACAGAGACAGAGACAGAGACAGAGACAGAGACAGAGTCAGAGACAGAGACACAGACAGAGACAGAGACGGAGATAGAGACAGAGGCAGAGACAGAGACGGAGACAGAGGCAGAGACAGAGCCAGGGACAGAGACAGAGACAGAGACAGAGGGAGAGACAGCGACATAGACAGAGACAGAGACAGAGACAGAGACAGAGACAGAGACAGAGACAGAGACAGAGACAGAGACAGAGACAGAGACAGAGACAGAGACAGAGACAGAGACAGAGACGGAGACAGGGGCAGAGACAGAGCCAGGGACAGAGACAGAGACAGAGACTGAGGGAGAGACAGAGACAGAGACAGAGACAGAGACTGAGACGGAGACAGAGACAGAGGCAGAGACAGAGACAGAGACAGAGACAGAGACAGAGACAGAAACAGTGACAGAGACAGATACGCGGACAGAGACAGAGGCAGAGACAGAGACAGAGACAGAGACAGAGACAGATACGCGGACAGAGACAGAGGCAGAGACAGAGACAGGGAGAGAGACGGAGACAGAGACAGAGACTGAGACGGAGACATAGACAGCGGCAGAGACAGGGACGGAGACAGAGACAGAGACACAGACAGAAACAGAGACAGAGACAGAGACAGAGACAGAGACAGAGACAGAGACAGAGACAGAGAAAGATACGCGGACAGAGACGGAGACAAAGACCGAGACAGAGACAGAGACGGAGACAGAGGCAGAGACAGAGCCAGGGACAGAGACAGAGACAGAGACAGAGACAGAGACAGAGACAGAGACAGAGACAGAGACAGAGACAGAGACAGAGACAGAGACAGAGACAGAGACAGAGACAGAAACAGAGACAGAGACAGATACGCGGACAGAGACAGAGGCAGAGACAGAGACAGAGACAGAGACAGAGACAGAGACAGAGACAGAAACAGAGACAGAGACAGATACGCGGACAGAGACAGAGGCAGAGACAGAGACAGAGAAAGAGACGGAGACAGAGACAGAGGGAGAGACAGCGACAGCGGCAGAGACAGGGACGGAGACAGAGACAGGGACACAGACGCAGACAGAGACAGAGTCAGAGACAGAGACACAGACAGAGACAGAGACGGAGATAGAGACAGAGGCAGAGACATAGACGGAGACAGAGGCAGAGACAGAGCCAGGGACAGAGACAGAGACAGAGACAGAGACACAGACAGAGACAGAGACAGAGACAGAGACGGAGACAGAGACAGAGACAGAGACGGAGACAGAGACAGAGACAGAGACAGAGACAGAGACAGAGACAGAGACTGAGACAGAGACAGAGACAGAGACAGAGACAGAGACAGAGACAGAGACAGAGACAGAGACAGAGACAGACACAGAGACAGAGACAGAGACAGAGACAGAGACAGAGACAGCGACAGGTACAGGGAGAGGGACAGGGACAGAGACAGAGGCAGAGACAGAGGCAGAGGCAGAGACACAGACAGAGACAGAGACAGAGACGGAGACAAAGACCGAGACACAGACAGAGACGGAGACAGAGGCAGAGACGGAGACAGAGACGAAGACAGAGACAGAGACAGAGACAGAGACAGAGACAGGGACAGAGACAGAGACAGAGAGAGAGACTGCGACAGAGACACAGACAGAGACAGAGACAGAGACAGAGACAGAGACGGAGACAGAGGCAGAGACAGAGCCAGGGACAGAGACAGAGACAGAGACTGAGACAGAGACAGAGACGGAGACAAAGACCGAGACACAGACAGAGACGGAGACAGAGGCAGAGACAGAGACAGAGACAGAGACAGAGACAGAGACAGGGACAGAGACAGAGACAGAGAGAGAGACTGCGACAGAGACACAGACAGAGACAGAGACAGAGACAGAGACAGAGACAGAGACGGAGACAGAGGCAGAGACAGAGCCAGGGACAGAGACAGAGACAGAGACTGAGACAGAGACAGAGACAGAGACAGAGGCAGAGACAGAGACAGAGACAGAAACAGAGACAGAGACAGATACGCGGACAGAGACAGAGGCAGAGACAGAGACAGAGAAAGAGACGGAGACAGAGACAGAGGGAGAGACAGCGACAGCGGCAGAGACAGGGACGGAGACAGAGACAGGGACACAGACGCAGACAGAGACAGAGTCAGAGACAGAGACACAGACAGAGACAGAGACGGAGATAGAGACAGAGGCAGAGACATAGACGGAGACAGAGGCAGAGACAGAGCCAGGGACAGAGACAGAGACAGAGACAGAGACACAGACAGAGACAGAGACAGAGACAGAGACGGAGACAGAGACAGAGACAGAGACGGAGACAGAGACAGAGACAGAGACAGAGACAGAGACAGAGACAGAGACTGAGACAGAGACAGAGACAGAGACAGAGACAGAGACAGAGACAGAGACAGAGACAGAGACAGAGACAGACACAGAGACAGAGACAGAGACAGAGACAGAGACAGAGACAGCGACAGGTACAGGGAGAGGGACAGGGACAGAGACAGAGGCAGAGACAGAGGCAGAGGCAGAGACACAGACAGAGACAGAGACAGAGACGGAGACAAAGACCGAGACACAGACAGAGACGGAGACAGAGGCAGAGACGGAGACAGAGACGAAGACAGAGACAGAGACAGAGACAGAGACAGAGACAGGGACAGAGACAGAGACAGAGAGAGAGACTGCGACAGAGACACAGACAGAGACAGAGACAGAGACAGAGACAGAGACGGAGACAGAGGCAGAGACAGAGCCAGGGACAGAGACAGAGACAGAGACTGAGACAGAGACAGAGACGGAGACAAAGACCGAGACACAGACAGAGACGGAGACAGAGGCAGAGACAGAGACAGAGACAGAGACAGAGACAGAGACAGGGACAGAGACAGAGACAGAGAGAGAGACTGCGACAGAGACACAGACAGAGACAGAGACAGAGACAGAGACAGAGACGGAGACAGAGGCAGAGACAGAGCCAGGGACAGAGACAGAGACAGAGACTGAGACAGAGACAGAGACAGAGACAGAGGCAGAGACAGAGACAGAGGCAGAGACAGAAATAAAGACAGAGACCGAGACAGAAACAGAGACAGAGACAGATACGTGGACAGAGACAGAGGCAAAGACAGAGACAGAGACAGAGACCGAGACAGAGACAGAGACAGAGACAGCGACAGGTACAGGGAGAGGGACAGGGACAGAGACAGAGGCAGAGACAGAGGCAGAGGCAGAGACACAGACAGAGACAGAGACAGAGACGGAGACAAAGACCGAGACACAGACAGAGACGGAGACAGAGGCAGAGACAGAGCCAGGGACAGAGACGGAGATAGAGACAGAGGAAGAGACAGCGACAGAGACAGAGACAGAGACAGAGACAGAGACAGAGACAGAGACAGAGACAGAGACAGAGACAGAGACAGAGACAGAGACAGAGACAGAGACAGAGACAGAGACAGAGACAGAGACAGAGACAGACACAGAGACAGAGACAGAGACAGAGACAGAGACAGAGACAGAGACAGAGACAGAGACAGAGACAGGGACAGAGACAGAGACAGAGACAGAGACAGAGACAGGGACAGAGACAGAGACAGAGACAGAGACAGAGACAGAGACAGAGGGAGAGACAGCGACAGCGGCAGAGACAGAGACAGAGACAGAGACAGAGACAGAGACAGAGACAGAGACAGAGACAGAGACAGAGACAGAGACAGAGACTGAGACAGAGACAGAGACAGAGACAGAGACAGAGACAGAGACGGAGACAGAGACAGAGACGGAGACAGAGACAGAGACAGAGACAGAGACAGAGACAGAGTCAGGGACAGAGACACAGACAGAGACAGAGACGGAGATAGAGACAGAGACAGAGACAGAGACAGAGACGGAGACAGAGACAGAGACAGAGACAGAGCCAGGGACAGAGACAGAGACAGAGACAGAGACAGAGACGGAGACAGAGACAGAGACAGAGACAGAGACAGAGACAGAGACAGCGACAGAGGCAGAGACAGAGACACAGACACAGACAGATACAGAGACAGAGACGGAGATAGAGACAGAGACAGAGACAGGGACGGAGACAGAGACGGAGACACAGACCGAGACAGAGACAGAGACGGAGACAGAGGCAGACACAGAGCCAGGGACAGAGACGGAGACAGAGACAGAGGGAGAGACAGCGACAGAGACAGAGACAGAAACAGAGACAGAGACAGATACGCGGACAGAGACAGAGGCAGAGACAGAGACAGAGAGAGAGACGGAGACAGAGACAGAGACTGAGATGGAGACAGAGACAGCGGCAGAGACAGGGACGGAGACAGAGACAGAGACACAGACAGAGACAGAGACAGAGACAGAGACAGAGACAGAGACAGAGACAGAGACAGAGACAGAGACAGAGACAGAGACAGAGACAGAGACAGAAATAGAGACAGAGACAGAGGCAGAGACTGAGACAGAGAGAGAGACGGAGACAGAGACAGAGACAGAGACAGAGACAGAGACAGATACAGGGACAGAGACAGAGACAGAGACAGAGACAGCGACAGGGACAGGGAGAGGGACAGAGACGGAGACAGAGACAGACGGAGAGACAGCGACAGAGACAGAGACAGAGACAGAGACAGAGACAGAGACAGAGACAGAGACAGAGGCGGAGACAGCGACAGAGACAGAGACAGAGACCGAGACAGAGACAGAGACAGAAACAGAGGCAGAGACAGAGCCAGGGACAGAGACGGAGACAGAGACAGAGGGGGAGACAGCGACAGAGACAGAGACAGAGGGAGAGGCAGAGACAGAGACAGAGACGGAGACAGGGGCAGAGACAGAGCCAGGGACGGAGACAGAGACAGAGGCGGAGACAGCGACAGAGACAGAGACAGAGACCGAGACAGAGACAGAGACAGAGACAGAAACAGAGGCAGAGACAGAGCCAGGGACAGAGACGGAGACAGAGACAGAGGGGGAGACAGCGACAGAGACAGAGACAGAGGGAGAGGCAGAGACAGAGACAGAGACGGAGACAGGGGCAGAGACAGAGCCAGGGACGGAGACAGAGACAGAGACAGGGACAGAGACAGAGACAGAGACAGAGACAGAGACAGAGACAGTTACGGAGACAGAGACAGAGACAGAGACAGAGACAGAGACAGCGACAGAGACAGAGACAGTGACAGAGACAGAGACAGAGTCAGAGACAGAGACACAGACAGAGACAGAGACGGAGATTGAGACAGAGGCAGAGACAGAGACGGAGACAGAGGCAGAGACAGAGCCAGGGACAGGGACAGAGACAGAGACAGAGGGAGAGACAGCGACATAGACTGAGACAGAGACAGAGACAGAGACAGAGACAGAGACAGAGACAGAGACAGAGACAGAGACAGAGACAGAGACAGGGACGGAGACAGTGACAGGGACACAGACAGAGACAGAGAGAGAGACAGAGACGGAGACAGAGGCAGAGACAGAGACAGAGAGAGAGACAGAGACAGAGACAGAGACAGAAACAGAGACAGAGACAGAGACAGAGACAGAGACAGAGACAGAGACAGAGACAGAGACAGAGACAGAGACAGAGTCAGAGGCAGAGACAGAGACAGAGACAGAGACAGAGACAGAGACAGAGACAGAGTCAGAGACAGAGACACAGACAGAGACAGAGACGGAGATAGAGACAGAGGCAGAGACAGAGACGGAGACAGAGGCAGAGACAGAGCCAGGGACAGAGACAGAGACAGAGACAGAGGGAGAGACAGCGACATAGACAGAGACAGAGACAGAGACAGAGACAGAGACAGAGACAGAGACAGAGACAGAGACAGAGACAGAGACAGAGACAGAGACAGAGACAGAGACGGAGACAGGGGCAGAGACAGAGCCAGGGACAGAGACAGAGACAGAGACTGAGGGAGAGACAGAGACAGAGACAGAGACAGAGACTGAGACGGAGACAGAGACAGAGGCAGAGACAGAGACAGAGACAGAGACAGAGACAGAGACAGAAACAGTGACAGAGACAGATACGCGGACAGAGACAGAGGCAGAGACAGAGACAGAGACAGAGACAGAGACAGATACGCGGACAGAGACAGAGGCAGAGACAGAGACAGGGAGAGAGACGGAGACAGAGACAGAGACTGAGACGGAGACATAGACAGCGGCAGAGACAGGGACGGAGACAGAGACAGAGACACAGACAGAAACAGAGACAGAGACAGAGACAGAGACAGAGACAGAGACAGAGACAGAGACAGAGAAAGATACGCGGACAGAGACGGAGACAAAGACCGAGACAGAGACAGAGACGGAGACAGAGGCAGAGACAGAGCCAGGGACAGAGACAGAGACAGAGACAGAGACAGAGACAGAGACAGAGACAGAGACAGAGACAGAGACAGAGACAGAGACAGAGACAGAGACAGAAACAGAGACAGAGACAGATACGCGGACAGAGACAGAGGCAGAGACAGAGACAGAGACAGAGACAGAGACAGAGACAGAGACAGAGACAGAGACAGAAACAGAGACAGAGACAGATACGCGGACAGAGACAGAGGCAGAGACAGAGACAGAGAAAGAGACGGAGACAGAGACAGAGGGAGAGACAGCGACAGCGGCAGAGACAGGGACGGAGACAGAGACAGGGACACAGACGCAGACAGAGACAGAGTCAGAGACAGAGACACAGACAGAGACAGAGACGGAGATAGAGACAGAGGCAGAGACATAGACGGAGACAGAGGCAGAGACAGAGCCAGGGACAGAGACAGAGGCAGAGACAGAGACAGAGACACAGACAGAGACAGAGACAGAGACCGAGACGGAGACAGAGACAGAGACAGAGACAGAGACGGAGACAGAGACAGAGACAGAGACAGAGACAGAGACAGAGACAGAGACTGAGACAGAGACAGAGACATAGACGGAGACAAAGACCGAGACAGAGACAGAAACAGAGACAGAGACAGATACGCGGACAGAGACAGAGGCAGAGACAGAGACAGAGAGAGAGACGGAGACAGAGACAGAGACTGAGACGGAGACAGAGACAGAGACAGAGACAGAGACAGAGACAGAGACAGAGACAGAGACAGAGACAGAGACAGAGACGGAGACAGAGACAGAGACAGAGACAGAGACAGAGGCAGAGTCAGAGACAGAGACAGAGACAGAGACAGAGACAGAGACCGAGACAGAGACAGAAACAGAGACAGAGGCAGATACGCGGACAGAGACAGAGGCAGAGACAGAGACAGAGATAGAGACGGAGACAGAGACAGAGACTGAGACGGAGACAGAGACAGCGGCAGAGACAGGGACGGAGACAGAGACAGAGACACAGACAGAGACAGAGACAGAGACAGAGGCAGAGACAGAGCCAGGGACAGAGGCGGAGACAGAGACAGAGGGAGAGACCGCGACAGAGACAGAGACAGAAACAGAGACAGAGACAGATAGGCGGACAGAGGCAGAGGCAGAGACAGAGACAGAGAGAGAGACGGAGACAGAGACAGAGACTGAGACGGAGACAGAGACAGCGGCAGAGTCAGGGACGGAGACAGAGACAGAGACAGAGAAAGAGACAGAGACAGAGACAGACATAGAGACAGAGACAGAGACAGAGACAGAGGCAGAGACAGATACGGAGACAGAGAGAGAGACAGAGACAGAGACAGAGACAGAGACAGAGACAGAGACAGACATAGAGACAGAGACAGAGACAGAGACAGAGGCAGAGACAGATACGGAGGCAGAGGGAGAGACAGCGACAGAGACAGAGACAGAGACAGAGACAGAGACAGAGAGAGAGACAGAGACAGAGACAGAGACAGAGACAGAGACAGAGACAGAGACAGAGACAGAGACAGAGACAGAGACAGAGACAGAGACAGATCAGAGACAGAGGCAGATACGCGGACAGAGACAGAGGCAGAGACAGAGACAGAGAGAGAGACGGAGACAGAGACAGAGACTGAGACGGAGACAGAGACAGCGGCAGAGACAGGGACGGAGACAGAGACAGAGACACAGACAGAGACGGAGACAGAGACAGAGGCAGAGACAGAGCCAGGGACAGAGGCGGAGACAGAGACAGAGGGAGAGACCGCGACAGAGACAGAGACAGAAACAGAGACAGAGACAGATAGGCGGACAGAGGCAGAGGCAGAGACAGAGACAGAGAGAGAGACGGAGACAGAGACAGAGACTGAGACGGAGACAGAGACAGCGGCAGAGTCAGGGACGGAGACAGAGACAGAGACAGAGAAAGAGACAGAGACAGAGACAGACATAGAGACAGAGACAGAGACAGAGACAGAGGCAGAGACAGATACGGAGGCAGAGGGAGAGACAGCGACAGAGACAGAGACAGAGACAGAGACAGAGACAGAGACAGAGACAGAGACAGACATAGAGACAGAGACAGAGACAGAGACAGAGGCAGAGACAGATACGGAGGCAGAGGGAGAGACAGCGACAGAGACAGAGACAGAGACAGAGACAGAGACAGAGAGAGAGACAGAGACAGAGACAGAGACAGAGACAGAGACAGAGACAGAGACAGAGACAGAGACAGAGACAGAGACAGAGACAGAGACAGAGACAGAGACAGAGACAGAGACAGAGACAGAGACAGAGACAGAGACGGAGACAGAGGCAGAGACAGAGCCATGGACAGAGACAGAGACAGAGACAGAGGGAGAGACAGCGACAGAGACAGAGACAGAGACAGAGACAGAGACAGAGACAGAGACAGAGACAGAGACAGAGACAGAGACAGAGACTGAGACAGAGACAGAGACGGAGATAGAGACAGAGGCAGAGACAGAGACAGAGACAGAGACAGAGACAGAGACAGAGACAGAGACAGAGACAGAGACAGAGACAGAGACAGATACAGAGACAGAGACAGAGACAGAGACGGAGGCAGAGACAGAGACAGAGACAGAGACAGAGACAGAGACAGAGACAGAGAAAGAGACAGAGACAGAGACAGACATAGAGACAGAGACAGAGACAGAGACAGAGACAGAGACAGAGACAGAGACAGAGACAGATACGGAGACAGAGGGAGAGACAGCGACAGAGACAGAGACAGAGACGGAGACAGAGACAGAGACAGAGGCAGAGACAGAGACAGAGACAGAGACAGAGACAGAGACAGAGACAGAGACAGAGACAGATACAGAGACAGAGACAGAGACAGAGACGGAGCCAGAGACGGAGACAGAGACAGAGACAGAGACAGAGCCAGGGACAGAGACAGAGACAGAGACTGAGGGAGAGACAGCGACAGAGACAGAGACAGAGACAGAGACAGAGACAGAGACGGAGACAGAGACAGAGACAGAGACAGAGACAGAGACAGAGACAGAGACGGAGACAGAGACAGAGACAGAGACAGAGACAGAGACAGAGACAGAGGCAGAGACAGCGACAGAGGCAGAGACAGCGACAGAGGCCGAGACAGAGACACAGACACAGACAGATACAGAGACAGAGACGGAGATAGAGACAGAGACAGAGACAGAGACGGAGACAGAGACGGAGACACAGACCGAGACAGAGTCAGAGACAGAGACACAGACAGAGACAGAGACGGAGATAGAGACAGAGGCAGAGACAGAGACGGAGACAGAGGCAGAGACAGAGCCAGGGACAGAGACAGAGACAGAGACAGAGGGAGAGACAGCGACATAGACAGAGACAGAGACAGAGACAGAGACAGAGACAGAGACAGAGACAGAGACAGAGACAGAGACAGAGACAGAGACGGAGACAGGGGCAGAGACAGAGCCAGGGACAGAGACAGAGACAGAGAGAGAGACAGAGACAGAGACAGAGACAGAGACAGAGACAGAGACAGACATAGAGACAGAGACAGAGACAGAGACAGAGACAGAGACAGAGGCAGAGACAGATACGGAGGCAGAGACAGAAACAGCGACAGAGACAGAGACAGAGACAGAGACAGAGACAGAGAGAGAGACAGAGACAGAGACAGAGACAGAGACAGAGACAGAGACAGACACAGAGACAGAGACAGAGACAGAGACGGAGACAGAGGCAGAGACAGAGCCATGGACAGAGACAGAGACAGAGACAGAGGGAGAGACAGCGACAGAGACAGAGACAGAGACAGAGACAGAGACAGAGACAGAGACATAGACAGAGACAGAGACAGAGACTGAGACAGAGACAGAGACGGAGATAGAGACAGAGGCAGAGACAGAGACAGAGACAGAGACAGAGACAGAGACAGAGACAGAGACAGAGACAGTGGCAGAGACAGAGACAGAGACAGAGACAGGGACAGAGACAGAGACAGAGACACAGACAGAGACAGAGACAGAGACAGAGACAGAGGGAGAGACAGCGACAGCGGCAGAGACAGAGACAGAGACAGAGACAGAGACAGAGACAGAGACAGAGACAGAGACAGAGACAGAGACAGAGACAGAGACAGAGACTGAGACAGAGACAGAGACAGAGACAGAGACAGAGACAGAGACGGAGACAGAGACAGAGACGGAGACAGAGACAGAGACAGAGACAGAGACAGAGACAGAGTCAGAGACAGAGACAGAGACGGAGATAGAGACAGAGACAGAGACAGAGACGGAGACAGAGACAGAGACAGAGACAGAGCCAGGGACAGAGACAGAGACAGAGACTGAGGGAGAGACAGCGACAGAGACAGAGACAGAGACAGAGACAGAGACAGAGACAGAGACAGAGACGGAGACAGAGACAGAGACGGAGACAGAGACAGAGACAGAGACAGAGACAGAGACAGGGACTGAGGCAGAGACAGCGACAGAGGCAGAGACAGAGACACAGACACAGACAGATACAGAGACAGAGACGGAGATAGAGACAGAGACAGAGACAGAGACGGAGACAGAGACGGAGACACAGACCGAGACAGAGACAGAGACGGAGACAGAGGCAGACACAGAGCCAGGGACAGAGACGGAGACAGAGACAGAGGGCGAGACAGCGACAGAGACAGAGACAGAAACAGAGACAGAGACAGATACGCGGACAGAGACAGAGGCAGAGACAGAGACAGAGAGAGAGACGGAGACAGAGACAGAGACTGAGACGGAGACAGAGACAGCGGCAGAGGCAGGGACGGAGACAGAGACAGAGACACAGACAGAGACAAAGACAGAGACAGAGACAGAGACAGAGACAGAGACAGAGACAGAGACAGAGACAGAGACGGAGACAGAGACAGAGACAGAGACAGAGACAGAGACAGAGACAGAGACAGAGACAGAGACAGAGACAGAAACAGAGACAGGGACAGATACGGGGACAGAGACAGAGGCAGAGACAGCGACAGAGGCAGAGACAGAGACACAGACACAGACAGATACAGAGACAGAGACAGAGACAGAGACAGAGACTGAGACTGAGACAGAGACAGAGACAGAGACAGAGACAGAGACAGAGACGGAGGCAGAGACAGAGACAGAGACAGAGACAGAGAAAGAGACAGAGACAGAGACAGAGACAGAGACAGATACGGAGACAGAGGCAGAGACAGAGCCAGGGACAGAGACAGAGACAGAGACAGAGGGAGAGACAGCGACAGCGGCAGAGACAGGGACGGAGACAGAGACAGGGACACAGACACAGACAGAGACAGAGACAGAGGCAGAGACAGAGACAGAGACAGAGACAGAGGCAGAGACAGAGCCATGGACAGAGACAGAGACAGAGACAGAGGGAGAGACAGCGACAGAGACAGAGACAGAGACAGAGACAGAGACAGAGACAGAGACAGAGACAGAGACAGAGGCAGAGACAGAGACAGAGACAGAGACAGAGACAGAGACAGAGACAGAGACAGGGACAGAGACAGAGACAGAGACACAGACAGAGACAGAGACAGAGACAGAGACAGACGGAGAGACAGCGACAGCGGCAGAGACAGAGACAGAGACAGAGACAGAGACAGAGACAGAGACAGAGACAGAGACAGAGACAGAGACAGAGACAGAGACAGAGACAGAGACAGAGACAGAGACAGAGACAGAGACAGAGACAGAGACTGAGACAGAGACAGAGACAGAGACAGAGACAGAGACAGAGACAGAGACGGAGACAGAGACAGAGACGGAGACAGAGACAGAGACAGAGACAGAGACAGAGACGGAGACACAGACCGAGACAGAGACAGAGACGGAGACAGAGGCAGACACAGGGCCAGGGACAGAGACGGAGACAGAGACAGAGCCAGGGACAGAGACAGAGACAGAGACTGAGGGAGAGACAGCGACAGAGACAGAGACAGAGACAGAGACAGAGACAGAGACAGAGACAGAGACAGAGACAGAGACAGAGACAGAGAAAGAGACAGAGACGGAGACAGAGACAGAGACAGAGACAGAGACAGAGACAGAGACAGAGACAGAAACAGAGACAGAGACAGATACGGGGACAGAGACAGAGGCAGAGACAGCGACAGAGGCAGAGACAGAGACACAGACACAGACAGATACAGAGACAGAGACGGAGATAGAGACAGAGACAGAGACAGAGACGGAGACAAAGACGGAGACACAGACCGAGACAGAGACAGAGACGGAGACAGACGCAGACACAGAGCCAGGGACAGAGACGGAGACAGAGACAGAGGGAGAGACAGCGACAGAGACAGAGGCAGAAACAGAGACAGAGACAGATACGCGGACAGAGACAGAGAGAGAGACGGAGACAGAGACAGAGACTGAGACGGAGACAGAGACAGCGGCAGAGACAGGGACGGAGACAGAGACAGAGACACAGACAGAGACAGAGACAGAGACAGAGACAGAGACAGAGACAGAGACAGAGACAGAGACAGAGACAGAGACAGAGAAAGATACGCGGACAGAGACAGAGGCAGAGACAGAGACGGAGACAAAGACCGAGACAGAGACAGAGACGGAGACAGAGGCAGAGACAGAGCCAGGGACAGAGACGGAGACAGAGACAGAGACAGAGACAGATACAGAGACAGAGACAGAGACAGAAACAGAGACAGAGACAGATACGCGGACAGAGACAGAGGCAGAGACAGAGACAGAGAGAGAGACGGAGACAGAGACAGAGACTGAGACGGAGACAGAGACAGCGGCAGAGACAGGGACGGAGACAGAGACAGGGACACAGACAGAGACAGAGACAGAGACAGAGACAGAGACAGAGACAGAGACAGAGACAGAGACAGAGACAGAGACAGAGACAGAGACAGAGACAGAGACAGAGACAGAGACAGAGACAGAGACAGAGACAGAGACAGAGACAGAGACAGAGACAGAGACAGAGACAGAGACAGAGACAGAGACAGAAATAGAGACAGAGACAGAGGCAGAGACAGAGACAGAGAGAGAGACGGAGACAGAGACAGAGACAGAGACAGAGACAGAGACAGATACAGGGACAGAGACAGAGACAGAGACAGAGACAGCAACAGGGACAGGGAGAGGGACAGAGACGGAGACAGAGACAGACGGAGAGACAGCGACAGAGACAGAGACAGAGACAGAGACAGAGAAAGAGACAGAGACAGAGACAGAGACAGAGGCAGAGACAGCGACAGAGACAGAGACAGAGACCGAGCCAGAGACAGAGACAGAAACAGAGGCAGAGACAGAGCCAGGGACAGAGACGGAGACAGAGACAGAGGGGGAGACAGCGACAGAGATAGAGACAGAGGGAGAGGCAGAGACAGAGACAGAGACGGAGACAGGGGCAGAAACAGAGCCAGGGACGGAGACAGAGACAGAGACAGAGGGAGAGACAGCGTCAGAGACAGAGACAGAGACAGAGACAGAGACAGAGACAGAGACAGAGACAGAGACAGAGACAGAGACAGTTACGGAGACAGAGACAGAGACAGAGACAGAGACAGAGACAGCGACAGAGACAGAGACAGTGACAGAGACAGAGACAGAGACCGAGACAGAGACAGAGACAGAATCAGAGGCAGAGACAGAGCCAGGGACAGAGACGGAGGCAGAGACAGATGGGGAGACAGCGACAGAGACAGAGACAGAGGGAGAGACAGCGACAGAGAGAGAGACAGAGACAGAGACAGAGACAGAGACAGAGGCAGAGACAGAGACAGAGACAGGGACAGAGACAGAGTCAGAGACAGAGACACAGACCGAGGAGGAGACAGAGACAGAGACGGAGACAGAGACAGAGGGGGAGACAGCGACAGAGATAGAGACAGAGGGAGAGGCAGAGACAGAGACAGAGACGGAGACAGGGGCGAAAACAGAGCCAGGGACGGAGACAGAGACAGAGACAGAGGGAGAGACAGCGTCAGAGACAGAGACAGAGACAGAGACAGAGACAGAGACAGAGACAGAGACAGAGACAGTTACGGAGACAGAGACAGAGACAGAGACAGGGACACAGACACAGACAGAGACAGAGACAGAGGCAGAGACAGAGACAGAGACAGAGACAGAGACAGAGACAGACGGAGAGACAGCGACAGCGGCAGAGACAGAGACAGAGACAGAGACAGAGACAGAGACAGAGACAGAGACAGAGACAGAGACAGAGACAGAGACAGAGACAGAGACAGAGACAGAGACTGAGACAGAGACAGAGACAGAGACAGAGACAGAGACAGAGACGGAGACAGAGACAGAGACGGAGACAGAGACAGAGACAGAGACAGAGACAGAGACGGAGACAGAGACGGAGACACAGACCGAGACAGAGACAGAGACGGAGACAGAGGCAGACACAGGGCCAGGGACAGAGACGGAGACAGAGACAGAGCCAGGGACAGAGACAGAGACAGAGACTGAGGGAGAGACAGCGACAGAGACAGAGACAGAGACAGAGACAGAGACAGAGACAGAGACAGAGACAGAGACAGAGAAAGAGACAGAGACGGAGACAGAGACAGAGACAGAGACAGAGACAGAGACAGAGACAGAGACAGAAACAGAGACAGAGACAGATACGGGGACAGAGACAGAGGCAGAGAGAGCGACAGAGGCAGAGACAGAGACACAGACACAGACAGATACAGAGACAGAGACGGAGATAGAGACAGAGACAGAGACAGAGACGGAGACAAAGACGGAGACACAGACCGAGACAGAGACAGAGACGGAGACAGACGCAGACACAGAGCCAGGGACAGAGACGGAGACAGAGACAGAGGGAGAGACAGCGACAGAGACAGAGGCAGAAACAGAGACAGAGACAGATACGCGGACAGAGACAGAGAGAGAGACGGAGACAGAGACAGAGACTGAGACGGAGACAGAGACAGCGGCAGAGACAGGGACGGAGAGAGAGACAGAGACACAGACAGAGACAGAGACAGAGACAGAGACAGAGACAGAGACAGGGACAGAGACAGAGACAGAGACAGAGAAAGATACGCGGACAGAGACAGAGGCAGAGACAGAGACGGAGACAAAGACCGAGACAGAGACAGAGACGGAGACAGAGGCAGAGACAGAGCCAGGGACAGAGACGGAGACAGAGACAGAGACAGATACAGAGACAGAGACAGAGACAGAAACAGAGACAGAGACAGATACGCGGACAGAGACAGAGGCAGAGACAGAGACAGAGAGAGAGACGGAGACAGAGACAGAGACTGAGACGGAGACAGAGACAGCGGCAGAGACAGGGACGGAGACAGAGACAGGGACACAGACAGAGACAGAGACAGAGACAGAGACAGAGACAGAGACAGAGACAGAGACAGAGACAGAGACAGAGACAGAGACAGAGACAGAGACAGAGACAGAGACAGAGACAGAGACAGAGACAGAGACAGAGCAGAGACAGAGACAGAAATAGAGACAGAGACAGAGGCAGAGACAGAAACAGAGAGAGAGACGGAGACAGAGACAGAGACAGAGACAGAGACAGAGACAGATACAGGGACAGAGACAGAGACAGAGACAGAGACAGCAACAGGGACAGGGAGAGGGACAGAGACGGAGACAGAGACAGACGGAGAGACAGCGACAGAGACAGAGACAGAGACAGAGACAGAGAAAGAGACAGAGACAGAGACAGAGACAGAGGCAGAGACAGCGACAGAGACAGAGACAGAGACCGAGCCAGAGACAGAGACAGAAACAGAGGCAGAGACAGAGCCAGGGACAGAGACGGAGACAGAGACAGAGGGGGAGACAGCGACAGAGATAGAGACAGAGGGAGAGGCAGAGACAGAGACAGAGACGGAGACAGGGGCAGAAACAGAGCCAGGGACGGAGACAGAGACAGAGACAGAGGGAGAGACAGCGTCAGAGACAGAGACAGAGACAGAGACAGAGACAGAGACAGAGACAGAGACAGAGACAGAGACAGAGACAGTTACGGAGACAGAGACAGAGACAGAGACAGAGACAGAGACAGCGACAGAGACAGAGACAGTGACAGAGACAGAGACAGAGACCGAGACAGAGACAGAGACAGAATCAGAGGCAGAGACAGAGCCAGGGACAGAGACGGAGGCAGAGACAGATGGGGAGACAGCGACAGAGACAGAGACAGAGGGAGAGACAGCGACAGAGAGAGAGACAGAGACAGAGACAGATACAGAGACAGAGACAGAGACAGAGACAGAGACAGGGACAGAGACAGAGACAGAGACAGAGACACAGACCGAGGAGGAGACAGAGACAGAGACAGAGACAGAGACAGAGACAGAGACAGAGACAGAGACAGAGACTGAGACAGAGACAGAGACAGAGACAGAGACAGAGACAGAGACGGAGACAGAGACAGAGACGGAGACAGAGACAGAGACAGAGACAGAGACAGAGACAGAGTCAGAGACAGAGACACAGACAGAGACAGAGACGGAGATAGAGACAGAGACAGAGACAGAGACAGAGACGGAGACAGAGACAGAGACAGAGGCAGAGCCAGGGACAGAGACAGAGACAGAGACTGAGGGAGAGACAGCGACAGAGACAGAGACAGAGACAGAGACAGAGACAGAGACAGAGACAGAGACAGAGACAGAGACAGAGACAGAGACGGAGACAGAGACAGAGACAGAGACAGAGACAGAGACAGAGACAGAGACAGAGACAGAGACAGAAACAGAGACAGAGACAGATACGGGGACAGAGACAGAGGCAGAGACAGCGACAGAGGCAGAGACAGAGACACAGACACAGACAGATACAGAGACAGAGACGGAGATAGTGACAGAGACAGAGACAGGGACGGAGACAGAGACGGAGACACAGACCGAGACAGAGACAGAGACGGAGACAGAGGCAGACACAGCGCCAGGGACAGAGACGGAGACAGAGACAGAGGGAGAGACAGCGACAGAGACAGAGACAGAAACAGAGACAGAGACAGATACGCGGACAGAGACAGAGGCAGAGACAGAGACAGAGAGAGAGACGGAGACAGAGACAGAGACTGAGACGGAGACAGAGACAGGGGCAGAGACAGGGACGGAGACAGAGACAGAGACACAGACAGAGACAGAGACAGAGACAGAGACAGAGACAGAGACAGTGACAGAGACAGAGACAGAGACAGAGACAGAAATAGAGACAGAGACAGAGGCAGAGACTGAGACAGAGAGAGAGACGGAGACAGAGACAGAGACAGAGACAGAGACAGAGACAGATACAGGGACAGAGACAGAGACAGAGACAGAGACAGCGACAGGGACAGGGAGAGGGACAGAGACGGAGACAGAGACAGACGGAGAGACAGCGACAGAGACAGAGACAGAGACAGAGACAGAGACAGAGACAGAGACAGAGACAGAGACAGAGACAGAGGCGGAGACAGCGACAGAGACAGAGACAGAGACCGAGACAGAGACAGAGACAGAAACAGAGGCAGAGACAGAGCCAGGGACAGAGACGGAGACAGAGACAGAGGGGGAGACAGCGACAGAGACAGAGACAGAGGGAGAGGCAGAGACAGAGACAGAGACGGAGACAGGGGCAGAGACAGAGCCAGGGACGGAGACAGAGACAGAGACAGAGGGAGAGACAGCGACAGAGACAGAGACAGGGACAGAGACAGAGACAGAGACAGAGACAGAGACAGAGACAGTTACGGAGACAGAGACAGAGACAGAGACAGAGACAGAGACAGCGACAGAGACAGAGACAGAGACAGTGACAGAGACAGAGACAGAGTCAGAGACAGAGACACAGACAGAGACAGAGACGGAGATTGAGACAGAGGCAGAGACAGAGACGGAGACAGAGGCAGAGACAGAGCCAGGGACAGGGACAGAGACAGAGACAGAGGGAGAGACAGCGACATAGACTGAGACAGAGACAGAGACAGAGACAGAGACAGAGACAGAGACAGAGACAGAGACAGGGACGGAGACAGTGACAGGGACACAGACAGAGACAGAGAGAGAGACAGAGACAGAGACGGAGACAGAGGCAGAGACAGAGACAGAGAGAGAGACAGAGACAGAGACAGAGACAGAAACAGAGACAGAGACAGAGACAGAGACAGAGACAGAGACAGAGACAGAGACAGAGACAGAGACAGAGTCAGAGGCAGAGACAGAGACAGAGACAGAGACAGAGACAGAGACAGAGACAGAGTCAGAGACAGAGACACAGACAGAGACAGAGACGGAGATAGAGACAGAGGCAGAGACAGAGACGGAGACAGAGGCAGAGACAGAGCCAGGGACAGAGACAGAGACAGAGACAGAGGGAGAGACAGCGACATAGACAGAGACAGAGACAGAGACAGAGACAGAGACAGAGACAGAGACAGAGACAGAGACAGAGACAGAGACAGAGACGGAGACAGGAGCAGAGACAGAGCCAGGGTCAGAGACAGAGACAGAGACTGAGGGAGAGACAGAGACAGAGACAGAGACAGAGACTGAGACGGAGACATAGACAGCGGCAGAGACAGGGACGGAGACAGAGACAGAGACACAGACAGAAACAGAGACAGAGACAGAGACAGAGACAGAGACAGAGACAGAGACAGAGACAGAGAAAGATACGCGGACAGAGACGGAGACAAAGACCGAGACAGAGACAGAGACGGAGACAGAGGCAGAGACAGAGCCAGGGACAGAGACAGAGACAGAGACAGAGACAGAGACAGAGACAGAGACAGAGACAGAGACAGAGACAGAGACAGAGACAGAGACAGAGACAGAGACAGAGACAGAGACAGAGACAGAGACAGAGACAGAGACAGAAACAGAGACAGAGACAGATACGCGGACAGAGACAGAGGCAGAGACAGAGGCAGAGAAATAGACGGAGACAGAGACAGAGGGAGAGACAGCGACAGCGGCAGAGACAGGGACGGAGACAGAGACAGGGACACAGACACAGACAGAGACAGAGTCAGAGACAGAGACACAGACAGAGACAGAGACGGAGATAGAGACAGAGGCAGAGACATAGACGGAGACAGAGGCAGAGACAGAGCCAGGGACAGAGACAGCGACAGAGACAGAGACACAGACAGAGACAGAGACAGAGACAGAGACGGAGACAGAGACAGAGACAGAGACGGAGACAGAGACAGAGACAGAGACAGAGACAGAGGCAGAGACAGAGACTGAGACAGAGACAGAGACATAGACGGAGACAAAGACCGAGACAGAGACAGAAACAGAGACAGAGACAGATACGCGGACAGAGACAGAGGCAGAGACAGAGACAGAGAGAGAGACGGAGACAGAGACAGAGACTGAGACGGAGACAGAGACAGAGACAGAGACAGAGACAGAGACAGAGACAGAGACAGAGACAGAGACAGATACGCGGACAGAGACAGAGGCAGAGACAGAGACAGGGAGAGAGACGGAGACAGAGACAGAGACTGAGACGGAGACATAGACAGCGGCAGAGACAGGGACGGAGACAGAGACAGAGACACAGACAGAAACAGAGACAGAGACAGAGACAGAGACAGAGACAGAGAAAGATACGCGGACAGAGACGGAGACAAAGACCGAGACAGAGACAGAGACGGAGACAGAGGCAGAGACAGAGCCAGGGACAGAGACAGAGACAGAGACAGAGACAGAGACAGAGACAGAGACAGAGACAGAGACAGAGACAGAGACAGAGACAGAGACAGAGACAGAGACAGAAACAGAGACAGAGACAGATACGCGGACAGAGACAGAGGCAGAGACAGAGGCAGAGAAAGAGACGGAGACAGAGACAGAGGGAGAGACAGCGACAGCGGCAGAGACAGGGACGGAGACAGAGACAGGGACACAGACACAGACAGAGACAGAGTCAGAGACAGAGACACAGACAGAGACAGAGACGGAGATAGAGACAGAGGCAGAGACATAGACGGAGACAGAGGCAGAGACAGAGCCAGGGACAGAGACAGAGACAGAGACAGAGACAGAGACGGAGACAGAGACAGAGACAGAGACAGAGACAGAGACAGAGACAGAGACAGAGACTGAGACAGAGACAGAGACATAGACGGAGACAAAGACCGAGACAGAGACAGAAACAGAGACAGAGACAGATACGCGGACAGAGACAGAGGCAGAGACAGAGACAGAGACAGAGACAGAGACAGAGACAGAGACAGAGACAGAGACAGAGACAGATACGCGGACAGAGACAGAGGCAGAGACAGAGACAGGGAGAGAGACGGAGACAGAGACAGAGACTGAGACGGAGACATAGACAGCGGCAGAGACAGGGACGGAGACAGAGACAGAGACACAGACAGAAACAGAGGCAGAGACAGAGACAGAGACAGAGACAGAGACAGAGACAGAGACAGAGACAGAGAAAGATACGCGGACAGAGACGGAGACAATGACCGAGACAGAGACAGAGACGGAGACAGAGGCAGAGACAGAGCCAGAGACAGAGAGAGAGACGGAGACAGAGACAGAGACTGAGACGGAGACAGAGACAGCGGCAGAGACAGGGACGGAGACAGAGACAGAGACACAGACAGAGACAGTGACAGAGACAGAGGCAGAGACAGAGCCAGGGACAGAGGCGGAGACAGAGACAGAGGGAGAGACCGCGACAGAGACAGAGACAGAAACAGAGACAGAGACAGATAGGCGGACAGAGGCAGAGGCAGAGACAGAGACAGAGAGAGAGACGGAGACAGAGACAGAGACTGAGACGGAGACAGAGACAGAGACAGAGACAGAGACAGAGACAGAGACAGAGACAGAGACAGATACAGAGACAGAGACAGAGACAGAGACAGAGACGGAGCCAGAGACAGAGACAGACATAGAGACAGAGACAGAGACAGAGACAGAGGCAGAGACAGATACGGAGGCAGAGGGAGAGACAGCGACAGAGACAGAGACAGAGACAGAGACAGAGACAGAGACAGAGACAGAGAGAGAGACAGAGACAGAGACAGAGACAGAGACAGAGACAGAGACAGAGACAGAGACAGAGACAGAGACAGAGACAGATACAGAGACAGAGACAGAGACAGAGACAGAGACGGAGCCAGAGACGGAGACAGAGACAGAGACAGAGACAGACCCAGGGACGGAGACAGAGACAGAGACTGAGGGAGAGACAGCGACAGAGACAGAGACAGAGACAGAGACAGAGACAGAGACAGAGACAGAGACAGAGACAGAGACAGAGACAGAGACAGAGACGGAGACAGAGACAGAGACAGAGACAGAGACAGAGACAGAGACAGAGGCAGAGACAGCGACAGAGGCAGAGACAGAGACACAGACACAGACAGATACAGAGACAGAGACGGAGATAGAGACAGAGACAGAGACAGAGACGGAGACAGAGACGGAGACACAGACCGAGACAGAGTCAGAGACAGAGACACAGACAGAGACAGAGACGGAGATAGAGACAGAGGCAGAGACAGAGACGGAGACAGAGGCAGAGACAGAGCCAGGGACAGAGACAGAGACAGAGACAGAGACACAGACAGAGACAGAGACAGAGACAGAGACGGAGACAGAGACAGAGACAGAGACGGAGACAGAGACAGAGACAGAGACAGAGACAGAGACAGAGACAGAGACTGAGACAGAGACAGAGACATAGACGGAGACAAAGACCGAGACAGAGACAGAAACAGAGACAGAGACAGATACGCGGACAGAGACAGAGGCAGAGACAGAGACAGAGAGAGAGACGGAGACAGAGACAGAGACTGAGACGGAGACAGAGACAGAGACAGAGACAGAGACAGAGACAGAGACAGAGACAGAGACAGAGACGGAGACAGAGACAGAGACAGAGACAGAGACAGAGACAGAGACAGAGACAGAGACAGGGACAGAGGCAGAGACAGCGACAGAGGCAGAGACAGAGACACAGACACAGACAGATACAGAGACAGAGACGGAGATAGAGACAGAGACAGAGACAGAGACGGAGACAGAGACGGAGACACAGACCGAGACAGAGACAGAGACGGAGACAGAGGCAGACACAGAGCCAGGGACAGAGACGGAGACAGAGACAGAGGGAGAGACAGCGACAGAGACAGAGACAGAAACAGAGACAGAGACAGATACGCGGACAGAGACAGAGGCAGAGGCAGAGACAGAGAGAGAGACGGAGACAGAGACAGAGACTGAGACGGAGACAGAGACAGCGGCAGAGGCAGGGACGGAGACAGAGACAGAGACACAGACAGAGACAGAGACAGAGACAGAGACAGAGACAGAGACAGAGACAGAGACAGAGACAGAGACAGAGACGGAGACAGAGACAGAGACAGAGACAGAGACAGAGACAGAGACAGAGACAGAGACAGAGACAGAGACAGAGACAGAGACAGAAACAGAGACAGGGACAGATACGGGGACAGAGACAGAGGCAGAGACAGCGACAGAGGCAGAGACAGAGACACAGACACAGACAGATACAGAGACAGAGACAGAGACAGAGACAGAGACAGAGACTGAGACTGAGACAGAGACAGAGACAGAGACAGAGACAGAGACAGAGACAGAGACGGAGGCAGAGACAGAGACAGAGACAGAGACAGAGAAAGAGACAGCGACAGAGACAGAGACAGAGACAGATACGGAGACAGAGACAGAGACAGAGACAGAGACAGAGACAGGGACAGAGACAGAGACAGAGACACAGACAGAGACAGAGACAGAGACAGAGACAGACGGAGAGACAGCGACAGCGGCAGAGACAGAGACAGAGACAGAGACAGAGACAGAGAAAGAGACAGCGACAGAGACAGAGACAGAGACAGATACGGAGACAGAGGCAGAGACAGAGCCAGGGACAGAGACAGAGACAGAGACAGAGGGAGAGACAGCGACAGCGGCAGAGACAGGGACGGAGACAGAGACAGGGACACAGACACAGACAGAGACAGAGACAGAGGCAGAGACAGAGACAGAGACAGAGACAGAGGCAGAGACAGAGCCATGGACAGAGACAGAGACAGAGACAGAGGGAGAGACAGCGACAGAGACAGAGACAGGGACAGAGACAGAGACAGAGACAGAGACAGAGACAGAGACAGAGACAGAGACAGAGACAGAGACAGAGACAGAGACAGAGACAGAGACAGAGACAGAGACAGAGACAGGGACAGAGACAGAGACACAGACAGAGACAGAGACAGAGACAGAGACAGACGGAGAGACAGCGACAGCGGCAGAGACAGAGACAGAGACAGAGACAGAGACAGAGACAGAGACAGAGACAGAGACAGAGACAGAGACAGAGACAGAGACAGAGACAGAGACAGAGACAGAGACTGAGACAGAGACAGAGACAGAGACAGAGACAGAGACAGAGACAGAGACGGAGACAGAGACAGAGACGGAGACAGAGGCAGAGACAGAGGCAGAGAAAGAGACGGAGACAGAGACAGAGGGAGAGACAGCGACAGCGGCAGAGACAGGGACGGAGACAGAGACAGGGACACAGACACAGACAGAGACAGAGTCAGAGACAGAGACACAGACAGAGACAGAGACGGAGATAGAGACAGAGGCAGAGACATAGACGGAGACAGAGGCAGAGACAGAGCCAGGGACAGAGACAGCGACAGAGACAGAGACACAGACAGAGACAGAGACAGAGACAGAGACAGAGACGGAGACAGAGACAGAGACAGAGACAGAGACAGAGACAGAGACAGAGGCAGAGACAGCGACAGAGGCAGAGACAGAGACACAGACACAGACAGATACAGAGACAGAGACGGAGATAGAGACAGAGACAGAGACAGAGACAGAGACAGAGACAGAGACAGAGACAGAGACAGAGACAGAGACGGAGACAGAGACAGAGACAGAGACAGAGACAGAGACAGAGACAGAGGCAGAGACAGCGACAGAGGCAGAGACAGAGACACAGACACAGACAGATACAGAGACAGAGACGGAGATAGAGACAGAGACAGAGACAGAGACGGAGACAGAGACGGAGACACAGACCGAGACAGAGTCAGAGACAGAGACACAGACAGAGACAGAGACGGAGATAGAGACAGAGGCAGAGACAGAGACGGAGACAGAGGCAGAGACAGAGCCAGGGACAGAGACAGAGACAGAGACAGAGACACAGACAGAGACAGAGACAGAGACAGAGACGGAGACAGAGACAGAGACAGAGACGGAGACAGAGACAGAGACAGAGACAGAGACAGAGACAGAGACAGAGACTGAGACAGAGACAGAGACATAGACGGAGACAAAGACCGAGACAGAGACAGAAACAGAGACAGAGACAGATACGCGGACAGAGACAGAGGCAGAGACAGAGACAGAGAGAGAGACGGAGACAGAGACAGAGACTGAGACGGAGACAGAGACAGAGACAGAGACAGAGACAGAGACAGAGACAGAGACAGAGACGGAGACAGAGACAGAGACAGAGACAGAGACAGAGGCAGAGTCAGAGACAGAGACACAGACAGAGACAGAGACGGAGATAGAGACAGAGGCAGAGACAGAGACGGAGACAGAGGCAGAGACAGAGCCAGGGACAGAGACAGAGACAGAGACAGAGGGAGAGACAGCGACATAGACAGAGACAGAGACAGAGACAGAGACGGAGACAGAGACGGAGACACAGACCGAGACAAGGTCAGAGACAGAGACACAGACAGAGACAGAGACGGAGATAGAGACAGAGGCAGAGACAGAGACGGAGACAGAGGCAGAGACAGAGCCAGGGACAGAGACAGAGACAGAGACAGAGGGAGAGACAGCGACATAGACAGAGACAGAAACAGAGACAGAGACAGAGACAGAGACAGAGACAGAGACAGAGCCAGGGACAGAGACAGAGACAGAGACTGAGGGAGAGACAGCGACAGAGACAGAGACAGAGACAGAGACAGAGACAGAGACAGAGACAGAGACGGAGACAGAGACAGAGACGGAGACAGAGACAGAGACAGAGACAGAGACAGAGACAGGGACAGAGGCAGAGACAGCGACAGAGGCAGAGACAGAGACACAGACACAGACAGATACAGAGACAGAGACGGAGATAGAGACAGAGACAGAGACAGAGACGGAGACAGAGACGGAGACACAGACCGAGACAGAGACAGAGACGGAGACAGAGGCAGACACAGAGCCAGGGACAGAGACGGAGACAGAGACAGAGGGAGAGACAGCGACAGAGACAGAGACAGAAACAGAGACAGAGACAGATACGCGGACAGAGACAGAGGCAGAGGCAGAGACAGAGAGAGAGACGGAGACAGAGACAGAGACTGAGACGGAGACAGAGACAGCGGCAGAGGCAGGGACGGAGACAGAGACAGAGACACAGACAGAGACAGAGACAGAGACAGAGACAGAGACAGAGACAGAGACAGAGACAGAGACAGAGACAGAGACAGAGACGGAGACAGAGACAGAGACAGAGACAGAGACAGAGACAGAGACAGAGACAGAGACAGAGACAGAGACAGAGACAGAGACAGAGACAGAAACAGAGACAGGGACAGATACGGGGACAGAGACAGAGGCAGAGACAGCGACAGAGGCAGAGACAGAGACACAGACACAGACAGATACAGAGACAGAGACAGAGACAGAGACAGAGACAGAGACAGAGACTGAGACTGAGACAGAGACAGAGACAGAGACAGAGACAGAGACAGAGACGGAGGCAGAGACAGAGACAGAGACAGAGACAGAGAAAGAGACAGCGACAGAGACAGAGACAGAGACAGATACGGAGACAGAGACAGAGACAGAGACAGAGACAGAGACAGGGACAGAGACAGAGACAGAGACACAGACAGAGACAGAGACAGAGACAGAGACAGACGGAGAGACAGCGACAGCGGCAGAGACAGAGACAGAGACAGAGACAGAGACAGAGAAAGAGACAGCGACAGAGACAGAGACAGAGACAGATACGGAGACAGAGGCAGAGACAGAGCCAGGGACAGAGACAGAGACAGAGACAGAGGGAGAGACAGCGACAGCGGCAGAGACAGGGACGGAGACAGAGACAGGGACACAGACACAGACAGAGACAGAGACAGAGGCAGAGACAGAGACAGAGACAGAGACAGAGGCAGAGACAGAGCCATGGACAGAGACAGAGACAGAGACAGAGGGAGAGACAGCGACAGAGACAGAGACAGGGACAGAGACAGAGACAGAGACAGAGACAGAGACAGAGACAGAGACAGAGACAGAGACAGAGACAGAGACAGAGACAGAGACAGAGACAGGGACAGAGACAGAGACAGAGACACAGACAGAGACAGAGACAGAGACAGAGACAGACGGAGAGACAGCGACAGCGGCAGAGACAGAGACAGAGACACAGACAGAGACAGAGACAGAGACAGAGACAGAGACAGAGACAGAGACAGAGACAGAGACAGAGACAGAGACAGAGACAGAGACAGAGACAGAGACAGAGACTGAGACAGAGACAGAGACAGAGACAGAGACAGAGACAGAGACAGAGACGGAGACAGAGACAGAGACGGAGACAGAGGCAGAGACAGAGGCAGAGAAAGAGACGGAGACAGAGACAGAGGGAGAGACAGCGACAGCGGCAGAGACAGGGACGGAGACAGAGACAGGGACACAGACACAGACAGAGACAGAGTCAGAGACAGAGACACAGACAGAGACAGAGACGGAGATAGAGACAGAGGCAGAGACATAGACGGAGACAGAGGCAGAGACAGAGCCAGGGACAGAGACAGCGACAGAGACAGAGACACAGACAGAGACAGAGACAGAGACAGAGACGGAGACAGAGACAGAGACAGAGACGGAGACAGAGACAGAGACAGAGACAGAGACAGAGACAGAGACAGAGACTGAGACAAAGACAGAGACATAGACGGAGACAAAGACCGAGACAGAGACAGAAACAGAGACAGAGACAGATACGCGGACAGAGACAGAGGCAGAGACAGAGACAGAGAGAGAGACGGAGACAGAGACATAGACAGAGACAGAGACAGAGACAGAGACAGATACGCGGACAGAGACAGAGGCAGAGACAGAGACAGGGAGAGAGACGGAGACAGAGACAGAGACTGAGACGGAGACATAGACAGCGGCAGAGACAGGGACGGAGACAGAGACAGAGACACAGACAGAAACAGAGACAGAGACAGAGACAGAGACAGAGACAGAGACAGAGACAGAGACAGAGAAAGGTACGCGGACAGAGACGGAGACAAAGACCGAGACAGAGACAGAGACGGAGACAGAGGCAGAGACAGAGCCAGGGACAGAGACAGAGACAGAGACAGAGACAGAGACAGAGACAGAGACAGAGACAGAGACAGAGACAGAGACAGAGACAGAGACAGAGACAGAAACAGAGACAGAGACAGATACGCGGACAGAGACAGAGGCAGAGACAGAGGCAGAGAAAGAGACGGAGACAGAGACAGAGGGAGAGACAGCGACAGCGGCAGAGACAGGGACGGAGACAGAGACACGGACACAGACACAGACAGAGACAGAGTCAGAGACAGAGACACAGACAGAGACAGAGACGGAGATAGAGACAGAGGCAGAGACATAGACGGAGACAGAGGCAGAGACAGAGCCAGGGACAGAGACAGAGACAGAGACAGAGACACAGACAGAGACAGAGACAGAGACAGAGACGGAGACAGAGACAGAGACAGAGACGGAGACAGAGACAGAGACAGAGACAGAGACAGAGACAGAGACAGAGACTGAGACAGAGACAGAGACATAGACGGAGACAAAGACCGAGACAGAGACAGATACGCGGACAGAGACAGAGGCAGAGACAGAGACAGAGACAGAGACAGAGACAGAGACAGAGACAGAGACAGAGACAGAGACAGATACGCGGACAGAGACAGAGGCAGAGACAGAGACAGGGAGAGAGACGGAGACAGAGACAGAGACTGAGACGGAGACATAGACAGCGGCAGAGACAGGGACGGAGACAGAGACAGAGACACAGACAGAAACAGAGGCAGAGACAGAGACAGAGACAGAGACAGAGACAGAGACAGAGACAGAGACAGAGAAAGATACGCGGACAGAGACGGAGACAATGACCGAGACAGAGACAGAGACGGAGACAGAGGCAGAGACAGAGCCAGGGACAGAGACAGAGACAGAGACAGAGACAGAGACAGAGACAGAGACAGAGACAGAGACAGAGACAGAGACAGAGACAGAGACAGAGACAGAGACAGAGACAGAGACAGAGACAGAGACAGAGACAGAAACAGAGACAGAGACAGATACGCGGACAGAGACAGAGGCAGAGACAGAGGCAGAGAAAGAGACGGAGACAGAGACAGAGGGAGAGACAGCGACAGCGGCAGAGACAGGGACGGAGACAGAGACAGGGACACAGACACAGACAGAGACAGAGTCAGAGACAGAGACACAGACAGAGACAGAGACGGAGATAGAGACAGAGGCAGAGACATAGACGGAGACAGAGGCAGAGACAGAGCCAGGGACAGAGACAGAGACAGAGACAGAGACACAGACAGAGACAGAGACAGAGACAGAGACAGAGACGGAGACAGAGACAGAGACAGAGACGGAGACAGAGACAGAGACAGAGACAGAGACAGAGACAGAGACAGAGACTGAGACAGAGACAGAGACATAGACGGAGACAAAGACCGAGACAGAGACAGAAACAGAGACAGAGACAGATACGCGGACAGAGACAGAGGCAGAGACAGAGACAGAGAGAGAGACGGAGACAGAGACAGAGACTGAGACGGAGACAGAGACAGAGACAGAGACAGAGACAGAGACAGAGACAGAGACAGAGACAGAGACAGAGACGGAGACAGAGACAGAGACAGAGACAGAGACAGAGGCAGAGTCAGAGACAGAGACAGAGACAGAGACAGAGACAGAGACAGAGACCGAGACAGAGACAGAAACAGAGACAGAGGCAGATACGCGGACAGAGACAGAGGAAGAGACAGAGACAGAGAGAGAGACGGAGACAGAGACAGAGACTGAGACGGAGACAGAGACAGCGGCAGAGACAGGGACGGAGACAGAGACAGAGACACAGACAGAGACAGTGACAGAGACAGAGGCAGAGACAGAGCCAGGGACAGAGGCGGAGACAGAGACAGAGGGAGAGACCGCGACAGAGACAGAGACAGAAACAGAGACAGAGACAGATAGGCGGACAGAGGCAGAGGCAGAGACAGAGACAGAGAGAGAGACGGAGACAGAGACAGAGACTGAGACGGAGACAGAGACAGCGGCAGAGTCAGGGACGGAGACAGAGACAGAGACAGAGAAAGAGACAGAGACAGAGACAGACATAGAGACAGAGACAGAGACAGAGACAGAGGCAGAGACAGATACGGAGGCAGAGGGAGAGACAGCGACAGAGACAGAGACAGAGACAGAGACAGAGACAGAGAGAGAGACAGAGACAGAGACAGAGACAGAGACAGAGACAGAGACAGACATAGAGACAGAGACAGAGACAGAGACAGAGGCAGAGACAGATACGGAGGCAGAGGGAGAGACAGCGACAGAGACAGAGACAGAGACAGAGACAGAGACAGAGACAGAGACAGAGAGAGAGACAGAGACAGAGACAGAGACAGAGACAGAGACAGAGACAGAGACAGAGACAGAGACAGAGACAGAGACAGATACAGAGACAGAGACAGAGACAGAGACAGAGACGGAGCCAGAGACGGAGACAGAGACAGAGACAGAGACAGAGCCAGGGACGGAGACAGAGACAGAGACTGAGGGAGAGACAGCGACAGAGACAGAGACAGAGACAGAGACAGAGACAGAGACAGAGACAGAGACAGAGACAGAGACAGAGACAGAGACAGAGACAGAGACGGAGACAGAGACAGAGACAGAGACAGAGACAGAGACAGAGGCAGAGACAGCGACAGAGGCAGAGACAGAGACACAGACACAGACAGATACAGAGACAGAGACGGAGATAGAGACAGAGACAGAGACAGAGACGGAGACAGAGACGGAGACACAGACCGAGACAGAGTCAGAGACAGAGACACAGACAGAGACAGAGACGGAGATAGAGACAGAGGCAGAGACAGAGACGGAGACAGAGGCAGAGACAGAGCCAGGGACAGAGACAGAGACAGAGACAGAGACACAGACAGAGACAGAGACAGAGACAGAGACGGAGACAGAGACAGAGACAGAGACGGAGACAGAGACAGAGACAGAGACAGAGACAGAGACAGAGACAGAGACTGAGACAGAGACAGAGACATAGACGGAGACAAAGACCGAGACAGAGACAGAAACAGAGACAGAGACAGATACGCGGACAGAGACAGAGGCAGAGACAGAGACAGAGAGAGAGACGGAGACAGAGACAGAGACTGAGACGGAGACAGAGACAGAGACAGAGACAGAGACAGAGACAGAGACAGAGACAGAGACAGAGACGGAGACAGAGACAGAGACAGAGACAGAGACAGAGGCAGAGTCAGAGACAGAGACACAGACAGAGACAGAGACGGAGATAGAGACAGAGGCAGAGACAGAGACGGAGACAGAGGCAGAGACAGAGCCAGGGACAGAGACAGAGACAGAGACAGAGGGAGAGACAGCGACATAGACAGAGACAGAGACAGAGACAGAGACGGAGACAGAGACGGAGACACAGACCGAGACAAGGTCAGAGACAGAGACACAGACAGAGACAGAGACGGAGATAGAGACAGAGGCAGAGACAGAGACGGAGACAGAGGCAGAGACAGAGCCAGGGACAGAGACAGAGACAGAGACAGAGGGAGAGACAGCGACATAGACAGAGACAGAAGCAGAGACAGAGACAGAGACAGAGACAGAGACGGAGACAGAGCCAGGGACAGAGACAGAGACAGAGACTGAGGGAGAGACAGCGACAGAGACAGAGACAGAGACAGAGACAGAGACAGAGACAGAGACAGAGACGGAGACAGAGACAGAGACGGAGACAGAGACAGAGACAGAGACAGAGACAGAGACAGGGACAGAGGCAGAGACAGCGACAGAGGCAGAGACAGAGACACAGACACAGACAGATACAGAGACAGAGACGGAGATAGAGACAGAGACAGAGACAGAGACGGAGACAGAGACGGAGACACAGACCGAGACAGAGACAGAGACGGAGACAGAGGCAGACACAGAGCCAGGGACAGAGACGGAGACAGAGACAGAGGGAGAGACAGCGACAGAGACAGAGACAGAAACAGAGACAGAGACAGATACGCGGACAGAGACAGAGGCAGAGGCAGAGACAGAGAGAGAGACGGAGACAGAGACAGAGACTGAGACGGAGACAGAGACAGCGGCAGAGGCAGGGACGGAGACAGAGACAGAGACACAGACAGAGACAGAGACAGAGACAGAGACAGAGACAGAGACAGAGACAGAGACAGAGACAGAGACAGAGACGGAGACAGAGACAGAGACAGAGACAGAGACAGAGACAGAGACAGAGACAGAGACAGAGACAGAGACAGAGACAGAGACAGAGACAGAAACAGAGACAGGGACAGATACGGGGACAGAGACAGAGGCAGAGACAGCGACAGAGGCAGAGACAGAGACACAGACACAGACAGATACAGAGACAGAGACAGAGACAGAGACAGAGACAGAGACTGAGACTGAGACAGAGCCATGGACAGAGACAGAGACAGAGACAGAGGGAGAGACAGCGACAGAGACAGAGACAGGGACAGAGACAGAGACAGAGACAGAGACAGAGACAGAGACAGAGACAGAGACAGAGACAGAGACAGAGACAGAGACAGAGACAGAGACAGGGACAGAGACAGAGACAGAGACACAGACAGAGACAGAGACAGAGACAGAGACAGACGGAGAGACAGCGACAGCGGCAGAGACAGAGACAGAGACAGAGACAGAGACAGAGACAGAGACAGAGACAGAGACAGAGACAGAGACAGAGACAGAGACAGAGACAGAGACAGAGACAGAGACTGAGACAGAGACAGAGACAGAGACAGAGACAGAGACAGAGACAGAGACGGAGACAGAGACAGAGACGGAGACAGAGGCAGAGACAGAGGCAGAGAAAGAGACGGAGACAGAGACAGAGGGAGAGACAGCGACAGCGGCAGAGACAGGGACGGAGACAGAGACAGGGACACAGACACAGACAGAGACAGAGTCAGAGACAGAGACACAGACAGAGACAGAGACGGAGATAGAGACAGAGGCAGAGACATAGACGGAGACAGAGGCAGAGACAGAGCCAGGGACAGAGACAGCGACAGAGACAGAGACACAGACAGAGACAGAGACAGAGACAGAGACGGAGACAGAGACAGAGACAGAGACGGAGACAGAGACAGAGACAGAGACAGAGACAGAGACAGAGACAGAGACTGAGACAAAGACAGAGACATAGACGGAGACAAAGACCGAGACAGAGACAGAAACAGAGACAGAGACAGATACGCGGACAGAGACAGAGGCAGAGACAGAGACAGAGAGAGAGACGGAGACAGAGACAGAGACTGAGACGGAGACAGAGACAGAGACAGAGACAGAGACAGAGACAGAGACAGAGACAGAGACAGAGACAGAGACAGATACGCGGACAGAGACAGAGGCAGAGACAGAGACAGGGAGAGAGACGGAGACAGAGACAGAGACTGAGACGGAGACATAGACAGCGGCAGAGACAGGGACGGAGACAGAGACAGAGACACAGACAGAAACAGAGACAGAGACAGAGACAGAGACAGAGACAGAGACAGAGACAGAGACAGAGACAGAGAAAGATACGCGGACAGAGACGGAGACAAAGACCGAGACAGAGACAGAGACGGAGACAGAGGCAGAGACAGAGCCAGGGACAGAGACAGAGACAGAGACAGAGACAGAGACAGAGACAGAGACCGAGACAGAGACAGAGACAGAGACAGAGACAGAGACAGAGACAGAGACAGAGACAGAGACAGAGACAGAAACAGAGACAGAGACAGATACGCGGACAGAGACAGAGGCAGAGACAGAGGCAGAGAAAGAGACGGAGACAGAGACAGAGGGAGAGACAGCGACAGCGGCAGAGACAGGGACGGAGACAGAGACAGGGACACAGACACAGACAGAGACAGAGTCAGAGACAGAGACACAGACAGAGACAGAGACGGAGATAGAGACAGAGGCAGAGACATAGACGGAGACAGAGGCAGAGACAGAGCCAGGGACAGAGACAGAGACAGAGACAGAGACAGAGACGGAGACAGAGACAGAGACAGAGACAGAGACAGAGACAGAGACAGAGACTGAGACAGAGACAGAGACATAGACGGAGACAAAGACCGAGACAGAGACAGAAACAGAGACAGAGACAGATACGCGGACAGAGACAGAGGCAGAGACAGAGACAGAGAGAGAGACGGAGACAGAGACAGAGACTGAGACGGAGACAGAGACAGAGACAGAGACAGAGACAGAGACAGAGACAGAGACAGAGACAGAGACAGAGACAGATACGCGGACAGAGACAGAGGCAGAGACAGAGACAGGGAGAGAGACGGAGACAGAGACAGAGACTGAGACGGAGACATAGACAGCGGCAGAGACAGGGACGGAGACAGAGACAGAGACACAGACAGAAACAGAGACAGAGACAGAGACAGAGACAGAGACAGAGACAGAGACAGAGACAGAGAAAGATACGCGGACAGAGACGGAGACAAAGACCGAGACAGAGACAGAGACGGAGACAGAGGCAGAGACAGAGCCAGGGACAGAGACAGAGACAGAGACAGAGACAGAGACAGAGACAGAGACAGAGACAGAGACAGAGACAGAGACAGAGACAGAGACAGAGACAGAGACAGAAACAGAGACAGAGACAGATACGCGGACAGAGACAGAGGCAGAGACAGAGGCAGAGAAAGGGACGGAGACAGAGACAGAGGGAGAGACAGCGACAGCGGCAGAGACAGGGACGGAGACAGAGACAGGGACACAGACACAGACAGAGACAGAGTCAGAGACAGAGACACAGACAGAGACAGAGACGGAGATAGAGACAGAGGCAGAGACATAGACGGAGACAGAGGCAGAGACAGAGCCAGGGACAGAGACAGAGACAGAGACAGAGACACAGACAGAGACAGAGACAGAGACAGAGACGGAGACAGAGACAGAGACAGAGACGGCGACAGAGACAGAGACAGAGACAGAGACAGAGACAGAGACAGAGACTGAGACAGAGACAGAGACAGAGACAGAGTCAGAGGCAGAGACAGAGACAGAGACAGAGACAGAGACAGAGACAGAGACAGAGTCAGAGACAGAGACACAGACAGAGACAGAGACGGAGATAGAGACAGAGGCAGAGACAGAGACGGAGACAGAGGCAGAGACAGAGCCAGGGACAGAGACAGAGACAGAGACAGAGGGAGAGACAGCGACATAGACAGAGACAGAGACAGAGACAGAGACAGAGACAGAGACAGAGACAGAGACAGAGACAGAGACAGAGACAGAGACGGAGACAGGGGCAGAGACAGAGCCAGGGACAGAGACAGAGACAGAGACTGAGGGAGAGACAGAGACAGAGACAGAGACAGAGACTGAGACGGAGACATAGACAGCGGCAGAGACAGGGACGGAGACAGAGACAGAGACACAGACAGAAACAGAGACAGAGACAGAGACAGAGACAGAGACAGAGACAGAGACAGAGACAGAGAAAGATACGCGGACAGAGACGGAGACAAAGACCGAGACAGAGACAGAGACGGAGACAGAGGCAGAGACAGAGCCAGGGACAGAGACAGAGACAGAGACAGAGACAGAGACAGAGACAGAGACGGAGACAGAGACAGAGACAGAGACGGAGACAGAGACAGAGACAGAGACAGAGACAGAGACAGAGACAGAGACAGAGACAGAGACAGAGACAGAGACAGAGACAGAGACAGAGACAGATACGCGGACAGAGACAGAGACAGAGACAGAGACAGAGACAGAGACAGAGACAGATACGCGGACAGAGACAGAGGCAGAGACAGAGACAGGGAGAGAGACGGAGACAGAGACAGAGACTGAGACGGAGACATAGACAGCGGCAGAGACAGAGACAGAGACAGAGACAGATACGCGGACAGAGACAGAGGCAGAGACAGAGCCAGGGACAGAGACAGAGACAGAGACAGAGGGAGAGACAGCGACAGCGGCAGAGACAGGGACGGAGACAGAGACAGGGACACAGACACAGACAGAGACAGAGACAGAGGCAGAGACAGAGACAGAGACAGAGACAGAGGCAGAGACAGAGCCATGGACAGAGACAGAGACAGAGACAGAGGGAGAGACAGCGACAGAGACAGAGACAGGGACAGAGACAGAGACAGAGACAGAGACAGAGACAGAGACAGAGACAGAGACAGAGACAGAGACAGAGACAGAGACAGAGACAGAGACAGGGACAGAGACAGAGACAGAGACACAGACAGAGACAGAGACAGAGACAGAGACAGACGGAGAGACAGCGACAGCGGCAGAGACAGAGACAGAGACACAGACAGAGACAGAGACAGAGACAGAGACAGAGACAGAGACAGAGACAGAGACAGAGACAGAGACAGAGACAGAGACAGAGACAGAGACAGAGACTGAGACAGAGACAGAGACAGAGACAGAGACAGAGACAGAGACAGAGACGGAGACAGAGACAGAGACGGAGACAGAGGCAGAGACAGAGGCAGAGAAAGAGACGGAGACAGAGACAGAGGGAGAGACAGCGACAGCGGCAGAGACAGGGACGGAGACAGAGACAGGGACACAGACACAGACAGAGACAGAGTCAGAGACAGAGACACAGACAGAGACAGAGACGGAGATAGAGACAGAGGCAGAGACATAGACGGAGACAGAGGCAGAGACAGAGCCAGGGACAGAGACAGCGACAGAGACAGAGACACAGACAGAGACAGAGACAGAGACAGAAACGGAGACAGAGACAGAGACAGAGACGGAGACAGAGACAGAGACAGGGACAGAGACAGAGACAGAGACAGAGACTGAGACAAAGACAGAGACATAGACGGAGACAAAGACCGAGACAGAGACAGAAACAGAGACAGAGACAGATACGCGGACAGAGACAGAGGCAGAGACAGAGACAGAGAGAGAGACGGAGACAGAGACATAGACAGAGACAGAGACAGAGACAGAGACAGATACGCGGACAGAGACAGAGGCAGAGACAGAGACAGGGAGAGAGACGGAGACAGAGACAGAGACTGAGACGGAGACATAGACAGCGGCAGAGACAGGGACGGAGACAGAGACAGAGACACAGACAGAAACAGAGACAGAGACAGAGACAGAGACAGAGACAGAGACAGAGACAGAGACAGAGAAAGGTACGCGGACAGAGACGGAGACAAAGACCGAGACAGAGACAGAGACGGAGACAGAGGCAGAGACAGAGCCAGGGACAGAGACAGAGACAGAGACAGAGACAGAGACAGAGACAGAGACAGAGACAGAGACAGAGACAGAGACAGAGACAGAGACAGAGACAGAGACAGAGACAGAAACAGAGACAGAGACAGATACGCGGACAGAGACAGAGGCAGAGACAGTGGCAGAGAAAGAGACGGAGACAGAGACAGAGGGAGAGACAGCGACAGCGGCAGAGACAGGGACGGAGACAGAGACAGGGACACAGACACAGACAGAGACAGAGTCAGAGACAGAGACACAGACAGAGACAGAGACGGAGATAGAGACAGAGGCAGAGACATAGACGGAGACAGAGGCAGAGACAGAGCCAGGGACAGAGACAGAGACAGAGACAGAGACACAGACAGAGACAGAGACAGAGACAGAGACGGAGACAGAGACAGAGACAGAGACGGAGACAGAGACAGAGACAGAGACAGAGACAGAGACAGAGACAGAGACTGAGACAGAGACAGAGACATAGACGGAGACAAAGACCGAGACAGAGACAGATACGCGGACAGAGACAGAGGCAGAGACAGAGACAGAGACAGAGACAGAGACAGAGACAGAGACAGAGACAGAGACAGAGACAGATACGCGGACAGAGACAGAGGCAGAGACAGAGACAGGGAGAGAGACGGAGACAGAGACAGAGACTGAGACGGAGACATAGACAGCGGCAGAGACAGGGACGGAGACAGAGACAGAGACACAGACAGAAACAGAGGCAGAGACAGAGACAGAGACAGAGACAGAGACAGAGACAGAGACAGAGACAGAGAAAGATACGCGGACAGAGACGGAGACAATGACCGAGACAGAGACAGAGACGGAGACAGAGGCAGAGACAGAGCCAGGGACAGAGACAGAGACAGAGACAGAGACAGAGACAGAGACAGAGACAGAGACAGAGACAGAGACAGAGACAGAGACAGAGACAGAGACAGAGACAGAGACAGAGACAGAGACAGAAACAGAGACAGAGACAGATACGCGGACAGAGACAGAGGCAGAGACAGAGGCAGAGAAAGAGACGGAGACAGAGACAGAGGGAGAGACAGCGACAGCGGCAGAGACAGGGACGGAGACAGAGACAGGGACACAGACACAGACAGAGACAGAGTCAGAGACAGAGACACAGACAGAGACAGAGACGGAGATAGAGACAGAGGCAGAGACATAGACGGAGACAGAGGCAGAGACAGAGCCAGGGACAGAGACAGAGACAGAGACAGAGACACAGACAGAGACAGAGACAGAGACAGAGACAGAGACGGAGACAGAGACAGAGACAGAGACGGAGACAGAGACAGAGACAGAGACAGAGACAGAGACAGAGACAGAGACTGAGACAGAGACAGAGACATAGACGGAGACAAAGACCGAGACAGAGACAGAAACAGAGACAGAGACAGATACGCGGACAGAGACAGAGGCAGAGACAGAGACAGAGAGAGAGACGGAGACAGAGACAGAGACTGAGACGGAGACAGAGACAGAGACAGAGACAGAGACAGAGACAGAGACAGAGACAGAGACAGAGACAGAGACGGAGACAGAGACAGAGACAGAGACAGAGACAGAGGCAGAGTCAGAGACAGAGACAGAGACAGAGACAGAGACAGAGACAGAGACAGAGACAGAGACAGAGACAGAGACAGAGACAGAGACAGAGACAGAGACAGAGACAGATACAGAGACAGAGACAGAGACAGAGACAGAGACGGAGCCAGAGACGGAGACAGAGACAGAGACAGAGACAGAGCCAGGGACGGAGACAGAGACAGAGACTGAGGGAGAGACAGCGACAGAGACAGAGACAGAGACAGAGACAGAGACAGAGACAGAGACAGAGACAGAGACAGAGACAGAGACAGAGACAGAGACAGAGACGGAGACAGAGACAGAGACAGAGACAGAGACAGAGACAGAGACAGAGGCAGAGACAGCGACAGAGGCAGAGACAGAGACACAGACACAGACAGATACAGAGACAGAGACGGAGATAGAGACAGAGACAGAGACAGAGACGGAGACAGAGACGGAGACACAGACCGAGACAGAGTCAGAGACAGAGACACAGACAGAGACAGAGACGGAGATAGAGACAGAGGCAGAGACAGAGACGGAGACAGAGGCAGAGACAGAGCCAGGGACAGAGACAGAGACAGAGACAGAGACACAGACAGAGACAGAGACAGAGACAGAGACGGAGACAGAGACAGAGACAGAGACGGAGACAGAGACAGAGACAGAGACAGAGACAGAGACAGAGACAGAGACTGAGACAGAGACAGAGACATAGACGGAGACAAAGACCGAGACAGAGACAGAAACAGAGACAGAGACAGATACGCGGACAGAGACAGAGGCAGAGACAGAGACAGAGAGAGAGACGGAGACAGAGACAGAGACTGAGACGGAGACAGAGACAGAGACAGAGACAGAGACAGAGACAGAGACAGAGACAGAGACAGAGACGGAGACAGAGACAGAGACAGAGACAGAGACAGAGGCAGAGTCAGAGACAGAGACACAGACAGAGACAGAGACGGAGATAGAGACAGAGGCAGAGACAGAGACGGAGACAGAGGCAGAGACAGAGCCAGGGACAGAGACAGAGACAGAGACAGAGGGAGAGACAGCGACATAGACAGAGACAGAGACAGAGACAGAGACGGAGACAGAGACGGAGACACAGACCGAGACAAGGTCAGAGACAGAGACACAGACAGAGACAGAGACGGAGATAGAGACAGAGGCAGAGACAGAGACGGAGACAGAGGCAGAGACAGAGCCAGGGACAGAGACAGAGACAGAGACAGAGGGAGAGACAGCGACATAGACAGAGACAGAAACAGAGACAGAGACAGAGACAGAGACAGAGACAGAGACAGAGCCAGGGACAGAGACAGAGACAGAGACTGAGGGAGAGACAGCGACAGAGACAGAGACAGAGACAGAGACAGAGACAGAGACAGAGACAGAGACGGAGACAGAGACAGAGACGGAGACAGAGACAGAGACAGAGACAGAGACAGAGACAGGGACAGAGGCAGAGACAGCGACAGAGGCAGAGACAGAGACACAGACACAGACAGATACAGAGACAGAGACGGAGATAGAGACAGAGACAGAGACAGAGACGGAGACAGAGACGGAGACACAGACCGAGACAGAGACAGAGACGGAGACAGAGGCAGACACAGAGCCAGGGACAGAGACGGAGACAGAGACAGAGGGAGAGACAGCGACAGAGACAGAGACAGAAACAGAGACAGAGACAGATACGCGGACAGAGACAGAGGCAGAGGCAGAGACAGAGAGAGAGACGGAGACAGAGACAGAGACTGAGACGGAGACAGAGACAGCGGCAGAGGCAGGGACGGAGACAGAGACAGAGACACAGACAGAGACAGAGACAGAGACAGAGACAGAGACAGAGACAGAGACAGAGACAGAGACAGAGACAGAGACGGAGACAGAGACAGAGACAGAGACAGAGACAGAGACAGAGACAGAGACAGAGACAGAGACAGAGACAGAGACAGAGACAGAAACAGAGACAGGGACAGATACGGGGACAGAGACAGAGGCAGAGACAGCGACAGAGGCAGAGACAGAGACACAGACACAGACAGATACAGAGACAGAGACAGAGACAGAGACAGAGACAGAGACTGAGACTGAGACAGAGCCATGGACAGAGACAGAGACAGAGACAGAGGGAGAGACAGCGACAGAGACAGAGACAGGGACAGAGACAGAGACAGAGACAGAGACAGAGACAGAGACAGAGACAGAGACAGAGACAGAGACAGAGACAGAGACAGAGACAGAGACAGGGACAGAGACAGAGACAGAGACACAGACAGAGACAGAGACAGAGACAGAGACAGACGGAGAGACAGCGACAGCGGCAGAGACAGAGACAGAGACAGAGACAGAGACAGAGACAGAGACAGAGACAGAGACAGAGACAGAGACAGAGACAGAGACAGAGACTGAGACAAAGACAGAGACATAGACGGAGACAAAGACCGAGACAGAGACAGAAACAGAGACAGAGACAGATACGCGGACAGAGACAGAGGCAGAGACAGAGACAGAGAGAGAGACGGAGACAGAGACAGAGACTGAGACGGAGACAGAGACAGAGACAGAGACAGAGACAGAGACAGAGACAGAGACAGAGACAGAGACAGAGACAGATACGCGGACAGAGACAGAGGCAGAGACAGAGACAGGGAGAGAGACGGAGACAGAGACAGAGACTGAGACGGAGACATAGACAGCGGCAGAGACAGGGACGGAGACAGAGACAGAGACACAGACAGAAACAGAGACAGAGACAGAGACAGAGACAGAGACAGAGACAGAGACAGAGACAGAGAAAGATACGCGGACAGAGACGGAGACAAAGACCGAGACAGAGACAGAGACGGAGACAGAGGCAGAGACAGAGCCAGGGACAGAGACAGAGACAGAGACAGAGACAGAGACAGAGACAGAGACCGAGACAGAGACAGAGACAGAGACAGAGACAGAGACAGAGACAGAGACAGAGACAGAGACAGAAACAGAGACAGAGACAGATACGCGGACAGAGACAGAGGCAGAGACAGAGGCAGAGAAAGAGACGGAGACAGAGACAGAGGGAGAGACAGCGACAGCGGCAGAGACAGGGACGGAGACAGAGACAGGGACACAGACACAGACAGAGACAGAGTCAGAGACAGAGACACAGACAGAGACAGAGACGGAGATAGAGACAGAGGCAGAGACATAGACGGAGACAGAGGCAGAGACAGAGCCAGGGACAGAGACAGAGACAGAGACAGAGACAGAGACGGAGACAGAGACAGAGACAGAGACAGAGACAGAGACAGAGACAGAGACTGAGACAGAGACAGAGACATAGACGGAGACAAAGACCGAGACAGAGACAGAAACAGAGACAGAGACAGATACGCGGACAGAGACAGAGGCAGAGACAGAGACAGAGAGAGAGACGGAGACAGAGACAGAGACTGAGACGGAGACAGAGACAGAGACAGAGACAGAGACAGAGACAGAGACAGAGACAGAGACAGAGACAGAGACAGATACGCGGACAGAGACAGAGGCAGAGACAGAGACAGGGAGAGAGACGGAGACAGAGACAGAGACTGAGACGGAGACATAGACAGCGGCAGAGACAGGGACGGAGACAGAGACAGAGACACAGACAGAAACAGAGACAGAGACAGAGACAGAGACAGAGACAGAGACAGAGACAGAGACAGAGAAAGATACGCGGACAGAGACGGAGACAAAGACCGAGACAGAGACAGAGACGGAGACAGAGGCAGAGACAGAGCCAGGGACAGAGACAGAGACAGAGACAGAGACAGAGACAGAGACAGAGACAGAGACAGAGACAGAGACAGAGACAGAGACAGAGACAGAGACAGAGACAGAAACAGAGACAGAGACAGATACGCGGACAGAGACAGAGGCAGAGACAGAGGCAGAGAAAGGGACGGAGACAGAGACAGAGGGAGAGACAGCGACAGCGGCAGAGACAGGGACGGAGACAGAGACAGGGACACAGACACAGACAGAGACAGAGTCAGAGACAGAGACACAGACAGAGACAGAGACGGAGATAGAGACAGAGGCAGAGACATAGACGGAGACAGAGGCAGAGACAGAGCCAGGGACAGAGACAGAGACAGAGACAGAGACACAGACAGAGACAGAGACAGAGACAGAGACGGAGACAGAGACAGAGACAGAGACGGCGACAGAGACAGAGACAGAGACAGAGACAGAGACAGAGACAGAGACTGAGACAGAGACAGAGACAGAGACAGAGTCAGAGGCAGAGACAGAGACAGAGACAGAGACAGAGACAGAGACAGAGACAGAGTCAGAGACAGAGACACAGACAGAGACAGAGACGGAGATAGAGACAGAGGCAGAGACAGAGACGGAGACAGAGGCAGAGACAGAGCCAGGGACAGAGACAGAGACAGAGACAGAGGGAGAGACAGCGACATAGACAGAGACAGAGACAGAGACAGAGACAGAGACAGAGACAGAGACAGAGACAGAGACAGAGACAGAGACAGAGACGGAGACAGGGGCAGAGACAGAGCCAGGGACAGAGACAGAGACAGAGACTGAGGGAGAGACAGAGACAGAGACAGAGACAGAGACTGAGACGGAGACATAGACAGCGGCAGAGACAGGGACGGAGACAGAGACAGAGACACAGACAGAAACAGAGACAGAGACAGAGACAGAGACAGAGACAGAGACAGAGACAGAGACAGAGAAAGATACGCGGACAGAGACGGAGACAAAGACCGAGACAGAGACAGAGACGGAGACAGAGGCAGAGACAGAGCCAGGGACAGAGACAGAGACAGAGACAGAGACAGAGACAGAGACAGAGACGGAGACAGAGACAGAGACAGAGACGGAGACAGAGACAGAGACAGAGACAGAGACAGAGACAGAGACAGAGACTGAGACAGAGACAGAGACATAGACGCAGACAAAGACCGAGACAGAGACAGAAACAGAGACAGAGACAGATACGCGGACAGAGACAGAGGCAGAGACAGAGACAGAGAGAGAGACGGAGACAGAGACAGAGACTGAGACGGAGACAGAGACAGAGACAGAGACAGAGACAGAGACAGAGACAGAGACAGAGACAGAGACAGAGACAGATACGCGGACAGAGACAGAGGCAGAGACAGAGACAGGGAGAGAGACGGAGACAGAGACAGAGACTGAGACGGAGACATAGACAGCGGCAGAGACAGGGACGGAGACAGAGACAGAGACACAGACAGAAACAGAGACAGAGACAGAGACAGAGACAGAGACAGAGACAGAGACAGAGACAGAGACAGAGAAAGGTACGCGGACAGAGACGGAGACAAAGACCGAGACAGAGACAGAGACGGAGACAGAGGCAGAGACAGAGCCAGAGCCAGGGACAGAGACAGAGACAGAGAAAGAGACGGAGACAGAGACAGAGGGAGAGACAGCGACAGCGGCAGAGACAGGGACGGAGACAGAGACAGGGACACAGACACAGACAGAGACAGAGTCAGAGACAGAGACACAGACAGAGACAGAGACGGAGATAGAGACAGAGGCAGAGACATAGACGGAGACAGAGGCAGAGACAGAGCCAGGGACAGAGACAGAGACAGAGACAGAGACACAGACAGAGACAGAGACAGAGACAGAGACGGAGACAGAGACAGAGACAGAGACGGAGACAGAGACAGAGACAGAGACAGAGACAGAGACAGAGACAGAGACTGAGACAGAGACAGAGACATAGACGGAGACAAAGACCGAGACAGAGACAGATACGCGGACAGAGACAGAGGCAGAGACAGAGACAGAGACAGAGACAGAGACAGAGACAGAGACAGAGACAGAGACAGAGACAGAGACAGATACGCGGACAGAGACAGAGGCAGAGACAGAGACAGGGAGAGAGACGGAGACAGAGACAGAGACTGAGACGGAGACATAGACAGCGGCAGAGACAGGGACGGAGACAGAGACAGAGACACAGACAGAAACAGAGGCAGAGACAGAGACAGAGACAAAGACAGAGACAGAGACAGAGACAGAGACAGAGAAAGATACGCGGACAGAGACGGAGACAATGACCGAGACAGAGACAGAGACGGAGACAGAGGCAGAGACAGAGCCAGGGACAGAGACAGAGACAGAGACAGAGACAGAGACAGAGACAGAGACAGAGACAGAGACAGAGACAGAGACAGAGACAGAGACAGAGACAGAGACAGAGACAGAGACAGAGACAGAGACAGAAACAGAGACAGAGACAGATACGCGGACAGAGACAGAGGCAGAGACAGAGGCAGAGAAAGAGACGGAGACAGAGACAGAGGGAGAGACAGCGACAGCGGCAGAGACAGGGACGGAGACAGAGACAGGGACACAGACACAGACAGAGACAGAGTCAGAGACAGAGACACAGACAGAGACAGAGACGGAGATAGAGACAGAGGCAGAGACATAGACGGAGACAGAGGCAGAGACAGAGCCAGGGACAGAGACAGAGACAGAGACAGAGACACAGACAGAGACAGAGACAGAGACAGAGACGGAGACAGAGACAGAGACAGAGACGGAGACAGAGACAGAGACAGAGACAGAGACAGAGACAGAGACAGAGACTGAGACAGAGACAGAGACATAGACGGAGACAAAGACCGAGACAGAGACAGAAACAGAGACAGAGACAGATACGCGGACAGAGACAGAGGCAGAGACAGAGACAGAGAGAGAGACGGAGACAGAGACAGAGACTGAGACGGAGACAGAGACAGAGACAGAGACAGAGACAGAGACAGAGACAGAGACAGAGACAGAGACAGAGACGGAGACAGAGACAGAGACAGAGACAGAGACAGAGGCAGAGTCAGAGACAGAGACAGAGACAGAGACAGAGACAGAGACAGAGACCGAGACAGAGACAGAAACAGAGACAGAGGCAGATACGCGGACAGAGACAGAGGAAGAGACAGAGACAGAGAGAGAGACGGAGACAGAGACAGAGACTGAGACGGAGACAGAGACAGCGGCAGAGACAGGGACGGAGACAGAGACAGAGACACAGACAGAGACAGTGACAGAGACAGAGGCAGAGACAGAGCCAGGGACAGAGGCGGAGACAGAGACAGAGGGAGAGACCGCGACAGAGACAGAGACAGAAACAGAGACAGAGACAGATAGGCGGACAGAGGCAGAGGCAGAGACAGAGACAGAGAGAGAGACGGAGACAGAGACAGAGACTGAGACGGAGACAGAGACAGCGGCAGAGTCAGGGACGGAGACAGAGACAGAGACAGAGAAAGAGACAGAGACAGAGACAGACATAGAGACAGAGACAGAGACAGAGACAGAGGCAGAGACAGATACGGAGGCAGAGGGAGAGACAGCGACAGAGACAGAGACAGAGACAGAGACAGAGACAGAGAGAGAGACAGAGACAGAGACAGAGACAGAGACAGAGACAGAGACAGACATAGAGACAGAGACAGAGACAGAGACAGAGGCAGAGACAGATACGGAGGCAGAGGGAGAGACAGCGACAGAGACAGAGACAGAGACAGAGACAGAGACAGAGAGAGAGACAGAGACAGAGACAGAGACAGAGACAGAGACAGAGACAGAGACAGAGACAGAGACAGAGACAGAGACAGATACAGAGACAGAGACAGAGACAGAGACAGAGACGGAGCCAGAGACGGAGACAGAGACAGAGACAGAGACAGAGCCAGGGACGGAGACAGAGACAGAGACTGAGGGAGAGACAGCGACAGAGACAGAGACAGAGACAGAGACAGAGACAGAGACAGAGACAGAGACAGAGACAGAGACAGAGACAGAGACAGAGACAGAGACGGAGACAGAGACAGAGACAGAGACAGAGACAGAGACAGAGACAGAGGCAGAGACAGCGACAGAGGCAGAGACAGAGACACAGACACAGACAGATACAGAGACAGAGACGGAGATAGAGACAGAGACAGAGACAGAGACGGAGACAGAAACGGAGACACAGACCGAGACAGAGTCAGAGACAGAGACACAGACAGAGACAGAGACGGAGATAGAGACAGAGGCAGAGACAGAGACGGAGACAGAGGCAGAGACAGAGCCAGGGACAGAGACAGAGACAGAGACAGAGGGAGAGACAGCGACATAGACAGAGACAGAGACAGAGACAGAGACAGAGACAGAGACAGAGACAGAGACAGAGACAGAGCCAGGGACAGAGACAGAGACAGAGACTGAGGGAGAGACAGCGACAGAGACAGAGACAGAGACAGAGACAGAGACAGAGACAGAGACAGAGACGGAGACAGAGACAGAGACGGAGACAGAGACAGAGACAGAGACAGAGACAGAGACAGGGACAGAGGCAGAGACAGCGACAGAGGCAGAGACAGAGACACAGACACAGACAGATACAGAGACAGAGACGGAGATAGAGACAGAGACAGAGACAGAGACGGAGACAGAGACGGAGACACAGACCGAGACAGAGACAGAGACGGAGACAGAGGCAGACACAGAGCCAGGGACAGAGACGGAGACAGAGACAGAGGGAGAGACAGCGACAGAGACAGAGACAGAAACAGAGACAGAGACAGATACGCGGACAGAGACAGAGGCAGAGGCAGAGACAGAGAGAGAGACGGAGACAGAGACAGAGACAGAGACTGAGACGGATACAGAGACAGCGGCAGAGGCAGGGACGGAGACAGAGACAGAGACACAGACAGAGACAGAGACAGAGACAGAGACAGAGACAGAGACAGAGACAGAGACAGAGACAGAGACGGAGACAGAGACAGAGACAGAGACCGAGACAGAGACAGAGACAGAGACAGAGACAGAGACAGAGACAGAGACAGAGACAGAAACAGAGACAGGGACAGATACGGGGACAGAGACAGAGGCAGAGACAGCGACAGAGGCAGAGACAGAGACACAGACACAGACACAGACAGATACAGAGACAGAGACAGAGACAGAGACAGAGACTGAGACTGAGACAGAGACAGAGACAGAGACAGAGACAGAGACAGAGACGGAGGCAGAGACAGAGACAGAGACAGAGACAGAGAAAGAGACAGCGACAGAGACAGAGACAGAGACAGATACGGAGACAGAGGCAGAGACAGAGCCAGGGACAGAGACAGAGACAGAGACAGAGGGAGAGACAGCGACAGCGGCAGAGACAGGGACGGAGACAGAGACAGGGACAGAGACAGAGACAGAGACAGAGACAGAGACAGAGACAGAGACAGAGACAGAGACAGAGACAGAGACAGAGACAGAGACAGAGACAGAAACAGAGACAGAGACAGATACGCGGACAGAGACAGAGGCAGAGACAGAGGCAGAGAAAGAGACGGAGACAGAGACAGAGGGAGAGACAGCGACAGCGGCAGAGACAGGGACGGAGACAGAGACAGGGACACAGACACAGACAGAGACAGAGTCAGAGACAGAGACACAGACAGAGACAGAGACGGAGATAGAGACAGAGGCAGAGACATAGACGGAGACAGAGGCAGAGACAGAGCCAGGGACAGAGACAGAGACAGAGACAGAGACACAGACAGAGACAGAGACAGAGACAGAGACGGAGACAGAGACAGAGACAGAGACGGAGACAGAGACAGAGACAGAGACAGAGACAGAGACAGAGACAGAGACTGAGACAGAGACAGAGACATAGACGGAGACAAAGACCGAGACAGAGACAGAAACAGAGACAGAGACAGATACGCGGACAGAGACAGAGGCAGAGACAGAGACGGAGAGAGAGACGGAGACAGAGACAGAGACTGAGACGGAGACAGAGACAGAGACAGAGACAGAGACAGAGACAGAGACAGAGACAGAGACAGAGACAGAGACGGAGACAGAGACAGAGACAGAGACAGAGACAGAGGCAGAGTCAGAGACAGAGACACAGACAGAGACAGAGACGGAGATAGAGACAGAGGCAGAGACAGAGCCAGGGACAGAGACAGAGACAGAGACAGAGACAGAGACAGAGACAGAGACAGAGACAGAGACAGAGACAGAGACAGAGACAGAGACAGAGACAGAGACAGAGACAGAGACAGAGACAGAAACAGAGACAGAGACAGATACGCGGACAGAGACAGAGGCAGAGACAGAGGCAGAGAAAGAGACGGAGACAGAGACAGAGGGAGAGACAGCGACAGCGGCAGAGACAGGGACGGAGACAGAGACAGGGACACAGACACAGACAGAGACAGAGTCAGAGACAGAGACACAGACAGAGACAGAGACGGAGATAGAGACAGAGGCAGAGACATAGACGGAGACAGAGGCAGAGACAGAGCCAGGGACAGAGACAGAGACAGAGACAGAGACACAGACAGAGACAGAGACAGAGACAGAGACGGAGACAGAGACAGAGACAGAGACGGAGACAGAGACAGAGACAGAGACAGAGACAGAGACAGAGACAGAGACTGAGACAGAGACAGAGACATAGACGGAGACAAAGACCGAGACAGAGACAGAAACAGAGACAGAGACAGATACGCGGACAGAGACAGAGGCAGAGACAGAGACAGAGAGAGAGACGGAGACAGAGACAGAGACTGAGACGGAGACAGAGACAGAGACAGAGACAGAGACAGAGACAGAGACAGAGACAGAGACAGAGACAGAGACGGAGACAGAGACAGAGACAGAGACAGAGACAGAGGCAGAGTCAGAGACAGAGACAGAGACAGAGACAGAGACAGAGACAGAGACCGAGACAGAGACAGAAACAGAGACAGAGGCAGATACGCGGACAGAGACAGAGGAAGAGACAGAGACAGAGAGAGAGACGGAGACAGAGACAGAGACTGAGACGGAGACAGAGACAGCGGCAGAGACAGGGACGGAGACAGAGACAGAGACACAGACAGAGACAGTGACAGAGACAGAGGCAGAGACAGAGCCAGGGACAGAGGCGGAGACAGAGACAGAGGGAGAGACCGCGACAGAGACAGAGACAGAAACAGAGACAGAGACAGATAGGCGGACAGAGGCAGAGGCAGAGACAGAGACAGAGAGAGAGACGGAGACAGAGACAGAGACTGAGACGGAGACAGAGACAGCGGCAGAGTCAGGGACGGAGACAGAGACAGAGACAGAGAAAGAGACAGAGACAGAGACAGACATAGAGACAGAGACAGAGACAGAGACAGAGGCAGAGACAGATACGGAGGCAGAGGGAGAGACAGCGACAGAGACAGAGACAGAGACAGAGACAGAGACAGAGAGAGAGACAGAGACAGAGACAGAGACAGAGACAGAGACAGAGACAGACATAGAGACAGAGACAGAGACAGAGACAGAGGCAGAGACAGATACGGAGGCAGAGGGAGAGACAGCGACAGAGACAGAGACAGAGACAGAGACAGAGACAGAGAGAGAGACAGAGACAGAGACAGAGACAGAGACAGAGACAGAGACAGAGACAGAGACAGAGACAGAGACAGATACAGAGACAGAGACAGAGACAGAGACAGAGACGGAGCCAGAGACGGAGACAGAGACAGAGACAGAGACAGAGCCAGGGACGGAGACAGAGACAGAGACTGAGGGAGAGACAGCGACAGAGACAGAGACAGAGACAGAGACAGAGACAGAGACAGAGACAGAGACAGAGACAGAGACAGAGACAGAGACAGAGACAGAGACAGAGACGGAGACAGAGACAGAGACAGAGACAGAGACAGAGACAGAGACAGAGGCAGAGACAGCGACAGAGGCAGAGACAGAGACACAGACACAGACAGATACAGAGACAGAGACGGAGATAGAGACAGAGACAGAGACAGAGACGGAGACAGAAACGGAGACACAGACCGAGACAGAGTCAGAGACAGAGACACAGACAGAGACAGAGACGGAGATAGAGACAGAGGCAGAGACAGAGACGGAGACAGAGGCAGAGACAGAGCCAGGGACAGAGACAGAGACAGAGACAGAGGGAGAGACAGCGACATAGACAGAGACAGAGACAGAGACAGAGACAGAGACAGAGACAGAGACAGAGACAGAGACAGAGCCAGGGACAGAGACAGAGACAGAGACTGAGGGAGAGACAGCGACAGAGACAGAGACAGAGACAGAGACAGAGACAGAGACAGAGACAGAGACGGAGACAGAGACAGAGACGGAGACAGAGACAGAGACAGAGACAGAGACAGAGACAGGGACAGAGGCAGAGACAGCGACAGAGGCAGAGACAGAGACACAGACACAGACAGATACAGAGACAGAGACGGAGATAGAGACAGAGACAGAGACAGAGACGGAGACAGAGACGGAGACACAGACCGAGACAGAGACAGAGACGGAGACAGAGGCAGACACAGAGCCAGGGACAGAGACGGAGACAGAGACAGAGGGAGAGACAGCGACAGAGACAGAGACAGAAACAGAGACAGAGACAGATACGCGGACAGAGACAGAGGCAGAGGCAGAGACAGAGAGAGAGACGGAGACAGAGACAGAGACTGAGACGGATACAGAGACAGCGGCAGAGGCAGGGACGGAGACAGAGACAGAGACACAGACAGAGACAGAGACAGAGACAGAGACAGAGACAGAGACAGAGACAGAGACAGAGACAGAGACGGAGACAGAGACAGAGACAGAGACCGAGACAGAGACAGAGACAGAGACAGAGACAGAGACAGAGACAGAGACAGAGACAGAAACAGAGACAGGGACAGATACGGGGACAGAGACAGAGGCAGAGACAGCGACAGAGGCAGAGACAGAGACACAGACACAGACACAGACAGATACAGAGACAGAGACAGAGACAGAGACAGAGACTGAGACTGAGACAGAGACAGAGACAGAGACAGAGACAGAGACAGAGACGGAGGCAGAGACAGAGACAGAGACAGAGACAGAGAAAGAGACAGCGACAGAGACAGAGACAGAGACAGATACGGAGACAGAGGCAGAGACAGAGCCAGGGACAGAGACAGAGACAGAGACAGAGGGAGAGACAGCGACAGCGGCAGAGACAGGGACGGAGACAGAGACAGGGACAGAGACAGAGACAGAGACAGAGACAGAGACAGAGACAGAGACAGAGACAGAGACAGAGACAGAGACAGAGACAGAGACAGAAACAGAGACAGAGACAGATACGCGGACAGAGACAGAGGCAGAGACAGAGGCAGAGAAAGAGACGGAGACAGAGACAGAGGGAGAGACAGCGACAGCGGCAGAGACAGGGACGGAGACAGAGACAGGGACACAGACACAGACAGAGACAGAGTCAGAGACAGAGACACAGACAGAGACAGAGACGGAGATAGAGACAGAGGCAGAGACATAGACGGAGACAGAGGCAGAGACAGAGCCAGGGACAGAGACAGAGACAGAGACAGAGACACAGACAGAGACAGAGACAGAGACAGAGACGGAGACAGAGACAGAGACAGAGACGGAGACAGAGACAGAGACAGAGACAGAGACAGAGACAGAGACAGAGACTGAGACAGAGACAGAGACATAGACGGAGACAAAGACCGAGACAGAGACAGAAACAGAGACAGAGACAGATACGCGGACAGAGACAGAGGCAGAGACAGAGACAGAGAGAGAGACGGAGACAGAGACAGAGACTGAGACGGAGACAGAGACAGAGACAGAGACAGAGACAGAGACAGAGACAGAGACAGAGACAGAGACGGAGACAGAGACAGAGACAGAGACAGAGACAGAGGCAGAGTCAGAGACAGAGACACAGACAGAGACAGAGACGGAGATAGAGACAGAGGCAGAGACAGAGACGGAGACAGAGGCAGAGACAGAGCCAGGGACAGAGACAGAGACAGAGACAGAGGGAGAGACAGCGACATAGACAGAGACAGAGACAGAGACAGAGACGGAGACAGAGACGGAGACACAGACCGAGACAAGGTCAGAGACAGAGACACAGACAGAGACAGAGACGGAGATAGAGACAGAGGCAGAGACAGAGACGGAGACAGAGGCAGAGACAGAGCCAGGGACAGAGACAGAGACAGAGACAGAGGGAGAGACAGCGACATAGACAGAGACAGAAACAGAGACAGAGACAGAGACAGAGACAGAGACAGAGACAGAGCCAGGGACAGAGACAGAGACAGAGACTGAGGGAGAGACAGCGACAGAGACAGAGACAGAGACAGAGACAGAGACAGAGACAGAGACGGAGACAGAGACAGAGACGGAGACAGAGACAGAGACAGAGACAGAGACAGAGACAGGGACAGAGGCAGAGACAGCGACAGAGGCAGAGACAGAGACACAGACACAGACAGATACAGAGACAGAGACGGAGATAGAGACAGAGACAGAGACAGAGACGGAGACAGAGACGGAGACACAGACCGAGACAGAGACAGAGACGGAGACAGAGGCAGACACAGAGCCAGGGACAGAGACGGAGACAGAGACAGAGGGAGAGACAGCGACAGAGACAGAGACAGAAACAGAGACAGAGACAGATACGCGGACAGAGACAGAGGCAGAGGCAGAGACAGAGAGAGAGACGGAGACAGAGACAGAGACTGAGACGGAGACAGAGACAGCGGCAGAGGCAGGGACGGAGACAGAGACAGAGACACAGACAGAGACAGAGACAGAGACAGAGACAGAGACAGAGACAGAGACAGAGACAGAGACAGAGACAGAGACAGAGACAGAGACGGAGACAGAGACAGAGACAGAGACAGAGACAGAGACAGAGACAGAGACAGAGACAGAGACAGAGACAGAGACAGAAACAGAGACAGGGACAGATACGGGGACAGAGACAGAGGCAGAGACAGCGACAGAGGCAGAGACAGAGACACAGACACAGACAGATACAGAGACAGAGACAGAGACAGAGACAGAGACAGAGACTGAGACTGAGACAGAGACAGAGACAGAGACAGAGACAGAGACAGAGACGGAGGCAGAGACAGAGACAGAGACAGAGACAGAGAAAGAGACAGCGACAGAGACAGAGACAGAGACAGATACGGAGACAGAGACAGAGACAGAGACAGAGACAGAGACAGAGACAGGGACAGAGACAGAGACAGAGACACAGACAGAGACAGAGACAGAGACAGAGACAGACGGAGAGACAGCGACAGCGGCAGAGACAGAGACAGAGACAGAGACAGAGACAGAGAAAGAGACAGCGACAGAGACAGAGACAGAGACAGATACGGAGACAGAGGCAGAGACAGAGCCAGGGACAGAGACAGAGACAGAGACAGAGGGAGAGACAGCGACAGCGGCAGAGACAGGGACGGAGACAGAGACAGGGACACAGACACAGACAGAGACAGAGACAGAGGCAGAGACAGAGACAGAGACAGAGACAGAGACAGACGGAGAGACAGCGACAGCGGCAGAGACAGAGACAGAGACAGAGACAGAGACAGAGACAGAGACAGAGACAGAGACAGAGACAGAGACAGAGACAGAGACAGAGACTGAGACAGAGACAGAGACAGAGACAGAGACAGAGACAGAGACAGAGACGGAGACAGAGACAGAGACGGAGACAGAGACAGAGACAGAGACAGAGACAGAGACGGAGACAGAGACGGAGACACAGACCGAGACAGAGACAGAGACCGAGACAGAGGCAGACACAGGGCCAGGGACAGAGACGGAGACAGAGACAGAGCCAGGGACAGAGACAGAGACAGAGACTGAGGGAGAGACAGCGACAGAGACAGAGACAGAGACAGAGACAGAGACAGAGACAGAGACAGAGACAGAGACAGAGACAGAGACAGAGACAGAGACAGAGACAGAGACAGAGACAGAGACAGAGGCAGAGTCAGAGACAGAGACACAGACAGAGACAGAGACGGAGATAGAGACAGAGGCAGAGACAGAGACGGAGACAGAGGCAGAGACAGAGCCAGGGACAGAGACAGAGACAGAGACAGAGGGAGAGACAGCGACATAGACAGAGACAGAGACAGAGACAGAGACGGAGACAGAGACGGAGACACAGACCGAGACAGAGTCAGAGACAGAGACACAGACAGAGACAGAGACGGAGATAGAGACAGAGGCAGAGACAGAGACGGAGACAGAGGCAGAGACAGAGCCAGGGACAGAGACAGAGACAGAGACAGAGGGAGAGACAGCGACATAGACAGAGACAGAAACAGAGACAGAGACAGAGACAGAGACAGAGACAGAGACAGAGCCAGGGACAGAGACAGAGACAGAGACTGAGGGAGAGACAGCGACAGAGACAGAGACAGAGACAGAGACAGAGACAGAGACAGAGACGGAGACAGAGACAGAGACGGAGACAGAGACAGAGACAGAGACAGAGACAGAGACAGGGACAGAGGCAGAGACAGCGACAGAGGCAGAGACAGAGACACAGACACAGACAGATACAGAGACAGAGACGGAGATAGAGACAGAGACAGAGACAGAGACGGAGACAGAGACGGAGACACAGACCGAGACAGAGACAGAGACGGAGACAGAGGCAGACACAGAGCCAGGGACAGAGACGGAGACAGAGACAGAGGGAGAGACAGCGACAGAGACAGAGACAGAAACAGAGACAGAGACAGATACGCGGACAGAGACAGAGGCAGAGGCAGAGACAGAGAGAGAGACGGAGACAGAGACAGAGACAGAGACAGAGACAGAGACAGAGACGGAGGCAGAGACAGAGACAGAGACAGAGACAGAGAAAGAGACAGCGACAGAGACAGAGACAGAGACAGATACGGAGACAGAGACAGAGACAGAGACAGAGACAGAGACAGGGACAGAGACAGAGACAGAGACACAGACAGAGACAGAGACAGAGACAGAGACAGACGGAGAGAGAGCGACAGCGGCAGAGACAGAGACAGAGACAGAGACAGAGACAGAGAAAGAGACAGCGACAGAGACAGAGACAGAGACAGAGACAGAGACAGAGACAGAGACTGAGACAGAGACAGAGACAGAGACAGAGACAGAGACAGAGACAGAGACGGAGACAGAGACAGAGACGGAGACAGAGACAGAGACAGAGACAGAGACAGAGACGGAGACAGAGACGGAGACACAGACCGAGACAGAGACAGAGACCGAGACAGAGGCAGACACAGGGCCAGGGACAGAGACGGAGACAGAGACAGAGCCAGGGACAGAGACAGAGACAGAGACTGAGGGAGAGACAGCGACAGAGACAGAGACAGAGACAGAGACAGAGACAGAGACAGAGACAGAGACAGAGACAGAGACAGAGACAGAGACAGAGACAGAGACAGAGACAGAGACAGAGACAGAGACAGAGGCAGAGTCAGAGACAGAGACACAGACAGAGACAGAGACGGAGATAGAGACAGAGGCAGAGACAGAGACGGAGACAGAGGCAGAGACAGAGCCAGGGACAGAGACAGAGACAGAGACAGAGGGAGAGACAGCGACATAGACAGAGACAGAGACAGAGACAGAGACGGAGACAGAGACGGAGACACAGACCGAGACAGAGTCAGAGACAGAGACACAGACAGAGACAGAGACGGAGATAGAGACAGAGGCAGAGACAGAGACGGAGACAGAGGCAGAGACAGAGCCAGGGACAGAGACAGAGACAGAGACAGAGGGAGAGACAGCGACAGAGACAGAGACAGAGAAAGAGACAGCGACAGAGACAGAGACAGAGACAGATACGGAGACAGAGACAGAGACAGAGACAGAGACAGAGACAGGGACAGAGACAGAGACAGAGACACAGACAGAGACAGAGACAGAGACAGAGACAGACGGAGAGACAGCGACAGCGGCAGAGACAGAGACAGAGACACAGACAGAGACAGAGACAGAGACAGAGACAGACGGAGAGACAGCGACAGCGGCAGAGACAGAGACAGAGACAGAGACAGAGACAGAGACAGAGACAGAGACAGAGACAGAGACAGAGACAGAGACAGAGACAGAGACAGAGACAGAGACAGAGACAGAGACTGAGACAGAGACAGAGACAGAGACAGAGACAGAGACAGAGACAGAGACAGAGACGGAGACAGAGACAGAGACGGAGACAGAGACAGAGACAGAGACAGAGACAGAGACGGAGACAGAGACGGAGACACAGACCGAGACAGAGACAGAGACCGAGACAGAGGCAGACACAGGGCCAGGGACAGAGACGGAGACAGAGACAGAGCCAGGGACAGAGACAGAGACAGAGACTGAGGGAGAGACAGCGACAGAGACAGAGACAGAGACAGAGACAGAGACAGAGACAGAGACAGAGACAGAGACAGAGACAGAGACAGAGACAGAGACAGAGGCAGAGACAGCGACAGAGGCAGAGACAGAGACACAGACACAGACAGATACAGAGACAGAGACGGAGATAGAGACAGAGACAGAGACAGAGACGGAGACACAGACCGAGACAGAGACAGAGACGGAGACAGAGGCAGACACAGAGCCAGGGACAGAGACGGAGACAGAGACAGAGGGAGAGACAGCGACAGAGACAGAGACAGAAACAGAGACAGAGACAGATACGCGGACAGAGACAGAGGCAGAGGCAGAGACAGAGAGAGAGACGGAGACAGAGACAGAGACTGAGACGGAGACAGAGACAGCGGCAGAGGCAGGGACGGAGACAGAGACAGAGACAGAGACACAGACAGAGACAGAGACAGAGACAGAGACAGAGACAGAGACAGAGACAGAGACAGAGACAGAGACAGAGACAGAGACGGAGACAGAGACAGAGACAGAGACAGAGACAGAGACAGAGACAGAGACAGAGACAGAGACAGAGACAGAGACAGAAACAGAGACAGGGACAGATACGGGGACAGAGACAGAGGCAGAGACAGCGACAGAGGCAGAGACAGAGACACAGACACAGACAGATACAGAGACAGAGACAGAGACAGAGACAGAGACTGAGACTGAGACAGAGACAGAGACAGAGACAGAGACAGAGACAGAGACGGAGGCAGAGACAGAGACAGAGACAGAGACAGAGAAAGAGACAGCGACAGAGACAGAGACAGAGACAGATACGGAGACAGAGACAGAGACAGAGACAGAGACAGAGCCAGGGACAGAGACAGAGACAGAGACAGAGGGAGAGACAGCGACAGCGGCAGAGACAGGGACGGAGACAGAGACAGGGACACAGACACAGACAGAGACAGAGACAGAGGCAGACACAGAGACAGAGACAGAGACAGAGGCAGAGACAGAGCCATGGACAGAGACAGAGACAGAGACAGAGGGAGAGACAGCGACAGAGACAGAGACAGAGACAGAGACAGAGACAGAGACAGAGACAGAGACAGAGACAGAGACAGAGACAGAGACAGAGACAGAGACAGAGACAGAGACAGAGACAGAGACAGAGACAGAGACAGAGACAGGGACAGAGACAGAGACAGAGACACAGACAGAGACAGAGACAGAGACAGAGACAGACGGAGAGACAGCGACAGCGGCAGAGACAGAGACAGAGACAGAGACAGAGACAGAGACAGAGACAGAGACAGAGACAGAGACAGAGACAGAGACAGAGACAGAGACAGAGACTGAGACAGAGACAGAGACAGAGACAGAGACAGAGACAGAGACAGAGACGGAGACAGAGACAGAGACGGAGACAGAGACAGAGACAGAGACAGAGACAGAGACGGAGACAGAGACGGAGACACAGACCGAGACAGAGACAGAGACCGAGACAGAGGCAGACACAGGGCCAGGGACAGAGACGGAGACAGAGACAGAGCCAGGGACAGAGACAGAGACAGAGACTGAGGGAGAGACAGCGACAGAGACAGAGACAGAGACAGAGACAGAGACAGAGACAGAGACAGAGACAGAGACAGAGACAGAGACAGAGACAGAGACAGAGACAGAGACAGAGACAGAGGCAGAGTCAGAGACAGAGACACAGACAGAGACAGAGACGGAGATAGAGACAGAGGCAGAGACAGAGACGGAGACAGAGGCAGAGACAGAGCCAGGGACAGAGACAGAGACAGAGACAGAGGGAGAGACAGCGACATAGACAGAGACAGAGACAGAGACAGAGACGGAGACAGAGACGGAGACACAGACCGAGACAGAGTCAGAGACAGAGACACAGACAGAGACAGAGACGGAGATAGAGACAGAGGCAGAGACAGAGACGGAGACAGAGGCAGAGACAGAGCCAGGGACAGAGACAGAGACAGAGACAGAGGGAGAGACAGCGACATAGACAGAGACAGAAACAGAGACAGAGACAGAGACAGAGACAGAGACAGAGACAGAGCCAGGGACAGAGACAGAGACAGAGACTGAGGGAGAGACAGCGACAGAGACAGAGACAGAGACAGAGACAGAGACAGAGACAGAGACAGAGACGGAGACAGAGACAGAGACGGAGACAGAGACAGAGACAGAGACAGAGACAGAGACAGGGACAGAGGCAGAGACAGCGACAGAGGCAGAGACAGAGACACAGACACAGACAGATACAGAGACAGAGACGGAGATAGAGACAGAGACAGAGACAGAGACGGAGACAGAGACGGAGACACAGACCGAGACAGAGACAGAGACGGAGACAGAGGCAGAGACAGAGACTGAGGGAGAGACGGAGACAGAGACAGAGGGAGAGACAGCGACAGAGACAGAGACAGAAACAGAGACAGAGACAGATACGCGGACAGAGACAGAGGCAGAGGCAGAGACAGAGAGAGAGACGGAGACAGAGACAGAGACTGAGACGGAGACAGAGACAGCGGCAGAGGCAGGGACGGAGACAGAGACAGAGACACAGACAGAGACAGAGACAGAGACAGAGACAGAGACAGAGACAGAGACAGAGACAGAGACAGAGACGGAGACAGAGACAGAGACAGAGACAGAGACAGAGACAGAGACAGAGACAGAGACAGAGACAGAGACAGAGACAGAAACAGAGACAGGGACAGATACGGGGACAGAGACAGAGGCAGAGACAGCGACAGAGGCAGAGACAGAGACACAGACACAGACAGATACAGAGACAGAGACAGAGACAGAGACAGAGACTGAGACTGAGACAGAGACAGAGACAGAGACAGAGACAGAGACAGAGACGGAGGCAGAGACAGAGACAGAGACAGAGACAGAGAAAGAGACAGCGACAGAGACAGAGACAGAGACAGATACGGAGACAGAGACAGAGACAGAGACAGAGACAGAGACAGGGACAGAGACAGAGACAGAGACACAGACAGAGACAGAGACAGAGACAGAGACAGACGGAGAGACAGCGACAGCGGCAGAGACAGAGACAGAGACAGAGACAGAGACAGAGAAAGAGACAGCGACAGAGACAGAGACAGAGACAGATACGGAGACAGAGGCAGAGACAGAGCCAGGGACAGAGACAGAGACAGAGACAGAGGGAGAGACAGCGACAGCGGCAGAGACAGGGACGGAGACAGAGACAGGGACACAGACACAGACAGAGACAGAGACAGAGGCAGAGACAGAGACAGAGACAGAGACAGAGGCAGAGACAGAGCCATGGACAGAGACAGAGACAGAGACAGAGGGAGAGACAGCGACAGAGACAGAGACAGAGACAGAGACAGAGACAGAGACAGAGACAGAGACAGAGACAGAGACAGAGACAGAGACAGAGACAGAGACAGAGACAGAGACAGAGACAGAGACAGAGACAGAGACAGAGACAGAGACAGAGACAGAGACGGAGACAGAGGCAGAGACAGAGACAGAGACAGAGACAGAGACAGGGACAGAGACAGAGACAGAGAGAGAGACTGCGACAGAGAAAGAGACAGAGACAGAGACAGAGACAGAGACGGAGTCAGAGGCAGAGACAGAGCCAGGGAAAGAGACAGAGACAGAGACAGGGACAGAGACAGAGACAGAGAGAGAGACTGCGACAGAGACAGAGACAGAGACAGAGACAGAGACAGAGACGGAGACAGAGGCAGAGACAGAGCCAGGGACAGAGACAGAGACAGAGACTGAGACAGAGACAGAGACAGAGACAGAGACAGAGGCAGAGACAGAGACAGAGGGGCAGGAGACAAAGTGGGAGGCATAGGGGCAGGAGACAAAGACGGTGACAAGGACGGAGACAAAGACGGAGACAGAGACAGAGACGGAGACAGAGACGGAGACAGAGACAGAGACAGAGACAGAGACAGAGACAGAGACAGAGACAGAGACAGAGACAGGGACAGAGACAGAGACAGAGAGAGAGAGACTGCGACAGAGACAGAGACAGAGACAGAGACAGAGACAGAGACAGAGACGGAGACAGAGGCAGAGACAGAGCCAGGGACAGAGACAGAGACAGAGACTGAGACAGAGACAGAGACAGAGACAGAGACAGAGGCAGAGACAGAGACAGAGACAGAGACAGAGATAAAGACAGAGACCGAGACAGAAACAGAGACAGAGACAGATACGTGGACAGAGACAGAGGCAAAGACAGAGACAGAGACAGAGACCGAGACAGAGACAGAGACAGAGACAGCGACAGGTACAGGGAGAGGGACAGGGACAGAGAGAGAGGCAGAGACAGAGGCAGAGACACAGACAGAAACAGAGACAGAGACGGAGACAAAGACCGAGACACAGACAGAGACGGAGACAGAGGCAGAGACAGAGGCAGGTACAGAGACGGAGATAGAGACAGAGGAAGAGACAGCGACAGAGACAGAGACAGAGACAGAGGCAGTGACAGAGACAGAGACAGAGACAGAGACAGACACAGAGACAGAGACACAGACCGAGGAGGAGACAGAGACAGAGACAGAGGGAGAGACAGAGACACAGACAGAGACAGAGGGGCAGGAGACAAAGTGGGAGGCATAGGGGCAGGAGACAAATACGGTGACAAGGACGGAGACAAAGACGGAGACAGAGACAGAGACGGAGACAGAGACGGAGACAGAGACAGAGACAGAGACAGAGACAGAGACAGAGACAGAGACAGGGACAGAGACAGAGACAGAGAGAGAGACTGCGACAGAGACAGAGACAGAGACAGAGGCAGAGACAGAGATAAAGACAGAGACCGAGACAGAAACAGAGACAGAGACAGATACGTGGACAGTGACAGAGGCAAAGACAGAGACAGAGACAGAGACCGAGACAGAGACAGAGACAGAGACAGAGACAGAGACAGAGACAGAGACAGAGACAGGGACAGAGACAGAGACAGAGACAGAGACAGAGACAGGGACAGAGACAGAGACAGGGACAGGGAGAGGGACAGGGACAGAGACAGAGGCAGAGACAGAGGCAGAGACAGAGACAGAGACAGAGACAGAGACAGAGACAGAGACAGAGACAGCGACAGAGACAGGGACAGCGACAGAGACAGAGACAGAGACAGAGACAGAGACAGAGACAGAGACAGAGACAGAGACAGAGACAGAGACAGAGACAGAGACAGAGACCGAGACAGAGACAGAGACAGAGACAGAGACAGAGACAGAGACAGAGACAGAGACAGAGGCAGAGACAGAGACAGAGAGAGAGACAGAGACAGAGACAGAGACAGAGACAGAGACAGAGACAGCGACAGAGACAGGGACAGCGACAGAGACAGAGACAGAGACAGAGACAGAGACAGAGACAGAGACAGAGACAGAGACAGAGACAGAGACAGAGACAGAGACAGAGACAGAGACAGAGACCGAGACAGAGACAGAGACAGAGACAGAGACAGAGACAGAGACAGAGACAGAGACAGAGGCAGAGACAGAGACAGAGAGAGAGACAGAGACAGAGACAGAGACAGAAACAGAGACAGAGACAGAGACAGAGACAGAGACAGAGACAGAGACAGAGACAGAGACAGAGACAGAGACAGAGTCAGAGGCAGAGACAGAGAAAGAGACAGAGACAGAGACAGAGACAGAGACAGAGTCAGAGACAGAGACACAGACAGAGACAGAGACGGAGATAGAGACAGAGGCAGAGACAGAGACGGAGACAGAGACAGAGACAGAGCCAGGGACAGAGACAGAGACAGAGACAGAGGGAGAGACAGCGACATAGACAGAGACAGAGACAGAGACAGAGACAGAGACAGAGACAGAGACAGAGACAGAGACAGAGACAGAGACAGAGACAGAGACGGAGACAGGGGCAGAGACAGAGCCAGGGACAGAGACAGAGACAGAGACTGAGGGAGAGACAGAGACAGAGACAGAGACAGAGACTGAGACGGAGACAGAGACAGAGGCAGAGACAGAGACAGAGACAGAGACAGAGACAGAGACAGATACGCGGACAGAGACAGAGGCAGAGACAGAGACAGGGAGAGAGACGGAGACAGAGACAGAGACTGAGACGGAGACATAGACAGCGGCAGAGACAGGGACGGAGACAGAGACAGAGACACAGAGAGAAACAGAGACAGAGACAGAGACAGAGACAGAGACAGAGACAGAGGCAGAGACAGAGACAGGGAGAGAGACAGAGACAGAGACAGAGACAGAGACAGAAACAGAGACAGAGACAGATACGCGGACAGAGACAGAGGCAGAGACAGAGGCAGAGAAAGAGACGGAGACAGAGACAGAGGGAGAGACAGCGACAGCGGCAGAGACAGGGACGGAGACAGAGACAGGGACACAGACACAGACAGAGACAGAGTCAGAGACAGAGACACAGACAGAGACAGAGACGGAGATAGAGACAGAGGCAGAGACATAGACGGAGACAGAGGCAGAGACAGAGCCAGGGACAGAGACAGAGACAGAGACAGAGACACAGACAGAGACAGAGACAGAGACAGAGACGGAGACAGAGACAGAGACAGAGACGGAGACAGAGTCAGAGACAGAGACAGAGACAGAGACAGAGACAGAGACTGAGACAGAGACAGAGACATAGACGGAGACAAAGACCGAGACAGAGACAGAAACAGAGACAGAGACAGATACGCGGACAGAGACAGAGGCAGAGACAGAGACAGAGAGAGAGACGGAGACAGAGACAGAGACTGAGACGGAGACAGAGACAGAGACAGAGACAGAGACAGAGACAGAGACAGAGACAGAGACAGAGACAGAGACAGATACGCGGACAGAGACAGAGGCAGAGACAGAGACAGGGAGAGAGACGGAGACAGAGACAGAGACTGAGACGGAGACATAGACAGCGGCAGAGACAGGGACGGAGACAGAGACAGAGACACAGACAGAAACAGAGACAGAGACAGAGACAGAGACAGAGACAGAGACAGAGACAGAGACAGAGAAAGACACGCGGACAGAGACGGAGACAAAGACCGAGACAGAGACAGAGACGGAGACAGAGGCAGAGACAGAGCCAGGGACAGAGACAGAGACAGAGACAGAGACAGAGACAGAGACAGAGACAGAGACAGAGACAGAGACAGAGACAGAGACAGAGACAGAGACAGAGACAGAGACAGAGACAGAAACAGAGACAGAGACAGATACGCGGACAGAGACAGAGGCAGAGACAGAGGCAGAGAAAGAGACGGAGACAGAGGCAGAGGGAGAGACAGCGACAGCGGCAGAGACAGGGACGGAGACAGAGACAGGGACACAGACACAGACAGAGACAGAGTCAGAGACAGAGACACAGACAGAGACAGAGACGGAGATAGAGACAGAGGCAGCGACATAGACGGAGACAGAGGCAGAGACAGAGCCAGGGACAGAGACAGAGACAGAGACAGAGACACAGACAGAGACAGAGACAGAGACAGAGACGGAGACAGAGACAGAGACAGAGACGGAGACAGAGACAGAGACAGAGACAGAGACAGAGACAGAGACAGAGACTGAGACAGAGACAGAGACATAGACGGAGACAAAGACCGAGACAGAGACAGAAACAGAGACAGAGACAGAGACAGAGACAGAGACAGAGACAGAGACAGAGACCGAGACAGAGACAGAAACAGAGACAGAGGCAGATACGCGGACAGAGACAGAGGAAGAGACAGAGACAGAGAGAGAGACGGAGACAGAGACAGAGACTGAGACGGAGACAGAGACAGCGGCAGAGACAGGGACGGAGACAGAGACAGAGACACAGACAGAGACAGAGACAGAGACAGAGGCAGAGACAGAGCCAGGGACAGAGGCGGAGACAGAGACAGAGGGAGAGACCGCGACAGAGACAGAGACAGAAACAGAGACAGAGACAGATAGGCGGACAGAGGCAGAGGCAGAGACAGAGACAGAGAGAGGGACGGAGACAGAGACAGAGACTGAGACGGAGACAGAGACAGCGGCAGAGTCAGGGACGGAGACAGAGACAGAGACAGAGAAAGAGACAGAGACAGAGACAGACATAGAGACAGAGACAGAGACAGAGACAGAGGCAGAGACAGATACGGAGGCAGAGGGAGAGACAGCGACAGAGACAGAGACAGAGACAGAGACAGAGACAGAGAGAGAGACAGAGACAGAGACAGAGACAGAGACAGAGACAGAGACAGACATAGAGACAGAGACAGAGACAGAGACAGAGGCAGAGACAGATACGGAGGCAGAGGGAGAGACAGCGACAGAAACAGAGACAGAGACAGAGACAGAGACAGAGAGAGAGACAGAGACAGAGACAGAGACAGAGACAGAGACAGAGACAGAGACAGAGACAGAGACAGAGACAGAGACAGAGACAGAGACAGAGACAGAGACAGAGACAGAGACAGAGACAGAGACAGAGACAGAGACAGAGACGGAGACAGAGGCAGAGACAGAGCCATGGACAGAGACAGAGACAGAGACAGAGGGAGAGACAGCGTCAGAGACAGAGACAGAGACAGAGACAGAGACAGAGACAGAGACAGAGACAGAGACAGAGACAGAGACAGAGACAGAGACTGAGACAGAGACAGAGACGGAGATAGAGACAGAGGCAGAGACAGAGACAGAGACAGAGACAGAGACAGAGACAGAGACAGAGACAGAGACAGAGACAGAGACAGAGACAGAGACAGAGACAGAGACAGAGACAGAGACAGAGACAGAGACAGAGACAGATGCAGAGACAGAGACAGAGACAGAGACGGAGGCAGAGACAGAGACAGAGACAGAGACAGAGACAGAGACAGAGACAGAGACAGAGAAAGAGACAGAGACAGAGACAGACATAGAGACAGAGACAGAGACAGAGACAGAGACAGAGACAGAGACAGAGACAGAGACAGAGACAGATACGGAGACAGAGGGAGAGACAGCGACAGAGACAGAGACAGAGACGGAGACAGAGACAGAGACAGAGGCAGAGACAGAGACAGAGACAGAGACAGAGACAGAGACAGAGACAGAGACAGAGACAGATACAGAGACAGAGACAGAGACAGAGACGGAGCCAGAGACGGAGACAGAGACAGAGACAGAGACAGAGCCAGGGACGGAGACAGAGACAGAGACTGAGGGAGAGACAGCGACAGAGACAGAGACAGAGACAGAGACAGAGACAGAGACAGAGACAGAGACAGAGACAGAGACAGAGACAGAGACAGAGACAGAGACGGAGACAGAGACAGAGACAGAGACAGAGACAGAGACAGAGACAGAGGCAGAGACAGCGACAGAGGCAGAGACAGAGACACAGACACAGACAGATACAGAGACAGAGACGGAGATAGAGACAGAGACAGAGACAGAGACGGAGACAGAGACGGAGACACAGACCGAGACAGAGTCAGAGACAGAGACACAGACAGAGACAGAGACGGAGATAGAGACAGAGGCAGAGACAGAGACGGAGACAGAGGCAGAGACAGAGCCAGGGACAGAGACAGAGACAGAGACAGAGACAGAGGGAGAGACAGCGACATAGACAGAGACAGAGACAGAGACAGAGACAGAGACAGAGACAGAGACAGAGACAGAGCCAGGGACAGAGACAGAGACAGAGACTGAGGGAGAGACAGCGACAGAGACAGAGACAGAGGCAGAGACAGAGACAGAGACAGAGACTGAGACGGTGACAGAGACAGAGACGGAGACAGAGACAGAGACAGAGACAGAGACAGAGACAGGGACAGAGGCAGAGACAGCGACAGAGGCAGAGACAGAGACACAGACACAGACAGATACAGAGACAGAGACGGAGATAGAGACAGAGACAGAGACAGAGGCAGAGACAGAGCCATGGACAGAGACAGAGACAGAGACAGAGGGAGAGACAGCGACAGAGACAGAGACAGAGACAGAGACAGAGACAGAGACAGAGACAGAGACAGAGACAGAGACAGAGACAGAGACAGAGACAGAGACAGAGACAGGGACAGAGACAGAGACAGAGACACAGACAGAGACAGAGACAGAGACAGAGACAGACGGAGAGACAGCGACAGCGGCAGAGACAGAGACAGAGACAGAGACAGAGACAGAGACAGAGACAGAGACAGAGACAGAGACAGAGACAGAGACAGAGACAGAGACAGAGACAGAGACAGAGACTGAGACAGAGACAGAGACAGAGACAGAGACAGAGACAGAGACGGAGACAGAGACAGAGACGGAGACAGAGACAGAGACAGAGACAGAGACAGAGACGGAGACAGAGACAGAGACACAGACCGAGACAGAGACAGAGACGGAGACAGAGGCAGACACAGGGCCAGGGACAGAGACGGAGACAGAGACAGAGCCAGGGACAGAGACAGAGACAGAGACTGAGGGAGAGACAGCGACAGAGACAGAGACAGAGACAGAGACAGAGACAGAGACAGAGACAGAGACAGAGACAGAGACAGAGACAGAGACGGAGACAGAGACAGAGACAGAGACAGAGACAGAGACAGACACAGAGACAGAGACAGTTACGGAGACAGAGACAGAGACAGAGACAGAGACAGAGACAGCGACAGAGACAGAGACAGTGACAGAGACAGAGACAGAGACCGAGACAGAGACAGAGACAGAATCAGAGGCAGAGACAGAGCCAGGGACAGAGACGGAGGCAGAGACAGAGGGGGAGACAGCGACAGAGACAGAGACAGAGGGAGAGACAGCGACAGAGAGAGAGACAGAGACAGAGACAGAGACAGAGACAGAGACAGAGACAGAGACAGAGACAGAGACAGAGACAGGGACAGAGACAGAGACAGAGACAGAGACACAGACCGAGGAGGAGACAGAGACAGAGACAGAGGGGGAGACAGAGACACAGATAGAGACAGAGGGGCAGGAGACAAACTGGGAGGCATAGGGGCAGGAGACAAAGACGGTGACAAGGACGGAGACAAAGACGGAGACAGAGACAGAGACGGAGACAGAGACGGAGACAGAGACAGAGACAGAGACAGAGACAGAGACAGAGACAGAGACAGGGACAGAGACAGAGACAGAGAGAGAGACTGCGACAGAGACAGAGACAGAGACAGAGACAGAGACAGAGACAGAGACGGAGACAGAGGCAGAGACAGAGCCAGGGAAAGAGACAGAGACAGAGACTGAGACAGAGACAGAGACAGAGACAGAGACAGAGGCAGAGACAGAGACAGAGGCAGAGACAGAGATAAAGACAGAGACCGAGACAGAAACAGAGACAGAGACAGATACGTGGACAGAGACAGAGGCAAAGACAGAGACAGAGACAGAGACCGAGACAGAGACAGAGACATAGACAGCGACAGGTACAGGGAGAGGGACAGGGACAGAGACAGAGGCAGAGACAGAGGCAGAGACACAGAGAGAGACAGAGACAGAGACGGAGACAAAGACCGAGACACAGACAGAGACGGAGACAGAGGCAGAGACAGAGCCAGAGACAGAGACGGAGATAGAGACAGAGGAAGAGACAGCGACAGAGACAGAGACAGAGACAGAGGCAGTGACAGAGACAGAGACAGAGACAGAGACAGACACAGAGACAGAGACACAGACCGAGGAGGAGACAGAGACAGAGACAGAGGGAGAGACAGAGACACAGACAGAGACAGAGGGGCAGGAGACAAAGTGGGAGGCATAGGGGCAGGAGACAAAGACGGTGACAAGGACGGAGACAAAGACGGAGACAGAGACAGAGACGGAGACAGAGACGGAGACAGAGACAGAGACAGAGACAGAGACAGAGACAGGGACAGAGACAGAGACAGAGAGAGAGACTGCGACAGAGACACAGACAGAGACAGAGACAGAGACAGAGACAGAGACGGAGACAGAGGCAGAGACAGAGCCAGGGACAGAGACAGAGACAGAGACTGAGACAGAGACAGAGACAGAGACAGAGGCAGAGACAGAGACAGAGACAGAGACAGAGACGGAGACAGAGACAGAGACACAGACCGAGACAGAGACAGAGACGGAGACAGAGGCAGACACAGGGCCAGGGACAGAGACGGAGACAGAGACAGAGCCAGGGACAGAGACAGAGACAGAGACTGAGGGAGAGACAGCGACAGAGACAGAGACAGAGACAGAGACAGAGACAGAGACAGAGACAGAGACAGAGACAGAGACAGAGACAGAGACAGAGACAGAGACAGAGACAGAGACAGAGACAGAGACAGAGACGGAGACAGAGACAGAGACAGAGACAGAGACAGAGACAGACACAGAGACACAGACAGTTACGGAGACAGAGACAGAGACAGAGACAGAGACAGAGACAGCGACAGAGACAGAGACAGTGACAGAGACAGAGACAGAGACAGAGACAGAGACAGAGACAGAATCAGAGGCAGAGACAGAGCCAGGGACAGAGACGGAGGCAGAGACAGAGGGGGAGACAGCGACAGAGACAGAGACAGAGGGAGAGACAGCGACAGAGAGAGAGACAGAGACAGAGACAGAGACAGAGACAGAGACAGAGACAGAGACAGAGACAGAGACAGAGACAGAGACAGAGACAGGGACAGAGACAGAGACAGAGACAGAGACACAGACCGAGGAGGAGACAGAGACAGAGACAGAGGGGGAGACAGAGACACAGATAGAGACAGAGGGGCAGGAGACAAACTGGGAGGCATAGGGGCAGGAGACAAAGACGGTGACAAGGACGGAGACAAAGACGGAGACAGAGACAGAGACGGAGACAGAGACGGAGACAGAGACAGAGACAGAGACTGAGACAGAGACAGAGACAGAGACAGGGACAGAGACAGAGACAGAGAGAGAGACTGCGACAGAGACAGAGACAGAGACAGAGACAGAGACAGAGACAGAGACGGAGACAGAGGCAGAGACAGAGCCAGGGAAAGAGACAGAGACAGAGACTGAGACAGAGACAGAGACAGAGACAGAGACAGAGGCAGAGACAGAGACAGAGGCAGAGACAGAGATAAAGACAGAGACCGAGACAGAAACAGAGACAGAGACAGATACGTGGACAGAGACAGAGGCAAAGACAGAGACAGAGACAGAGACCGAGACAGAGACAGAGACAGAGACAGGGACAGAGACAGAGACAGAGACAGAGACAGAGACAGGGACAGAGACAGAGACAGGGACAGGGAGAGGGACAGGGACAGAGACAGAGGCAGAGACAGAGGCAGAGACAGAGACAGAGACAGAGACAGAGACAGAGACAGAGACAGAGACAGAGACAGCGACAGAGACAGGGACAGCGACAGAGACAGAGACAGAGACAGAGACAGAGACAGAGACAGAGACAGAGACAGAGACAGAGACAGAGACAGAGACAGAGACAGAGACAGAGACCGAGACAGAGACAGAGACAGAGACAGAGGCAGAGACAGAGACAGAGAGAGAGACAGAGACAGAGACAGAGACAGAGACAGAGACAGAGACAGCGACAGAGACAGGGACAGCGACAGAGACAGAGACAGAGACAGAGACAGAGACAGAGACAGAGACAGAGACAGAGACAGAGACAGAGACAGAGACAGAGACAGAGACAGAGACAGAGACAGAGACCGAGACAGAGACAGAGACAGAGACAGAGACAGAGACAGAGACAGAGACAGAGACAGAGGCAGAGACAGAGACAGAGAGAGAGACAGAGACAGAGACAGAGACAGAAACAGAGACAGAGACAGAGACAGAGACAGAGACAGAGACAGAGACAGAGACAGAGACAGAGACAGAGACAGAGTCAGAGGCAGAGACAGAGAAAGAGACAGAGACAGAGACAGAGACAGAGACAGAGTCAGAGACAGAGACACAGACAGAGACAGAGACGGAGATAGAGACAGAGGCAGAGACAGAGACGGAGACAGAGACAGAGACAGAGCCAGGGACAGAGACAGAGACAGAGACAGAGGGAGAGACAGCGACATAGACAGAGACAGAGACAGAGACAGAGACAGAGACAGAGACAGAGACAGAGACAGAGACAGAGACAGAGACAGAGACGGAGACAGGGGCAGAGACAGAGCCAGGGACAGAGACAGAGACAGAGACTGAGGGAGAGACAGAGACAGAGACAGAGACAGAGACTGAGACGGAGACAGAGACAGAGGCAGAGACAGAGACAGAGACAGAGACAGAGACAGAGACAGATACGCGGACAGAGACAGAGGCAGAGACAGAGACAGGGAGAGAGACGGAGACAGAGACAGAGACTGAGACGGAGACATAGACAGCGGCAGAGACAGGGACGGAGACAGAGACAGAGACACAGAGAGAAACAGAGACAGAGACAGAGACAGAGACAGAGACAGAGACAGAGACAGAGGCAGAGACAGAGACAGGGAGAGAGACAGAGACAGAGACAGAGACAGAGACAGAAACAGAGACAGAGACAGATACGCGGACAGAGACAGAGGCAGAGACAGAGGCAGAGAAAGAGACGGAGACAGAGACAGAGGGAGAGACAGCGACAGCGGCAGAGACAGGGACGGAGACAGAGACAGGGACACAGACACAGACAGAGACAGAGTCAGAGACAGAGACACAGACAGAGACAGAGACGGAGATAGAGACAGAGGCAGAGACATAGACGGAGACAGAGGCAGAGACAGAGCCAGGGACAGAGACAGAGACAGAGACAGAGACACAGACAGAGACAGAGACAGAGACAGAGACGGAGACAGAGACAGAGACAGAGACGGAGACAGAGTCAGAGACAGAGACAGAGACAGAGACAGAGACAGAGACTGAGACAGAGACAGAGACATAGACGGAGACAAAGACCGAGACAGAGACAGAAACAGAGACAGAGACAGATACGCGGACAGAGACAGAGGCAGAGACAGAGACAGAGAGAGAGACGGAGACAGAGACAGAGACTGAGACGGAGACAGAGACAGAGACAGAGACAGAGACAGAGACAGAGACAGAGACAGAGACAGAGACAGAGACAGATACGCGGACAGAGACAGAGGCAGAGACAGAGACAGGGAGAGAGACGGAGACAGAGACAGAGACTGAGACGGAGACATAGACAGCGGCAGAGACAGAGACACAGACAGAAACAGAGACAGAGACAGAGACAGAGACAGAGACAGAGACAGAGACAGAGACAGAGAAAGACACGCGGACAGAGACGGAGACAAAGACCGAGACAGAGACAGAGACGGAGACAGAGGCAGAGACAGAGCCAGGGACAGAGACAGAGACAGAGACAGAGACAGAGACAGAGACAGAGACAGAGACAGAGACAGAGACAGAGACAGAGACAGAGACAGAGACAGAGACAGAGACAGAGACAGAAACAGAGACAGAGACAGATACGCGGACAGAGACAGAGGCAGAGACAGAGGCAGAGAAAGAGACGGAGACAGAGGCAGAGGGAGAGACAGCGACAGCGGCAGAGACAGGGACGGAGACAGAGACAGGGACACAGACACAGACAGAGACAGAGTCAGAGACAGAGACACAGACAGAGACAGAGACGGAGATAGAGACAGAGGCAGCGACATAGACGGAGACAGAGGCAGAGACAGAGCCAGGGACAGAGACAGAGACAGAGACAGAGACACAGACAGAGACAGAGACAGAGACAGAGACGGAGACAGAGACAGAGACAGAGACAGAGACGGAGACAGAGACAGAGACAGAGACAGAGACAGAGACAGAGACAGAGACTGAGACAGAGACAGAGACATAGACGGAGACAAAGACCGAGACAGAGACAGAAACAGAGACAGAGACAGAGACAGAGACAGAGACAGAGACAGAGACAGAGACAGACACAGAGACAGAGACAGTTACGGAGACAGAGACAGAGACAGAGACAGAGACAGAGACAGCGACAGAGACAGAGACAGTGACAGAGACAGAGACAGAGACCGAGACAGAGACAGAGACAGAATCAGAGGCAGAGACAGAGCCAGGGACAGAGACGGAGGCAGAGACAGAGGGGGAGACAGCGACAGAGACAGAGACAGAGGGAGAGACAGCGACAGAGAGAGAGACAGAGACAGAGACAGAGACAGAGACAGAGACAGAGACAGAGACAGAGACAGAGACAGAGACAGAGACAGAGACAGGGACAGAGACAGAGACAGAGACAGAGACACAGACCGAGGAGGAGACAGAGACAGAGACAGAGGGGGAGACAGAGACACAGATAGAGACAGAGGGGCAGGAGACAAACTGGGAGGCATAGGGGCAGGAGACAAAGACGGTGACAAGGACGGAGACAAAGACGGAGACAGAGACAGAGACGGAGACAGAGACGGAGACAGAGACAGAGACAGAGACAGAGACAGAGACAGAGACAGAGACAGGGACAGAGACAGAGACAGAGAGAGAGACTGCGACAGAGACAGAGACAGAGACAGAGACAGAGACAGAGACAGAGACGGAGACAGAGGCAGAGACAGAGCCAGGGAAAGAGACAGAGACAGAGACTGAGACAGAGACAGAGACAGAGACAGAGACAGAGGCAGAGACAGAGACAGAGGCAGAGACAGAGATAAAGACAGAGACCGAGACAGAAACAGAGACAGAGACAGATACGTGGACAGAGACAGAGGCAAAGACAGAGACAGAGACAGAGACCGAGACAGAGACAGAGACATAGACAGCGACAGGTACAGGGAGAGGGACAGGGACAGAGACAGAGGCAGAGACAGAGGCAGAGACACAGAGAGAGACAGAGACAGAGACGGAGACAAAGACCGAGACACAGACAGAGACGGAGACAGAGGCAGAGACAGAGCCAGAGACAGAGACGGAGATAGAGACAGAGGAAGAGACAGCGACAGAGACAGAGACAGAGACAGAGGCAGTGACAGAGACAGAGACAGAGACAGAGACAGACACAGAGACAGAGACACAGACCGAGGAGGAGACAGAGACAGAGACAGAGGGAGAGACAGAGACACAGACAGAGACAGAGGGGCAGGAGACAAAGTGGGAGGCATAGGGGCAGGAGACAAAGACGGTGACAAGGACGGAGACAAAGACGGAGACAGAGACAGAGACGGAGACAGAGACGGAGACAGAGACAGAGACAGAGACAGAGACAGAGACAGGGACAGAGACAGAGACAGAGAGAGAGACTGCGACAGAGACACAGACAGAGACAGAGACAGAGACAGAGACAGAGACGGAGACAGAGGCAGAGACAGAGCCAGGGACAGAGACAGAGACAGAGACTGAGACAGAGACAGAGACAGAGACAGAGGCAGAGACAGAGACAGAGACAGAGACAGAGACGGAGACAGAGACAGAGACACAGACCGAGACAGAGACAGAGACGGAGACAGAGGCAGACACAGGGCCAGGGACAGAGACGGAGACAGAGACAGAGCCAGGGACAGAGACAGAGACAGAGACTGAGGGAGAGACAGCGACAGAGACAGAGACAGAGACAGAGACAGAGACAGAGACAGAGACAGAGACAGAGACAGAGACAGAGACAGAGACAGAGACAGAGACAGAGACAGAGACAGAGACAGAGACAGAGACGGAGACAGAGACAGAGACAGAGACAGAGACAGAGACAGACACAGAGACAGAGACAGTTACGGAGACAGAGACAGAGACAGAGACAGAGACAGAGACAGCGACAGAGACAGAGACAGTGACAGAGACAGAGACAGAGACCGAGACAGAGACAGAGACAGAATCAGAGGCAGAGACAGAGCCAGGGACAGAGACGGAGGCAGAGACAGAGGGGGAGACAGCGACAGAGACAGAGACAGAGGGAGAGACAGCGACAGAGAGAGAGACAGAGACAGAGACAGAGACAGAGACAGAGACAGAGACAGAGACAGAGACAGAGACAGAGACAGAGACAGAGACAGGGACAGAGACAGAGACAGAGACAGAGACACAGACCGAGGAGGAGACAGAGACAGAGACAGAGGGGGAGACAGAGACACAGATAGAGACAGAGGGGCAGGAGACAAACTGGGAGGCATAGGGGCAGGAGACAAAGACGGTGACAAGGACGGAGACAAAGACGGAGACAGAGACAGAGACGGAGACAGAGACGGAGACAGAGACAGAGACAGAGACTGAGACAGAGACAGAGACAGAGACAGGGACAGAGACAGAGACAGAGAGAGAGACTGCGACAGAGACAGAGACAGAGACAGAGACAGAGACAGAGACAGAGACGGAGACAGAGGCAGAGACAGAGCCAGGGAAAGAGACAGAGACAGAGACTGAGACAGAGACAGAGACAGAGACAGAGACAGAGGCAGAGACAGAGACAGAGGCAGAGACAGAGATAAAGACAGAGACCGAGACAGAAACAGAGACAGAGACAGATACGTGGACAGAGACAGAGGCAAAGACAGAGACAGAGACAGAGACCGAGACAGAGACAGAGACATAGACAGCGACAGGTACAGGGAGAGGGACAGGGACAGAGACAGAGGCAGAGACAGAGGCAGAGACACAGAGAGAGACAGAGACAGAGACGGAGACAAAGACCGAGACACAGACAGAGACGGAGACAGAGGCAGAGACAGAGACAGAGACAGAGACAGAGACAGAGACAGAGACAGAGACAGAGACAGGGACAGAGACAGAGACAGAGACACAGACAGAGGCAGAGACAGAGACAGAGACAGAGACAGAGACAGAGACAGAGACAGAGACAGAGACAGAGACAGATACAGAGACAGAGACAGAGACAGAGACGGAGCCAGAGACGGAGACAGAGACAGAGACAGAGACAGAGCCAGGGACGGAGACAGAGACAGAGACTGAGGGAGAGACAGCGACAGAGACAGAGACAGAGACAGAGACAGAGACAGAGACAGAGACAGAGACAGAGACAGAGACAGAGACAGAGACAGAGACAGAGACAGAGACGGAGACAGAGACAGAGACAGAGACAGAGACAGAGACAGAGACAGAGGCAGAGACAGCGACAGAGGCAGAGACAGAGACACAGACACAGACAGATACAGAGACAGAGACGGAGATAGAGACAGAGACAGAGACAGAGACGGAGACAGAGACGGAGACACAGACCGAGACAGAGTCAGAGACAGAGACACAGACAGAGACAGAGACGGAGATAGAGACAGAGGCAGAGACAGAGACGGAGACAGAGGCAGAGACAGAGCCAGGGACAGAGACAGAGACAGAGACAGAGACAGAGGGAGAGACAGCGACATAGACAGAGACAGAGACAGAGACAGAGACAGAGACAGAGACAGAGACAGAGACAGAGCCAGGGACAGAGACAGAGACAGAGACTGAGGGAGAGACAGCGACAGAGACAGAGACAGAGGCAGAGACAGAGACAGAGACAGAGACTGAGACGGAGACAGAGACAGAGACGGAGACAGAGACAGAGACAGAGACAGAGACAGAGACAGGGACAGAGGCAGAGACAGCGACAGAGGCAGAGACAGAGACACAGACACAGACAGATACAGAGACAGAGACGGAGATAGAGACAGAGACAGAGACAGAGGCAGAGACAGAGCCATGGACAGAGACAGAGACAGAGACAGAGGGAGAGACAGCGACAGAGACAGAGACAGAGACAGAGACAGAGACAGAGACAGAGACAGAGACAGAGGCAGAGACAGAGACAGAGACAGAGACAGAGACAGAGACAGAGACAGAGACAGGGACAGAGACAGAGACAGAGACACAGACAGAGACAGAGACAGAGACAGAGACAGACGGAGAGACAGCGACAGCGGCAGAGACAGAGACAGAGACAGAGACAGAGACAGAGACAGAGACAGAGACAGAGACAGAGACAGAGACAGAGACAGAGACAGAGACAGAGACAGAGACTGAGACAGAGACAGAGACAGAGACAGAGACAGAGACAGAGACGGAGACAGAGACAGAGACGGAGACAGAGACAGAGACAGAGACAGAGACAGAGACGGAGACAGAGACAGAGACACAGACCGAGACAGAGACAGAGACGGAGACAGAGGCAGACACAGGGCCAGGGACAGAGACGGAGACAGAGACAGAGCCAGGGACAGAGACAGAGACAGAGACTGAGGGAGAGACAGCGACAGAGACAGAGACAGAGACAGAGACAGAGACAGAGACAGAGACAGAGACAGAGACAGAGACAGAGACAGAGACGGAGACAGAGACAGAGACAGAGACAGAGACAGAGACAGACACAGAGACAGAGACAGTTACGGAGACAGAGACAGAGACAGAGACAGAGACAGAGACAGCGACAGAGACAGAGACAGTGACAGAGACAGAGACAGAGACCGAGACAGAGACAGAGACAGAATCAGAGGCAGAGACAGAGCCAGGGACAGAGACGGAGGCAGAGACAGAGGGGGAGACAGCGACAGAGACAGAGACAGAGGGAGAGACAGCGACAGAGAGAGAGACAGAGACAGAGACAGAGACAGAGACAGAGACAGAGACAGAGACAGAGACAGAGACAGAGACAGAGACAGAGACAGAGACAGGGACAGAGACAGAGACAGAGACAGAGACACAGACCGAGGAGGAGACAGAGACAGAGACAGAGGGGGAGACAGAGACACAGATAGAGACAGAGGGGCAGGAGACAAACTGGGAGGCATAGGGGCAGGAGACAAAGACGGTGACAAGGACGGAGACAAAGACGGAGACAGAGACAGAGACGGAGACAGAGACGGAGACAGAGACAGAGACAGAGACAGAGACAGAGACAGAGACAGAGACAGGGACAGAGACAGAGACAGAGAGAGAGACTGCGACAGAGACAGAGACAGAGACAGAGACAGAGACAGAGACAGAGACGGAGACAGAGGCAGAGACAGAGCCAGGGAAAGAGACAGAGACAGAGACTGAGACAGAGACAGAGACAGAGACAGAGACAGAGGCAGAGACAGAGACAGAGGCAGAGACAGAGATAAAGACAGAGACCGAGACAGAAACAGAGACAGAGACAGATACGTGGACAGAGACAGAGGCAAAGACAGAGACAGAGACAGAGACCGAGACAGAGACAGAGACATAGACAGCGACAGGTACAGGGAGAGGGACAGGGACAGAGACAGAGGCAGAGACAGAGGCAGAGACACAGAGAGAGACAGAGACAGAGACGGAGACAAAGACCGAGACACAGACAGAGACGGAGACAGAGGCAGAGACAGAGCCAGAGACAGAGACGGAGATAGAGACAGAGGAAGAGACAGCGACAGAGACAGAGACAGAGACAGAGGCAGTGACAGAGACAGAGACAGAGACAGAGACAGACACAGAGACAGAGACACAGACCGAGGAGGAGACAGAGACAGAGACAGAGGGAGAGACAGAGACACAGACAGAGACAGAGGGGCAGGAGACAAAGTGGGAGGCATAGGGGCAGGAGACAAAGACGGTGACAAGGACGGAGACAAAGACGGAGACAGAGACAGAGACGGAGACAGAGACGGAGACAGAGACAGAGACAGAGACAGAGACAGAGACAGGGACAGAGACAGAGACAGAGAGAGAGACTGCGACAGAGACACAGACAGAGACAGAGACAGAGACAGAGACAGAGACGGAGACAGAGGCAGAGACAGAGCCAGGGACAGAGACAGAGACAGAGACTGAGACAGAGACAGAGACAGAGACAGAGGCAGAGACAGAGACAGAGACAGAGACAGAGACAGAGACGGAGACAGAGACAGAGACACAGACCGAGACAGAGACAGAGACGGAGACAGAGGCAGACACAGGGCCAGGGACAGAGACGGAGACAGAGACAGAGCCAGGGACAGAGACAGAGACAGAGACTGAGGGAGAGACAGCGACAGAGACAGAGACAGAGACAGAGACAGAGACAGAGACAGAGACAGAGACAGAGACAGAGACAGAGACAGAGACAGAGACAGAGACAGAGACAGAGACAGAGACAGAGACGGAGACAGAGACAGAGACAGAGACAGAGACAGAGACAGACACAGAGACAGAGACAGTTACGGAGACAGAGACAGAGACAGAGACAGAGACAGAGACAGCGACAGAGACAGAGACAGTGACAGAGACAGAGACAGAGACCGAGACAGAGACAGAGACAGAATCAGAGGCAGAGACAGAGCCAGGGACAGAGACGGAGGCAGAGACAGAGGGGGAGACAGCGACAGAGACAGAGACAGAGGGAGAGACAGCGACAGAGAGAGAGACAGAGACAGAGACAGAGACAGAGACAGAGACAGAGACAGAGACAGAGACAGAGACAGAGACAGAGACAGAGACAGGGACAGAGACAGAGACAGAGACAGAGACACAGACCGAGGAGGAGACAGAGACAGAGACAGAGGGGGAGACAGAGACACAGATAGAGACAGAGGGGCAGGAGACAAACTGGGAGGCATAGGGGCAGGAGACAAAGACGGTGACAAGGACGGAGACAAAGACGGAGACAGAGACAGAGACGGAGACAGAGACGGAGACAGAGACAGAGACAGAGACTGAGACAGAGACAGAGACAGAGACAGGGACAGAGACAGAGACAGAGAGAGAGACTGCGACAGAGACAGAGACAGAGACAGAGACAGAGACAGAGACAGAGACGGAGACAGAGGCAGAGACAGAGCCAGGGAAAGAGACAGAGACAGAGACTGAGACAGAGACAGAGACAGAGACAGAGACAGAGGCAGAGACAGAGACAGAGGCAGAGACAGAGATAAAGACAGAGACCGAGACAGAAACAGAGACAGAGACAGATACGTGGACAGAGACAGAGGCAAAGACAGAGACAGAGACAGAGACCGAGACAGAGACAGAGACATAGACAGCGACAGGTACAGGGAGAGGGACAGGGACAGAGACAGAGGCAGAGACAGAGGCAGAGACACAGAGAGAGACAGAGACAGAGACGGAGACAAAGACCGAGACACAGACAGAGACGGAGACAGAGGCAGAGACAGAGCCAGAGACAGAGACGGAGATAGAGACAGAGGAAGAGACAGCGACAGAGACAGAGACAGAGACAGAGGCAGTGACAGAGACAGAGACAGAGACAGAGACAGACACAGAGACAGAGACAGAGACAGAGGGAGAGACAGAGACACAGACAGAGACAGAGGGGCAGGAGACAAAGTGGGAGGCATAGGGGCAGGAGACAAAGACGGTGACAAGGACGGAGACAAAGACGGAGACAGAGACAGAGACGGAGACAGAGACGGAGACAGAGACAGAGACAGAGACAGAGACAGAGACAGGGACAGAGACAGAGACAGAGAGAGAGACTGCGACAGAGACACAGACAGAGACAGAGACAGAGACAGAGACAGAGACGGAGACAGAGGCAGAGACAGAGCCAGGGACAGAGACAGAGACAGAGACTGAGACAGAGACAGAGACAGAGACAGAGGCAGAGACAGAGACAGAGGCAGAGACAGAAATAAAGACAGAGACCGAGACAGAAACAGAGACAGAGACAGATACGTGGACAGAGACAGAGGCAAAGACAGAGACAGAGACAGAGACCGAGACAGAGACAGAGACAGAGACAGCGACAGGTACAGGGAGAGGGACAGGGACAGAGACAGAGGCAGAGACAGAGGCAGAGGCAGAGACACAGACAGAGACAGAGACAGAGACGGAGACAAAGACAGAGACAGAGACAGAGACAGAGACAGAGACAGAGACAGACACAGAGACAGAGACAGAGACAGAGACAGAGAGAGAGACAGAGACAGAGACAGAGACAGAAACAGAGACAGAGACAGATACGCGGACAGAGACAGAGGCAGAGACAGAGACAGAGAGAGAGACGGAGACAGAGACAGAGACTGAGACGGAGACAGAGACAGCGGCAGAGACAGGGACGGAGACAGAGACAGAGACACAGACAGAGACAGAGACAGAGACAGAGACAGAGACAGAGACAGAGACAGAGACAGAGACAGAGACAGAGACAGAGACAGAGACAGAGACAGAGACAGAGACAGAAATAGAGACAGAGACAGAGGCAGAGACTGAGACAGAGAGAGAGACGGAGACAGAGACAGAGACAGAGACAGAGACAGAGACAGATGCAGGGACAGAGACAGAGACAGAGACAGAGACAGCGACAGGGACAGGGAGAGGGACAGAGACGGAGACAGAGACAGACGGAGAGACAGCGACAGAGACAGAGACAGAGACAGAGACAGAGACAGAGACAGAGACAGAGACAGAGACAGAGGCGGAGACAGCGACAGAGACAGAGACAGAGACCGAGACAGAGACAGAGACAGAAACAGAGGCAGAGACAGAGCCAGGGACAGAGACGGAGACAGAGACAGAGGGGGAGACAGCGACAGAGACAGAGACAGAGGGAGAGGCAGAGACAGAGACAGAGACGGAGACAGGGGCAGAGACAGAGCCAGGGACGGAGACAGAGACAGAGACAGAGGGAGAGACAGCGACAGAGACAGAGACAGGGACAGAGACAGAGACAGAGGCAGAGACAGAGACAGAGACAGTTACGGAGACAGAGACAGAGACAGAGACAGAGGCAGTGACAGAGACAGAGACAGAGACAGAGACAGACACAGAGACAGAGACACAGACCGAGGAGGAGACAGAGACAGAGACAGAGGGAGAGACAGAGACACAGACAGAGACAGAGGGGCAGGAGACAGAGTGGGAGGCATAGGGGCAGGAGACAAAGACGGTGACAAGGACGGAGACAAAGACGGAGACAGAGACAGAGACGGAGACAGAGACGGAGACAGAGACAGAGACAGAGACAGAGACAGAGACAGGGACAGAGACAGAGACAGAGAGAGAGACTGCGACAGAGACACAGACAGAGACAGAGACAGAGACAGAGACAGAGACGGAGACAGAGGCAGAGACAGAGCCAGGGACAGAGACAGAGACAGAGACTGAGACAGAGACAGAGACAGAGACAGAGGCAGAGACAGAGACAGAGGCAGAGACAGAAATAAAGACAGAGACCGAGACAGAAACAGAGACAGAGACAGATACGTGGACAGAGACAGAGGCAAAGACAGAGACAGAGACAGAGACCGAGACAGAGACAGAGACAGAGACAGCGACAGGTACAGGGAGAGGGACAGGGACAGAGACAGAGGCAGAGACAGAGGCAGAGGCAGAGACACAGACAGAGACAGAGACAGAGACGGAGACAAAGACCGAGACACAGACAGAGACGGAGACAGAGGCAGAGACAGAGCCAGGGACAGAGACGGAGATAGAGACAGAGGAAGAGACAGCGACAGAGACAGAGACAGAGACAGAGACAGAGACAGAGACAGAGACAGAGACAGAGACAGAGACAGAGACAGAGACAGAGACAGAGACAGAGACAGAGACAGAGACAGAGACAGAGACAGACACAGAGACAGAGACAGAGACAGAGACAGAGACAGAGACAGAGACAGAGACAGAGACAGGGACAGAGACAGAGACAGAGACAGAGACAGAGACAGGGACAGAGACAGAGACAGAGACAGAGACAGAGACAGAGACAGAGGGAGAGACAGCGACAGCGGCAGAGACAGAGACAGAGACAGAGACAGAGACAGAGACAGAGACAGAGACAGAGACAGAGACAGAGACAGAGACAGAGACAGAGACAGAGACAGAGACTGAGACAGAGACAGAGACAGAGACAGAGACAGAGACAGAGACGGAGACAGAGACAGAGACGGAGACAGAGACAGAGACAGAGACAGAGACAGAGACAGAGTCAGAGACAGAGACACAGACAGAGACAGAGACGGAGATAGAGACAGAGACAGAGACAGAGACGGAGACAGAGACAGAGACAGAGACAGAGACAGAGCCAGGGACAGAGACAGAGACAGAGACTGAGGGAGAGACAGCGACAGAGACAGAGACAGAGACAGAGACAGAGACAGAGACAGAGACAGAGACAGAGACAGAGACGGAGACAGAGACAGAGACAGAGACAGAGACAGAGACAGAGACAGAGACAGAGACAGAGACAGAAACAGAGACAGAGACAGATACGGGGACAGAGACAGAGGCAGAGACAGCGACAGAGGCAGAGACAGAGGCACAGACACAGACAGATACAGAGACAGAGACGGAGATAGAGACAGAGACAGAGACAGGGACGGAGACAGAGACGGAGACACAGACCGAGACAGAGACAGAGACGGAGACAGAGGCAGACACAGAGCCAGGGACAGAGACGGAGACAGAGACAGAGGGAGAGACAGCGACAGAGACAGAGACAGAAACAGAGACAGAGACAGATACGCGGACAGAGACAGAGGCAGAGACAGAGACAGAGAGAGAGACGGAGACAGAGACAGAGACTGAGACGGAGACAGAGACAGCGGCAGAGACAGGGACGGAGACAGAGACAGAGACACAGACAGAGACAGAGACAGAGACAGAGACAGAGACAGAGACAGAGACAGAGACAGAGACAGAGACAGAGACAGAGACAGAGACAGAAATAGAGACAGAGACAGAGGCAGAGACTGAGACAGAGAGAGAGACGGAGACAGAGACAGAGACAGAGACAGAGACAGAGACAGATGCAGGGACAGAGACAGAGACAGAGACAGAGACAGCGACAGGGACAGGGAGAGGGACAGAGACGGAGACAGAGACAGACGGAGAGACAGCGACAGAGACAGAGACAGAGACAGAGACAGAGACAGAGACAGAGACAGAGACAGAGACAGAGACAGAGGCGGAGACAGCGACAGAGACAGAGACAGAGACCGAGACAGAGACAGAGACAGAAACAGAGGCAGAGACAGAGCCAGGGACAGAGACGGAGACAGAGACAGAGGGGGAGACAGCGACAGAGACAGAGACAGAGGGAGAGGCAGAGACAGAGACAGAGACGGAGACAGGGGCAGAGACAGAGCCAGGGACGGAGACAGAGACAGAGACAGAGGGAGAGACAGCGACAGAGACAGAGACAGGGACAGAGACAGAGACAGAGACAGAGACAGAGACAGAGACAGTTACGGAGACAGAGACAGAGACAGAGACAGAGACAGAGACAGCGACAGAGACAGAGACAGTGACAGAGACAGAGACAGAGACCGAGACAGAGACAGAGACAGAATCAGAGGCAGAGACAGAGCCAGGGACAGAGACGGAGACAGAGACAGAGGGGGAGACAGCGACAGAGACAGAGACAGAGGGAGAGGCAGAGACAGAGACAGAGACGGAGACAGGGGCAGAGACAGAGCCACGGACGGAGACAGAGACAGAGACAGAGGGAGAGACAGCGACAGAGACAGATACAGAGACAGAGACAGAGACAGAGACAGAATCAGAGGCAGAGACAGAGCCAGGGACAGAGACGGAGACACAGACAGAGGGGGAGACAGCGACAGAGACAGAGACAGAGGGAGAGACAGCGACAGAGAGAGAGACAGAGACAGAGACAGAGACAGAGACAGAGACAGAGACAGAGACAGAGACAGAGACAGAGACAGAGACACAGACAGAGACACAGACCGAGGAGGAGACAGAGACAGAGACAGAGGGGGAGACAGAGACACAGACAGAGACAGAGGGGCAGGAGACAAAGTGGGAGGCATAGGGGCAGGAGACAAAGACGGTGACAAGGACGGAGACAAAGACGGAGACAGAGACAGAGACGGAGACAGAGACGGAGACAGAGACAGAGACAGAGACAGAGACAGAGACAGAGACAGAGACAGAGACAGAGACAGGGACAGAGACAGAGACAGAGAGAGAGACTGCGACAGAGACAGAGACAGAGACAGAGACAGAGACAGAGACAGAGACGGAGACAGAGGCAGAGACAGAGCCAGGGACAGAGACAGAGACAGAGACTGAGACAGAGACAGAGACAGAGACAGAGACAGAGGCAGAGACAGAGACAGAGGGGCAGGAGACAAAGTGGGAGGCATAGGGGCAGGAGACAAAGACGGTGACAAGGACGGAGACAAAGACGGAGACAGAGACAGAGACGGAGACAGAGACGGAGACAGAGACAGAGACAGAGACAGAGACAGAGACAGAGACAGAGACAGAGACAGGGACAGAGACAGAGACAGAGAGAGAGAGACTGCGACAGAGACAGAGACAGAGACAGAGACAGAGACAGAGACAGAGACAGAGACGGAGACAGAGGCAGAGACAGAGCCAGGGACAGAGACAGAGACAGAGACTGAGACAGAGACAGAGACAGAGACAGAGACAGAGGCAGAGACAGAGACAGAGGCAGAGACAGAGATAAAGACAGAGACCGAGACAGAAACAGAGACAGAGACAGATACGTGGACAGAGACAGAGGCAAAGACAGAGACAGAGACAGAGACCGAGACAGAGACAGAGACAGAGACAGCGACAGGTACAGGGAGAGGGACAGGGACAGAGAGAGAGGCAGAGACAGAGGCAGAGACACAGACAGAAACAGAGACAGAGACGGAGACAAAGACCGAGACACAGACAGAGACGGAGACAGAGGCAGAGACAGAGCCAGGTACAGAGACGGAGATAGAGACAGAGGAAGAGACAGCGACAGAGACAGAGACAGAGACAGAGGCAGTGACAGAGACAGAGACAGAGACAGAGACAGACACAGAGACAGAGACACAGACCGAGGAGGAGACAGAGACAGAGACAGAGGGAGAGACAGAGACACAGACAGAGACAGAGGGGCAGGAGACAAAGTGGGAGGCATAGGGGCAGGAGACCAATACGGTGACAAGGACGGAGACAAAGACGGAGACAGAGACAGAGACGGAGACAGAGACGGAGACAGAAACAGAGACAGAGACAGAGACAGAGACAGAGACAGAGACAGAGACAGGGACAGAGACAGAGACAGAGAGAGAGACTGCGACAGAGACAGAGACAGAGACAGAGGCAGAGACAGAGATAAAGACAGAGACCGAGACAGAAACAGAGACAGAGACAGATACGTGGACAGTGACAGAGGCAAAGACAGAGACAGAGACAGAGACCGAGACAGAGACAGAGACAGAGACAGAGACAGAGACAGAGACAGAGACATGGACAGAGACAGAGACAGAGACAGAGACAGAGACAGGGACAGAGACAGAGACAGGGACAGGGAGAGGGACAGGGACAGAGACAGAGGCAGAGACAGAGGCAGAGACAGAGACAGAGACAGAGACAGAGACAGAGACAGAGACAGAGACAGCGACAGAGACAGGGACAGCGACAGAGACAGAGACAGAGACAGAGACAGAGACAGAGACAGAGACAGAGACAGAGACAGAGACAGAGACAGAGACAGAGACAGAGACAGAGACAGAGACAGAGACAGAGACAGAGACAGAGACAGAGACAGAGACAGAGACAGAGACAGAGACAGAGACAGAGACAGAGACAGAGACAGAGACAGAGACAGAGACAGAGGCAGAGACAGAGACAGAGACAGAGACAGAGACAGGGACAGAGACAGAGACAGAGACAGAGACAGAGACAGAGACAGAGACAGAGACAGAGACAGAGACAGAGACAGAGACAGAGACAGAGGCAGAGACTGAGACTGAAACAGAGACAGAGACAGAAACAGAGACGGAGACAAAGACCGAGACAGAGGCAGAGGCACAGACAGAGACAGAGACAGAGACAGAGGCAGGGCAGAGACAGAGGCAGAGACAGAGACAGAGACAGAGACAGAGACATAGACAGAGACAGAGACAGAGACAGAGACAGAGACTGAGAGAGAGACAGAGACAGAGACAGAGGGAGAGACAGCGACAGAGAGAGAGACGGAGACAGAGACAGAGACAGATACAGAGACAGAGACAGAGACAGAGACAGAGACAGAGACAGAGACAGAGACAGAGACAGAGACAGAGACAGAGACAGAGACAGAGACAGAGACAGAGACAGAGACAGAGACAGAGACAGAGACAGAGAGAGAGACAGAGACAGAGACAGAGACGGAGACAGAGACAGAGACAGGGACGGAGATTGAGGCAGAGACAGAGACAGAGACGGAGACAGAGGCAGAGACAGAGCCAGGGACGGAGACAGAGACAGAGACAGAGGGAGAGACAGCGACAGAGACAGAGAAAGACAGAGACAGAGACAGAGACAGAGACAGAGACAGAGACAGAGACAGAGACAGAGACAGAGACAGAGACAGAGACAGAGACAGAGACAGAGACAGAGCAGAGACAGAGACAGAGACAGAGAGAGAGACAGAGACAGAGACAGAGACAGAGACAGAGACAGAGACAGAGACAGAGACAGAGACAGAGACAGAGACAGAGACAGAGACAGAGACAGAGACGGAGATAGAGGCAGAGACAGAGACAGAGACGGAGACAGAGGCAGAGACAAAGCCAGGGACGGAGACAGAGACAGAGACAGAGGGAGAGACAGCGACAGAGACAGAGACAGAGACAGAGACAGAGACAGCGACGGAGACAGAGACAGCGACAGAGACAGAGACAGAGACAGAGACAGAGACAGAGACAGAGACAGAGACAGAGACAGAGACAGAGACAGAGACAGAGACAGAGACAGAGACAGAGACAGAGACAGAGACAGAGACAGAGACAGAGACAGAGACAGAGACAGAGACAGAGACAGAGACAGAGACAGAGGTAGAGACTGAGACTGAAACAGAGACAGAGACAGAAACAGAGACGGAGACAAAGACCGAGACAGAGGCAGAGGCACAGACAGAGACAGAGACAGAGACAGAGACGGAGATAGAGGCAGAGACAGAGACAGAGACAGAGACAGAGACAGAGACAGGGACAGAGACAGAGACAGAGACAGATACAGAGACAGCGACAGGGACAGGGAGAGGGACAGGGACAGACACAGTGGCAGAGACAGAGGCAGAGACAGAGACAGAGACAGAGACAGAGACGGAGACAAAGACCGAGACACAGACAGAGATAGAGACAGAGGCAGAGACAGAGCCAGGGACAGAGACGGAGACAGAGACAGAGGAAGAGACAGCGACAGAGACAGAGACAGAGACAGAGGCAGTGACAGAGACAGAGACAGAGACAGAGACAGAGACAGAGACAGAGACAGAGACAGAGACGGAGATAGAGGCAGAGACAGAGACAGAGACGGAGACAGAGGTAGAGACAGAGACAGGGACGGAGACAGAGACAGAGACAGAGGGAGAGACAGCGACAGAGACAGAGACAGAGACAGAGATGAGACAGAGACAGAGACAGAGACAGAGACAGAGACAGAGACAGAGACAGAGACAGAGACAGAGACAGAGACAGAGACAGAGACAGAGACAGAGACAGAGACAGAGACAGAGACAGAGACAGAGACAGAGACAGAGACAGAGACAGAGACAGAGACAGAGACAGAGACAGAGACAGAGACAGAGACAGAGACAGAGACAGAGACAGACACAGAGACAGAGACAGAGACAGAGACAGAGACAGAGGCAGAGACTGAGACTGAAACAGAGACAGAGACAGAAACAGAGACGGAGACAAAGACCGAGACAGAGGCAGAGGCACAGACAGAGACAGAGACAGAGACAGAGGCAGGGCAGAGACAGAGGCAGAGACAGAGACAGAGACAGAGACAGAGACATAGACAGAGACAGAGACAGAGACAGAGACAGAGACTGAGAGAGAGACAGAGACAGAGACAGAGGGAGAGACAGCGACAGAGAGAGAGACGGAGACAGAGACAGAGACAGATACAGAGACAGAGACAGAGACAGAGACAGAGACAGAGACAGAGACAGAGACAGAGACAGAGACAGAGACAGAGACAGAGACAGAGACAGAGACAGAGACAGAGACAGAGACAGAGACAGGGACAGAGACCGAGACAGAGACAGAGGCAGAGACGGAGACAGAGACAGAGACAGACACAGACACAGAGACAGAGACAGAGACAGAGACAGAGGCAGAGACTGAGACTGAAACAGAGACAGAGACAGAAACAGAGACGGAGACAAAGACCGAGACAGAGGCAGAGGCACAGACAGAGACAGAGACAGAGACAGAGACAGAGACAGAGACAGATGCAGGGCAGAGACAGAGGCAGAGACAGAGACAGAGACTGAGACAGAGACAGAGACAGAGACAGAGACAGAGAGAGAGGCAGAGACAGGGACAGAGACAGAGACAGAGACAGAGACAGAGACAGAGACAGACACAGAGACAGAGACAGAGACAGAGACAGAGACAGAGGCAGCGACTGAGACTGAAACAGATACAGAGACAGAAACAGAGACGGAGACAAAGACCGAGACAGAGGCAGAGGCACAGACAGAGACAGAGACAGAGACAGAGGCAGGGCAGAGACAGAGGCAGAGACAGAGACAGAGACAGAGACAGACACAGACACAGAGACAGAGACAGAGACAGAGACAGAGACAGAGACAGAGACTGAGACTGAAACAGAGACAGAGACAGAAACAGAGACGGAGATAAAGACCGAGACAGAGGCAGAGGCACAGACAGAGACAGAGACAGAGACAGAGACAGAGACAGAGACAGAGACAGAGACAGATGCAGGGCAGAGACAGAGGCAGAGACAGAGACAGAGACTGAGACAGAGACAGAGACAGAGACAGAGACAGAGACAGAGAGAGAGGCAGAGACAGGGACAGAGACAGAGACAGAGACAGAGACAGAGACAGAGACAGAGACAAAGACCGAGACACAGACAGAGACGGAGACAGAGGCAGAGACAGAGCCAGGGACAGAGACGGAGACAGAGACAGAGGAAGAGACTGCGACAGAGACAGAGACAGAGACAGAGACAGAGACAGAGACAGAGACAGAGACAGAGACAGAGACAGAGACGGCGACAGGGACAGGGAGAGGGACAGGGACAGAGACAGAGGCAGAGACAGAGACAGAGACAGAGACAGAGACGGAGACAAAGACCGAGACACAGACAGAGACGGAGACAGAGGCAGAGACAGAGCCAGGGACAGAGACGGAGACAGAGACAGAGGAAGAGACAGCGACAGAGACAGAGACAGAGACAGAGGCAGTGACAGAGACAGAGACAGAGACAGAGACAGAGACAGAGACAGAGACAGAGACAGAGACAGAGACAGAGACGGAGATAGAGGCAGAGACAGAGACAGAGACGGAGACAGAGGCAGAGACAGAGCCAGGGACGGAGACAGAGACAGAGACAGAGACAGAGACGGAGACAGAGACAGAGACAGAGACAGAGACAGAGACAGAGACAGAGACAGAGACAGAGACAGAGACAGAGACAGAGACAGAGACAGGGACAGGGAGAGGGACAGGGACAGAGACAGAGGCAGAGAGAGGCAGAGACAGAGACAGAGACAAAGACAGAGACGGAGACAAAGACCGAGACACAGACAGAGACGGAGACAGAGGCAGAGACAGAGCCAGGGACAGAGACGGAGACAGAGACAGAGGAAGAGACAGCGACAGAGACAGAGACAGAGACAGAGGCAGTGACAGAGACAGAGACAGAGACAGAGACAGAGACAGAGACAGAGACAGAGACAGAGACAGAGACAGAGACAGAGTCAGAGACAGAGACAGAGACAGAGACAGAGACAGAGACAGAGACTGAGAGAGAGACAGAGACAGAGACAGAGGGAGAGACAGCGACAGAGAGAGAGACGGAGACAGAGACAGAGACAGAGACGGAGACAAAGGCCGAGACACAGACAGAGACGGAGACAGAGGCAGAGACAGAGCCAGGGACAGAGACGGAGACAGAGACAGAGGAAGACACAGCGACAGAGACAGAGACAGAGACAGAGGCAGTGACAGAGACAGAGACAGAGACAGAGACAGAGACAGAGACAGAGACAGAGACAGAGACAGAGACAGAGACAGAGACAGAGACAGAGACAGAGACAGAGACAGAGACAGAGACAGGGACAGGGAGAGGGACAGGGACAGAGACAGAGGCAGAGAGAGGCAGAGACAGAGACAGAGACAAAGACAGAGACGGAGACAAAGACCGAGACACAGACAGAGACGGAGACAGAGGCAGAGACAGAGCCAGGGACAGAGACGGAGACAGAGACAGAGGAAGAGACAGCGACAGAGACAGAGACAGAGACAGAGGCAGTGACAGAGACAGAGACAGAGACAGAGACAGAGACAGAGACAGAGACAGAGACAGAGACAGAGACAGAGACAGAGTCAGAGACAGAGACAGAGACAGAGACAGAGACAGAGACAGAGACAGAGACAGAGACAGAGACAGAGACAGAGACAGAGACGGCGACAGAGACAGAGATAGAGATGAGACAGAGACAGAGACAGAGACAGAGACAGAGGCAGAGACAGATACGTAGACAGAGACAGAGACAGAGACAGAGACAGAGACAGAGACAGAGACAGAGACAGAGACAGAGACAGAGACAGAGACAGAGACTGAGAGAGAGACAGAGACAGAGACAGAGGGAGAGACAGCGACAGAGAGAGAGACGGAGACAGAGACAGAGACAGATACAGAGACAGAGACAGAGACAGAGACAGAGACAGAGACAGAGACAGAGACAGAGACAGAGACAGAGACAGAGACAGAGACAGAGACAGAGACAGAGACAGAGACAGGGACAGAGACCGAGACAGAGACAGAGGCAGAGACGGAGACAGAGACAGAGACAGACACAGACACAGAGACAGAGACAGAGACAGAGACAGAGGCAGAGACTGAGACTGAAACAGAGACAGAGACAGAAACAGAGACGGAGACAAAGACCGAGACAGAGGCAGATGCACAGACAGAGACAGAGACAGAGACAGAGACAGAGACAGAGACAGATGCAGGGCAGAGACAGAGGCAGAGACAGAGACAGAGACTGAGACAGAGACAGAGACAGAGACAGAGACAGAGAGAGAGGCAGAGACAGGGACAGAGACAGAGACAGAGACAGAGACAGAGACAGAGACAGACACAGAGACAGAGACAGAGACAGAGACAGAGACAGAGGCAGCGACTGAGACTGAAACAGAGACAGAGACAGAAACAGAGACGGAGACAAAGACCGAGACACAGACAGAGACGGAGACAGAGGCAGAGACAGAGCCAGGGACAGAGACGGAGACAGAGACAGAGGAAGAGACTGCGACAGAGGCAGTGACAGAGACAGAGACAGAGACAGAGACAGAGACAGAGACAGAGACAGAGACAGAGACAGAGACAGAGACAGAGACAGAGACAGAGTCAGAGACAGAGACAGAGACAGAGACAGAGACAGAGACAGAGACAGAGACAGAGACAGAGACAGAGACAGAGACAGAGACGGCGACAGAGACAGAGATAGAGATGAGACAGAGACAGAGACAGAGACAGAGACAGGGACAGGGAGAGGGACAGGGACAGAGACAGAGGCAGAGACGGAGGCAGAGACAGAGACAGAGACAGAGAGAGAGACGGAGACAAAGACCGAGACACAGACAGAGACGGAGACAGAGGCAGAGACAGAGCCAGGGACAGAGACGGAGACAGAGACAGAGGAAGAGACTGCGACAGAGACAGCGACAGGGACAGTGAGAGGGACAGGGGCAGAGACAGAGGCAGAGACAGAGGCAGAGACAGAGACAGAGACAAAGACCGAGACACAGACAGAGACAGAGACAGAGACAGGGACAGGGAGAGGGACAGGGACAGAGACAGAGGCAGAGACAGAGGCAGAGACAGAGACAGAGACAGAGACAGAGACAGAGACGGAGACAGTGACAGAGACAGAGACAGAGACGGAGAGAAAGACCGAGACAGACGCAGAGACTGAGACAGAGGCAGAGACAGAGACAGAGACAGAGACAGAGACAGAGACAGGGACAGGGAGAGGGACAGGGACAGAGACAGAGGCAGAGACGGAGGCAGAGACAGAGACAGAGACAGAGAGAGAGACGGAGACAAAGACCGAGACACAGACAGAGACGGAGACAGAGGCAGAGACAGAGCCAGGGACAGAGACGGAGACAGAGACAGAGGAAGAGACTGCGACAGAGACAGCGACAGGGACAGTGAGAGGGACAGGGGCAGAGACAGAGGCAGAGACAGAGGCAGAGACAGAGACAGAGACAAAGACCGAGACACAGACAGAGACAGAGACAGAGACAGAGGCAGAGACAGAGACAGAGACGGAGACAGAGGCAGAGACAGAGCCAGGGACGGAGACAGAGACAGAGTCAGAGGGAGAGACGGCGACAGAGACAGAGATAGAGATGAGACAGAGACAGAGACAGAGACAGAGACAGAGACAGAGACAGAGACAGAGACAGAGACAGAGACAGAGACAGAGACAGAGACAGAGACAGAGACAGAGACAGAGACAGAGACAGAGACAGAGACAGAGACAGAGACAGAGACAGAGACAGAGACGGAGACAGAGACAGAGACAGGCACAGAGACAGAGACAGAGACAGAGGTAGAGACTGAGACTGAAACAGAAACAGAGACAGAAACAGAGACGGAGACAAAGACCGAGACAGAGGCAGAGACACAGACAGAGACAGAGACAGAGACAGAGACAGAGGCAGGGCAGAGACAGAGGCAGAGACAGAGACAGAGACAGAGACAGAGACATAGACAGAGACAGAGACAGAGACAGAGACAGAGACAGAGACTGAGACTGAGACAGAGACAGAGACAGAGACAGAGACAGAGACAGAGACAGAGACAGAGACAGAGAGAGAGACAGAGACAGAGACAGAGACAGGGACAGAGACAGAGACAGAGACAGAGACAGCGACAGGGACAGGGAGAGGGACAGGGACAGAGACAGAGGCAGAGACAGAGGCAGAGACAGAGACAGAGACAGAGACAGAGACAGAGACAGAGACAGAGACAGCGACAGGGACAGGGAGAGGGACAGGGACAGAGACAGAGGCAGAGACAGAGGCAGAGACAGAGACAGAGACAGAGACAGAGACAGAGACGGAGATAGAGGCAGAGACAGAGACAGAGACGGAGACAGAGGCAGAGACAGAGCCAGGGACGGAGACAGAGACAGAGGGAGAGACAGCGACAGAGACAGAGACAGAGACAGAGACAGAGACAGAGACAGAGACAGAGACAGAGACAGAGACGGAGATAGAGGCAGAGACAGAGACAGAGACGAAGACAGAGGCAGAGACAGAGCCAGGGACAGAGACAGAGACAGAGACAGAGGGAGAGACAGCGACAGAGACAGAGAAAGAGACAGAGACAGAGACAGAGACAGAGACAGACACAGAGACAGAGACAGAGACAGAGGCAGAGACGGAGACAGTGACAGAGACAGAGACAGAGACGGAGAGAAAGACCGAGACAGACGCAGAGACTGAGACAGAGGCAGAGACAGAGACAGAGACAGAGACAGAGGCATAGACAGAGACAGAGACAGAGACAGAGACAGAGACAGAGACAGTGACAGAGACAGAGACAGAGACAGAGACAGAGATAGAAACAGAGACGGAGACAAAAACCGAGACAGAGGCAGAGACACAGACAGAGACAGAGACAGAGACAGAGACAGAGACAGAGACAGAGACAGAGACAGAGACAGAGGCAGAGATAGAGACAGAGACAGAGACAGAGACAGAGACAGAGACAGAGACGGAGATAGAGGCAGAGACAGAGACAGAGACGGAGACAGAGGCAGAGACAGAGCCAGGGACGGAGACAGAGACAGAGACAGAGGGAGAGACAGCGACAGAGACAGAGATAGAGATGAGGCAGAGACAGAGACAGAGACGGAGACAGAGGCAGAGACAGAGACAGGGACGGAGACAGAGACAGAGACAGAGGGAGAGACAGCGACAGAGACAGAGACAGAGACAGAGATGAGACAGAGACAGAGACAGAGACAGAGACAGAGACAGAGACAGAGACAGAGACAGAGACAGAGACAGAGACAGGGACAGAGACAGAGACAGAGACAGATACAGAGACAGCGACAGGGACAGGGAGAGGGACAGGGACAGAGACAGAGGCAGAGACAGAGGCAGAGACAGAGACAGAGACAGAGACAGAGACGGAGACAAAGACCGAGACACAGACAGAGACGGAGACAGAGGCAGAGACAGAGCCAGGGACGGAGACAGAGACAGAGGGAGAGACAGCGACAGAGACAGAGACAGAGACAGAGACAGAGACAGAGACAGAGACAGAGACAGAGACAGAGACGGAGATAGAGGCAGAGACAGAGAGAGAGACGAAGACAGAGGCAGAGACAGAGCCAGGGTCAGAGACAGAGACAGAGACAGAGGGAGAGACAGCGACAGAGACAGAGAAAGAGACAGAGACAGAGACAGAGACAGAGACAGACACAGAGACAGAGACAGAGACAGAGGCAGAGACGGAGACAGTGACAGAGACAGAGACAGAGACAGAGACGGAGAGAAAGACCGAGACAGACGCAGAGACAGAGACAGAGACAGAGACAGAGACAGGGACAGAGACAGAGACAGAGACAGAGACAGAGACAGGGACAGATAGAGAGACAGAGACAGAGACAGAGACAGAGACTGAGACTGAGACAGAGACAGAGACAGAGACAGAGACAGAGACACAGACAGAGACAGAGACAGAGACAGAGACAGAGACAGAGACAGAGACAGAGACAGGGACAGAGACAGAGACAGAGACAGATACAGAGACAGCGACAGGGACAGGGAGAGGGACAGGGACAGAGACAGAGGCAGAGACAGAGGCAGAGACGGAGATAGAGGCAGAGACAGAGACAGAGACGGAGACAGAGGCAGAGACAGAGACAGGGACGGAGACAGAGACAGAGACAGAGGGAGAGACAGCGACAGAGACAGAGACAGAGACAGAGATGAGACAGAGACAGAGACAGAGACAGAGACAGAGACAGAGACAGAGACAGAGACAGAGACAGAGACAGAGACAGAGACAGAGACAGACACGTAGACAGAGACAGAGACAGAGACAGAGACAGAGACAGAGACAGAGACAGAGACAGAGACAGAGACAGAGACAGAGACAGAGACAGAGACAGAGACAGAGACAGAGACAGAGACAGAGACAGAGACAGAGACAGAGACAGACACAGAGACAGGGACAGAGACAGAGACAGAGGCAGAGACTGAGACTGAAACAGAGACAGAGACAGAAACAGAGACGGAGACAAAGACCGAGACAGAGGCAGAGGCACAGACAGAGACAGAGACAGAGACGGAGATAGAGGCAGAGACAGAGACAGAGACAGAGACAGGGACAGAGACAGAGACAGAGACAGATACAGAGACAGCGACAGGGACAGGGAGAGGGACAGGGACAGACACAGAGGCAGAGACAGAGGCAGAGACAGAGACAGAGACAGAGACAGGGACGGAGACAAAGACCGAGACACAGACAGAGATGGAGACAGAGGCAGAGACAGAGCCAGGGACAGAGACGGAGACAGAGACAGAGGAAGAGACAGCGACAGAGACAGAGACAGAGACAGAGGCAGTGACAGAGACAGAGACAGAGACCGAGACAGAGACAGAGACAGAGACAGAGACAGAGACAGAGACAGAGACAGAGACGGAGATAGAGGCAGAGACAGAGACAGAGACGGAGACAGAGGCAGAGACAGAGACAGGGACGGAGACAGAGACAGAGACAGAGGGAGAGACAGCGACAGAGACAGAGACAGAGACAGAGATGAGACAGAGACAGAGACAGAGACAGAGACATAGACAGAGACAGAGACAGAGACAGAGACAGATACGTAGACAGAGACAGAGACAGAGACAGAGACAGAGACAGAGACAGAGACAGAGACAGAGACAGAGACAGAGACAGAGACAGAGACAGAGACAGAGACAGAGACAGAGACAGAGACAGAGACAGACACAGAGACAGAGACAGAGACAGAGACAGAGACAGAGGCAGAGACTGAGACTGAAACAGAGACAGAGACAGAAACAGAGACGGAGACAAAGACCGAGACAGAGGCAGAGGCACAGACAGAGACAGAGACAGAGACAGAGACAGAGACAGAGACAGATGGAGGGCAGAGACAGAGGCAGAGACAGAGACAGAGACTGAGACAGAGACAGAGACAGAGACAGAGACAGAGAGAGAGGCAGAGACAGGGACAGAGACAGAGACAGAGACAGAGACAGAGACAGAGACTGAGACTGAAACAGAGACAGAGACAGAAACAGAGACGGAGACAAAGACCGAGACAGAGGCAGAGGCACAGACAGAGACAGAGACAGAGACAGAGACAGAGACAGAGACAGATGCAGGGCAGAGACAGAGGCAGAGACAGAGACAGAGACTGAGACAGAGACAGAGACAGAGACAGAGACAGAGACAGAGAGAGAGGCAGAGACAGGGACAGAGACAGAGACAGAGACAGAGACAGAGACAGAGACAGAGACAGAGACAAAGACCGAGACACAGACAGAGACGGAGACAGAGGCAGAGACAGAGCCAGGGACAGAGACGGAGACAGAGACAGAGGAAGAGACTGCGACAGAGACAGAGACAGAGACAGAGACAGGGACAGAGACAGAGACAGAGACAGAGACAGAGACAGAGACAGAGACAGAGACAGAGACAGAGACAGAGACAGAGACAGAGACAGAGACAGCGACAGGGACAGGGAGAGGGACAGGGACAGAGACAGAGGCAGAGACAGAGACAGAGACAGAGACAGAGACGGAGACAAAGACCGAGACACAGACAGAGACGGAGACAGAGGCAGAGACAGAGCCAGGGACGGAGATAGAGACAGAGACAGAGACAGAGACGGAGACAGAGACAGAGACAGAGACGGAGACAGAGACAGGGACAGAGACAGAGACAGAGACAGAGACAGGGACAGGGAGAGGGACAGGGACAGAGACAGAGGCAGAGAGTGGCAGAGACAGAGACAGAGACAGAGACAGACACAGAGACAGAGACAGAGACAGAGGCGGCGACAGAGACAGAGATAGAGATGAGACAGAGACAGAGACAGAGACAGAGACAGAGGCAGAGACAGATACGTAGACAGAGACAGAGACAGAGACAGAGACAGAGACAGAGACAGAGACAGAGACAGAGACAGAGACAGAGACAGAGACAGAGACAGGGACAGAGACAGAGGCAGAGACAGAGGCAGGGACAGAGACAGAGACAGAGACAGAGGGAGAGACAGCGACAGAGACAGAGAAAGAGACAGAGACAGAGACAGAGACAGAGACAGAGACAGAGACAGAGACAGAGACAGAGACAGGGACAGGGAGAGGGACAGGGACAGAGACAGAGGCAGAGACAGAGGCAGAGACAGAGACAGAGACAGAGAGAGAGACGGAGACAAAGACCGAGACACAGACAGAGACGGAGACAGAGGCAGAGACAGAGCCAGGGACAGAGACGGAGACAGAGACAGAGGAAGAGACTGCGACAGAGACAGCGACAGGGACAGTGAGAGGGACAGGGGCAGAGACAGAGGCAGATACAGAGGCAGAGACAGAGACAGAGACAAAGACCGAGACACAGACAGAGACAGAGACAGAGACAGAGGCAGAGACAGAGACAGAGACGGAGACAGAGGCAGAGACAGAGCCAGGGACGGAGACAGAGACAGAGACAGAGGGAGAGACGGCGACAGAGACAGAGATAGAGATGAGACAGAGACAGAGACAGAGACAGAGACAGAGACAGAGACAGAGACAGAGACAGAGACAGAGACAGAGACAGAGACAGAGACAGAGACAGAGACAGAGACAGAGACAGAGACAGAGACAGAGACAGAGACAGAGACAGAGACGGAGACAGAGACAGAGACAGGCACAGAGACTGAGACAGAGACAGAGGTAGAGACTGAGACTGAAACAGAAACAGAGACAGAAACAGAGACGGAGACAAAGACCGAGACAGAGGCAGAGACACAGACAGAGACAGAGACAGAGACAGAGACAGAGGCAGGGCAGAGACAGAGGCAGAGACAGAGACAGAGACAGAGACAGAGACATAGACAGAGACAGAGACAGAGACAGAGACAGAGACTGAGACTGAGACAGAGACAGAGACAGAGACAGAGACAGAGACAGAGACAGAGACAGAAACAGAGAGAGAGACAGAGACAGAGACAGAGACAGGGACAGAGACAGAGACAGAGACAGAGACAGCGACAGGGACAGGGAGAGGGACAGGGACAGAGACAGAGGCAGAGACAGAGGCAGAGGCAGAGACAGAGACAGAGACAGAGACAGAGACAGAGACAGAGACAGAGACAGCGACAGGGACAGGGAGAGGGACAGGGACAGAGACAGAGGCAGAGACAGAGGCAGAGACAGAGACAGAGACAGAGACAGAGACAGAGACGGAGATAGAGGCAGAGACAGAGACAGAGACGGAGACAGAGGCAGAGACAGAGCCAGGGACGGAGACAGAGACAGAGGGAGAGACAGCGACAGAGACAGAGACAGAGACAGAGACAGAGACAGAGACAGAGACAGAGACAGAGACAGAGACAGAGACAGAGACGGAGATAGAGGCAGAGACAGAGACAGAGACGAAGACAGAGGCAGAGACAGAGCCAGGGACAGAGACAGAGACAGAGACAGAGGGAGAGACAGCGACAGAGACAGAGAAAGAGACAGAGACAGAGACAGAGACAGAGACAGACACAGAGACAGAGACAGAGACAGAGGCAGAGACGGAGACAGTGACAGAGACAGAGACAGAGACGGAGAGAAAGACCGAGACAGACGCAGAGACTGAGACAGAGGCAGAGACAGAGACAGAGACAGAGACAGAGGCATAGACAGAGACAGAGACAGAGACAGAGACAGAGACAGAGACAGTGACAGAGACAGAGACAGAGACAGAGACAGAGATAGAAACAGAGACGGAGACAAAAACCGAGACAGAGGCAGAGACACAGACAGAGACAGAGACAGAGACAGAGACAGAGACAGAGACAGAGACAGAGACAGAGGCAGAGATAGAGACAGAGACAGAGACAGAGACAGAGACAGAGACAGAGACGGAGATAGAGGCAGAGACAGAGACAGAGACGGAGACAGAGGCAGAGACAGAGCCAGGGACGGAGACAGAGACAGAGACAGAGGGAGAGACAGCGACAGAGACAGAGATAGAGATGAGGCAGAGACAGAGACAGAGACGGAGACAGAGGCAGAGACAGAGACAGGGACGGAGACAGAGACAGAGACAGAGGGAGAGACAGCGACAGAGACAGAGACAGAGACAGAGATGAGACAGAGACAGAGACAGAGACAGAGACAGAGACAGAGACAGAGACAGAGACAGAGACAGAGACAGGGACAGAGACAGAGACAGAGACGGATACAGAGACAGCGACAGGGACAGGGAGAGGGACAGGGACAGAGACAGAGGCAGAGACAGAGGCAGAGACAGAGACAGAGACAGAGACAGAGACGGAGACAAAGACCGAGACACAGACAGAGACGGAGACAGAGGCAGAGACAGAGCCAGGGACGGAGACAGAGACAGAGGGAGAGACAGCGACAGAGACAGAGACAGAGACAGAGACAGAGACAGAGACAGAGACAGAGACAGAGACGGAGATAGAGGCAGAGACAGAGACAGAGACGAAGACAGAGGCAGAGACAGAGCCAGGGTCAGAGACAGAGACAGAGACAGAGGGAGAGACAGCGACAGAGACAGAGAAAGAGACAGAGACAGAGACAGAGACAGAGACAGACACAGAGACAGAGACAGAGACAGAGGCAGAGACGGAGACAGTGACAGAGACAGAGACAGAGACAGAGACGGAGAGAAAGACCGAGACAGACGCAGAGACAGAGACAGAGACAGAGACAGAGACAGAGACAGGGACAGAGACAGAGACAGAGACAGAGACAGGGACAGATACAGAGACAGAGACAGAGACAGAGACAGAGACTGAGACTGAGACAGAGACAGAGACAGAGACAGAGACAGAGACAGAGACAGAGACAGAGACAGAGACAGAGACAGAGACAGAGACAGAGACAGAGACAGACACAGAGACAGGGACAGAGACAGAGACAGAGGCAGAGACTGAGACTGAAACAGAGACAGAGACAGAAACAGAGACGGAGACAAAGACCGAGACAGAGGCAGAGGCACAGACAGAGACAGAGACAGAGACGGAGATAGAGGCAGAGACAGAGACAGAGACAGAGACAGGGACAGAGACAGAGACAGAGACAGAGACAGATACAGAGACAGCGACAGGGACAGGGAGAGGGACAGGGACAGACACAGAGGCAGAGACAGAGGCAGAGACAGAGACAGAGACAGAGACAGAGACGGAGACAAAGACCGAGACACAGACAGAGATGGAGACAGAGGCAGAGACAGAGCCAGGGACAGAGACGGAGACAGAGACAGAGGAAGAGACAGCGACAGAGACAGAGACAGAGACAGAGGCAGTGACAGAGACAGAGACAGAGACCGAGACAGCGACAGAGACAGAGACAGAGACAGAGACAGAGACAGAGACAGAGACGGAGATAGAGGCAGAGACAGAGACAGAGACGGAGACAGAGGCAGAGACAGAGACAGGGACGGAGACAGAGACAGAGACAGAGGGAGAGACAGCGACAGAGACAGAGACAGAGACAGGGATGAGACAGAGACAGAGACAGAGACAGAGACATAGACAGAGACAGAGACAGAGACAGAGACAGATACGTAGACAGAGACAGAGACAGAGACAGAGACAGAGACAGAGACAGAGACAGAGACAGAGACAGAGACAGAGACAGAGACAGAGACAGAGACAGAGACAGAGACAGAGACAGAGACAGAGGCAGACACAGAGACAGAGACAGAGACAGAGACAGAGACAGAGACAGAGGCAGAGACTGAGACTGAAACAGAGACAGAGACAGAAACAGAGACGGAGACAAAGACCGAGACAGAGGCAGAGGCACAGACAGAGACAGAGACAGAGACAGAGACAGAGACAGAGACAGATGCAGGGCAGAGACAGAGGCAGAGACAGAGACAGAGACTGAGACAGAGACAGAGACAGACACAGAGACAGAGAGAGAGGCAGAGACAGGGACAGAGACAGAGACAGAGACAGAGACAGAGACAGAGACAGAGACTGAGACTGAAACAGAGACAGAGACAGAAACAGAGACGGAGACAAAGACCGAGACAGAGGCAGAGGCACAGACAGAGACAGAGACAGAGACAGAGACAGAGACAGAGACAGATGCAGGGCAGAGACAGAGGCAGAGACAGAGACAGAGACTGAGACAGAGACAGAGACAGAGACAGAGACAGAGACAGAGAGAGAGGCAGAGACAGGGACAGAGACAGAGACAGAGACAGAGACAGAGACAGAGACAGAGACAGAGACAAAGACCGAGACACAGACAGAGACGGAGACAGAGGCAGAGACAGAGCCAGGGACAGAGACGGAGACAGAGACAGAGGAAGAGACTGCGACAGAGACAGAGACAGAGACAGAGACAGGGACAGAGACAGAGACAGAGACAGAGACAGAGACAGAGACAGAGACAGAGACAGAGACAGAGACAGAGACAGAGACAGAGACAGAGACAGCGACAGGGACAGGGAGAGGGACAGGGACAGAGACAGAGGCAGAGACAGAGACAGAGACAGAGACAGAGACGGAGACAAAGACCGAGACACAGACAGAGACGGAGACAGAGGCAGAGACAGAGCCAGGGACGGAGACAGAGACAGAGACAGAGACAGAGACGGAGACAGAGACAGAGACAGAGACAGAGACAGAGACAGGGACAGAGACAGAGACAGAGACAGAGACAGGGACAGGGAGAGGGACAGGGACAGAGACAGAGGCAGAGAGTGGCAGAGACAGAGACAGAGACAGAGACAGACACAGAGACAGAGACAGAGACAGAGGCGGCGACAGAGACAGAGATAGAGATGAGACAGAGACAGAGACAGAGACAGAGACAGAGACAGAGACAGAGACAGAGACAGAGACAGAGACAGA
>CAMAOD020000228.1:252500-255000 GCA_945859595.2 Megachile willughbiella | reverse complement strand
CAGAGACAGAGACAGAGACGGAGACAGAGGCAGAGACAGAGACAGGGACGGAGACAGAGACAGAGACAGAGGGAGAGACAGCGACAGAGACAGAGACAGAGACAGAGATGAGACAGAGACAGAGACAGAGACAGAGACAGAGACAGAGACAGAGACAGAGACAGAGACAGAGACAGAGACAGAGACAGATACGTAGACAGAGACAGAGACAGAGACAGAGACAGAGACAGAGACAGAGACAGAGACAGAGACAGAGACAGAGACAGAGACAGAGACAGAGACAGAGACAGAGACAGAGACAGAGACAGAGACAGAGACAGAGACAGAGACAGAGACAGACACAGAGACAGGGACAGAGACAGAGACAGAGGCAGAGACTGAGACTGAAACAGAGACAGAGACAGAAACAGAGACGGAGACAAAGACCGAGACAGAGGCAGAGGCACAGACAGAGACAGAGACAGAGACGGAGATAGAGGCAGAGACAGAGACAGAGACAGAGACAGGGCCAGAGACAGAGACAGAGACAGATACAGAGACAGCGACAGGGACAGAGACAGAGACAGAGACGGCGACAGAGACAGAGATAGAGATGAGACAGAGACAGAGACAGAGACAGAGACAGAGGCAGAGACAGATACGTAGACAGAGACAGAGACAGAGACAGAGACAGAAACAGAGACAGAGACAGAGACAGAGACAGAGACAGAGACAGAGACAGAGACAGGGACAGAGACAGAGGCAGAGACAGAGGCAGGGACAGAGACAGAGACAGAGACAGAGGGAGAGACAGCGACAGAGACAGAGAAAGAGACAGAGACAGAGACAGAGACAGAGACAGAGACAGAGACAGAGACAGGGACAGGGAGAGGGACAGGGACAGAGACAGAGGCAGAGACAGAGGCAGAGACAGAGACAGAGACAGAGACAGAGACGGAGACAAAGACCGAGACACAGACAGAGACGGAGACAGAGGCAGAGACAGAGCCAGGGACAGAGACGGAGACAGAGACAGAGACAGAGACAGAGACAGAGACAGAGACAGAGACAGAGACAGAGACAGAGACAGAGACAGAGACAGAGACAGAGACAGAGACAGGGACAGAGACAGAGACAGAGACAGAGACAGCGACAGGGACAGGGAGAGGGACAGGGACAGAGACAGAGGCAGAGACAGTGGCAGAGACAGAGACAGAGACAGAGACAGAGACAGAGACAGAGACAGAGACAGAGACAGCGACAGGGACAGGGAGAGGGACAGGGACAGAGACAGAGGCAGAGACATAGGCAGAGACAGAGACAGAGACAGAGACAGAGATAGAAACAGAGACGGAGACAAAAACCGAGACAGAGGCAGAGACACAGACAGAGACAGAGACAGAGACAGAGACAGAGACAGAGACAGAGACAGAGACAGAGACAGAGGCAGAGATAGAGACAGAGACAGAGACAGAGACAGAGACAGAGACAGAGACAGAGACGGAGATAGAGGCAGAGACAGAGACAGAGACGGAGACAGAGGCAGAGACAGAGCCAGGGACGGAGACAGAGACAGAGACAGAGGGAGAGACAACGACAGAGACAGAGATAGAGATGAGACAGAGACAGAGACAGAGACAGAGACAGAGACAGAGACAGAGACAGAGACAGAGACAGAGACAGAGACAGAGACAGAGACAGAGACAGAGACAGAGACAGAGACAGAGGCAGAGACGGAGACAGTGACAGAGACAGAGACAGAGACAGAGACAGAGACGGAGAGAAAGACCGAGACAGAGGCAGAGACAGAGACAGAGACAGAGACAGAGGCATAGACAGAGACAGAGACAGAGACAGAGACAGAGACAGAGACAGAGACAGAGACAGAGACAGAGACAGAGACAGAGACAGAGACAGAGACAGAGACAGAGACAGAGAGAGAGACAGAGACAGAGACAGAGACAGAGACAGAGACAGAGACAGAGACAGAGACGGAGATAGAGGCAGAGACAGAGACAGAGACGGAGACAGAGGCAGAGACAAAGCCAGGGACGGAGACAGAGACAGAGACAGAGGGAGAGACAGCGACAGAGACAGAGAAAGAGACAGAGACAGAGACAGAGACAGAGACAGAGACAGAGACAGAGACAGAGACAGAAACAGAGACAGAGACAGAGACAGAGACAGAGACAGAGACAGAGACAGAGACAGAGACAGGGACAGAGACAGAGGCAGAGACAGAGGCAGGGACAGAGACAGAGACAGAGACAGAGGGAGAGACAGAGACAGCGACAGAGACAGAGATAGAAATAGAGACGGAGACAAAAACCGAGACAGAGGCAGAGACACAGACAGAGACAGAGACAGAGACAGAGACAGAGACAGAGACAGAGACAGAGGCAGGGCAGAGACAGAGGCAGAGACAGAGACAGAGACAGAGACAGTGACAGAGACATAGACAGAGACAGAGACAGAGACAGAGACAGAGACAGCGACAGAGACAGAGATAGAAACAGAGACG